>ML660203.1:8479945-8910407 GCA_007570785.1 Antilocapra americana | reverse complement strand
CGGAGGCGCCCTTCGCCGGGCAGGTGGGGCTGGCGCGCCGGGCCGGGCTGCGGGCTCGGGGCTTCCGGGCAGGGCGGGGGGCGGCGCCGGGCCTGGGGGCGCGGAGGTGGCGCGCCGGGGGTCGGCGCCTGGGGTCCGGGCTAGCGACCCAGGGAGGGGGCCGGGGAGGGCCGCTCAGGCCGCGGGGCCCGGAGCAGCTTCAGCACCGCGGACAGGGGCAGCGGGCGGGGGCGAAGCGGGAGGGTCGGGATTGTTGTGGCGGCGGTGGGGTGTGTGGCCTGCATGACTATGTGTGAGGGAAACCGTACAACGCCTGGGAGTAAATAGTAAGCGCAGCCAGTCTGTTGTGGGTTGGGAGAAGAAGCCAAGGATGTTTGAGCTGGAGACGGGAAGATTGGGGGGAGGGGGGGATGGCGGGGGACCGGGGAAGGACTCGATCACTGTCTTCCTATTTGAAGGGCTGTCACGTGGAGGAAGGATAGACTTGCTCTGCGTGGCCCCACAGGACAGAACTAGGGCCCACAGGGGCGCGGGTAAGGGTTGCAAGAAGGCAGATTTCGCTCGATACAGGAACAAGTTTGTAACAATCGGAGCTGCTCAACCAGCTTGGGAGGCGATGAGCTGCTCATCACAGACTTGTGCAAGCAAAAGCTCCAGGAGGGGATTGGATGGATGTATGCATAATACCTGCGTGGATACAAGCATAATAATAACAGTTATGCCGGCTAGCGTTTACTGAGCACTCACTGTGTGCCAGGCCTGGTGCTAAGTTTTATAAGAATTATCTCGTTTAAGCCTCCTAACCACAAGATAATTGTAATTATTTTCATTTTACAGATGAGGATATAGACTCCAAGAACTAAGTAACTTGCCCAAGGTCACACAGCTAGTGAGTGATGGAGTTGGAATTCTAACCTAGGCAGACTGACTCTAGTCTCCACATTTTTTTTCCCCACATATTTAACTATGACATTGTCCTGTGTCACACAAGTCGGGTCAGGGGCATTGGACTAGGTAATTTCTTTGGTCTCTTCCAACCTATAGCAATTCTGATAAGTGATGTTGAGACAGTAGCTTTGGGGATGGGGTGAGGTGGGCTGTTTGTTTTTTGATGAAGAGTATCCAAGTAATTGCCTCACTTATCAGAAGAGATGGAGTGTGTTTGTTGAAGCAGTCTGTTCAGTCCACCAAAACAAGGATTCTTAACTGGGCATCAGAGTCTGAAATCTTGTATAAAACTGTGTTTACATGTGCAAATGTGTTTTTCTTTGGAGAGAATCCCTAGATTTCTTCAGACTGTCAAGGGGTATATGATTCCCCCAAACCAAAGTGTGTAGAAAGTCTTCAGTCTTGCTGGTAGTTTTCTTCCAAAGGCCTTATAATTGTTGACTTTGAGTGAAAACTTTCCCTAGCCTGTTTGTGTTTTCAGCTTTATTTGATCTCAAAGTGATGCATTTCAGGAGTTTATACCCTATAAAAAGTAGAATTCCTTCAGCCTTCCCAGTTGCACAGGGTAAGATGGAAAGACCCCAGTCTGGGATTTAGGAGGGCTGGGCTTCTAATCCTACCATAGTTTCTGTGGCCTTGGGCCATTTCCTTCCTGAACATTACCATCTCTAATACAAAAAGAGAGGGGCTACCCCAGTGGCTCAGCAGCAAAGAATCTGCCTGCAATGTAGGAGACGTGGCAGGAGCCAAGGGTTTGATCCCTGGGTCGAGAAGATCCCCTGGAGAAGGAAATGGCAACCCACTCCAATATTCTTGCCTGGGAAATCCCAAGGACAGAGGAGCCTGGCGGGCTACATAGTCCATGGGGCTGCAAAGAGTCAGACACGACTTAACAACTCAACAACAACAAACAGATGGGGCTAAATGATCACAACTTTGAAACTCTTTTATTCCTGTGATAGTTCAAGCATGAAGAAGAAGCTCTTTGGTTATGTTATGATCCGAAGAGAGAGTAGTGCTACCTGCTCCTTATTTTTATCAGTTTTATAAAGGCTTTGATTATTCCACCTCTCTTAGCCTTTGTTTTTTCATACTTAAGTTTCCCCCTTACAATAGACCACCTCTAAAATAGCCACATTCATTCTTTGAGTCATTTTAGTTGCCCTTTTCTAGCTATCCTTGGGTCCTAACTTTCAATAGATGTCAATCTGACCATTGTCCCCAGATATGGGAATTTCTCATCTTATACAATAGAGAATGATTTCCTCTTTGGTTTTTAGGTCCCTTCCCACTTCTGTGCATCATTTTGTCAGCCTTCCTGACCCCAACATATTAGGACACTGCCTTTAGGAAACAACTGCAGCAGCTCCCTGATCCCTTTCCTGGGCCAAAACTGATAGCCTGGAACACAACACCCTATCCGTGGATTATTCTTACCAGAGCACATTGTTACCTTACATTTCCCCAGGGTGATGTTTATCTGCCATTTTGCATCCCACTCAGTACCTTCCTTTAGCACGCGCTCTCTCTCTCTCTCTCTCTCTTTCTCTCTGTCCTTTGGCAGAGCATGCCCCTACCTGAAAGGGCTTAATACGATCTGCAGTCCTGAAATTTTCACTTTGCTCTACTTCTTCTGGATCACTTATAAAAAATTTAAATCAGACAAGTCCTGGCATGGTCTCTTGGGGCCCCCTGCATTTTTAATCTCCCTTCATTTAGAGACGTGACCAGCTCCACCTATTTATTTATATCCACTTGTTTATTTCTTGCCTTCTATTCTTCTGTTGTTTCTTTTCTTCTACTGTTTTCTGTCTGTCTCTGAGTTCTCAGGCTTTGGTTTAAAAAAAAATCACCCACAATTTCACGATGACTCCATTTTCCATTTCTAATATATCATCCAAAACTTTCTTTAAGATAATTATATCCACTGCTTCTCTGAATAATTTGCACACTATTATCCTCTCACTAAATCTGAGTGGATCACGTGATTGAAACCTTGTAGAAATATTGTTGCTTTTCAGCCAGCACATAACATTGCTTAGTCTTCTCTCTGTCTTTTAAGGTTCCTGGAGTTTGACTTCTCCCTACCTCCTCACTAGAAGCTGCCTTTTCCCCTGTTCATCCATACACATCCTTACTCCAGACAAGTTCATCTCTCCTTTATCCTAAGACAAGCTACCTGTGTTTCCCTGGACATTTACACATGCTGTTTACATCTGTACCTCCCTGCATCAGTCTGCCTCCTTTCTTAAAGTTCCAGCTTAAGTCCTGCCCTCTAAGAAACTCTCCCTGACTTCTCTAAGCATTTTCTTCTCTGTTCTCAGAGGAGCACTTTGAGGCAGCTCCAGACAGTTTGCCATTTAAAAAAAAAAATGTAAGCATCATTTAGGGGGAAAAAAAAAAGTTGTGTTCTTAGGCAGGACCTTCCCCAGCCAAAGCATTTTATACTTATATTTACTTACTTTACCCCCTCACCACCACCACCCCACTTTATGTTTTTAGATTCAGCACAGTCACCAACTCTTGATGCTCATTGTTGGTGTTTTGTTTATTTTTTAGGGTGGACGATTTTAAAAGTCTGTATTGAATTTGTTACAATATTGCTTCTGTTTTATGTTTTGGTTTTTTGACAGCAAGGCATGTGGGATCTTAATTCCCCAGTCAGGGATGGAACCTGCATCCCGTGTGCTGGAAGGTGAAGTCTTAGCCACTGGACACCAGGGAAGTCCCTCAGTGCTCATTGTTAATTACTCAGTAAGCAACCCATGATTCTGGTCTTTATCCTTTATGCCAAAGAGTTACATGCATCTGAATGGATACTCATGGGCCTGTGGTCTCAGGATGCCTTCTAAAATTTTCTTAGGGATAAGACTCATTGCCTCCCTATCCTTCCTTCAATGAAATTAGTGTTATTCCTCTTGACAGTGGTTCTATGATGATACCCTTGAGTTCTTTCACAACTCTTTAGGTAGGCTGTCATCTAGTGGTAGTGGCATACAATAGAGAGGCATTAAGAGGTGGCCATGACCTTAGAGATCACCAAGAAAGCACACAGCAGTACTTAACAGGTATTTCTTGAATTGCTGTAAGTTGCCCAAGGTCACTAAACCTGAAGTAGAACTTTTCCTTGGTCTCCTGACTTCTTAGTTGAAAATAATTTCACTATCCTTGGCTTTGATTTCATGTTTTCAATCCTTTATCACCAAAAGACAAAGCACCCTGCCCCTCTGCCAAATTCATTCAATCTGTTTTCTCTTTTGCTTTCTTGAGTCTTTTTTATATTTTACACTTTGGGTGGTCCCACTGATTCTCTAACTGGCTTCCTGCTTTTGGTTTATTTAAAACATCTCTTTTTCTTATTATTAGCTGAGTGCCCTAACCCTAACCCACAAATAGATTTTTGGCCCTCCTAACTTCCAATTTAATTCCGAGGAAGGTCTCTATAGGCAGAAAGGGGTAAACCCATCACCACTGGCCACATGAGCACAGAAAGTGACTCCAGGCCCCAGGGATTAATGGATTCCTGCTCTCTAGACTGGTTTTGAGAGTCTGCTCTGGGCAGATGGAGAAAGTTCTTCAATTTGCACCTGCAGTCAAGGAAAGTTAGAGCCCTGAGTGAATCTAGGGGTGCGTATGTATGTGTGCGTGCTCAGTCATGTCCGATTCTTTGTGACCCCATGGGGTGTAGTCCACCGGGCTCCTCTGTCCATGGAATTTTCCAGGCAATAATACAGCAGTGGGTTTCCAATTCCTCCTCCAGGGGATCTCCCCAATCCAGGGATCGAACTCATGTCTCCTGCATCTGTATTCGCAGAATACCACTGAGCCACTAAAGTCTAGGCATAGGAATTGCTAACAAATTCCCAAGCCAAAAATTTATTTCAGTGTGATCATGCCCTCCAATATATCTTCATTCTTGCCTGAAAAAATAACTTCTCAGGAATTTCCCTGGTGGTCCAGTAGCTAGGACTCCATTCTTCCACTGCAGAGGGCACGGGTTCGATCCCTGGTTGGGGAATTAATATCCCACATGCCACTCAGTGCAGCCAAAAATTGAATAAATAAATAGAAAGTGTCATGTGTTCCCTAAAAGCAGCTATTCAAAAGTGTTTTTTTCACCCTGAGGAAGTTCTTCCTTTTGCCTAACTTGAGTCTAATCTGCTGTATCTTTCATTCATTTTCTCTTATTATGACTGTGTTTTTTCCTGTCACTTTAACAGCCTCATATCTTACAGTGCTTTGCACTTTCCAGATGCTTTCATGTATGTGGCCCCATTTGATCCTGGCAACAGCACCATGAGGTAGACAGGGAAGATATCATCCTCATTTTATAGAGGAGCAAATGGAGACTCAGAGAGAGATGTGACTTATCCACATGTTGTCCAGGGACCCACATGGAGCTAATAAACAATAAAGCAAGGACCAGAAACAGGATTTTCTGTCCCACATCTGAGTGTTTTCCTCTCTATACTAAACTGTCCTATTCTGGAGTATTGTAATAGCCTTTAGCCATTCCAGTCATTGAAGGAGGTAGTTTTAGAGCAAATAAAAGTAAATTGTAATAGTACCATAGATGTTAATCTTAGGAAACATCTAGCCTTATGATATGGTAATGTTTAGGCTCAAAACTAGAAGAACCAATTCTTAATAAGACTGCAGCCAATGACACCTAGCACAGTGTCTGCCTGGCACATTCTAGATACTTGATAAATATTTTTAAATTGATTATATTATCTGTGTCCCCCATCAACTTCTTTTTTTTTTTTTAACATTTGTTCATTTATGGCTGCATCAGGTCTTAAATGAGGCGGGCAGGCTCAGTCGGTATTTGCGGCATGCAGACCTAGTTGCTCTTCAGCACATGAGACCTTAGTTCCCTCACCAGGGATCAAACTGGAGTCCCCTGTGTTGGAAGGTGAATTCTTAACCACTGGAGTCCCCCCAACCACATTCTTTTAATAGTGGTTGGGATGGTACAGATGAACCTATTTTCAGGGTAAGAATAGAAACACAGACATAGAGAATGGACTTCTATCCACAGTAGGAGAAGGAGAGGGTGGGACAAGTTGGAAAAGTAGCAGTGACATATATACACTACCTTGTGTAAAATAAATAGCTACTGGGAAGCAGCTGTACAGCCCGGGGAGCTCAGCTGGGTCTCTGTGATGACCTGGAGGGGTGGGAGGCTCAAGAGGGAGGAAATGCATGTATACATATAGCTGATACACTTTGTTGTACAGTAAAAACTAACACAGCACTGTAAAGCAATTATACTCCAATTAAAAAATGAATTTTTAAAAAAGTAAAAACAAAACCTCGTGGTTGGCATGCAGAAGTCAGTACCTTTTTTGAAGAAGGATGAATGTGTGCTAGAAGTCTAAACAAGGTCTGGGCAAGCACCAAAACGGGAGGAGATGTGGTTGGGGAGATCAGGGAATGTTCTAGGAAGAAGGATGTATTAAAGATGAAACTTTGAGGGAGGACAAGGACAAAGAATGGTGAGTGGGGCAGTCCACAGAGAAAGAAAACACAAACCAAGGCTCCACACAAGTGCGGGGCATATTTAGGAAATGGTGGAGAATTTGATATGCCTGAGGCCATGACTTATTGCTATTTCCAGTAAGAATGTTTGAGAAAAGTCTGCAAAGGGAGGCTAAGAGCAGATTGTGAAGCTGGCTTTTGTCCAAAGGCTGAGGGGAGTCATAAAAGGTTTCTGAGCGGAGAAGTGACCTGCTCAGAGCCTCAGAGCCCTGTTGAGAGGGTGGAGGTACCAAGACCAAGTTGCTGGGTGCTGGCCCCTGCTGGGGCTCTTTTAGCTTCCTTAGCACCCAGGTCTGAGTTCCTGTTCAGTGTGCGGATAGGAGCTGTGCACCCCAGCTCTGGCCTTCCCCAACGGAGTGATTCTGGAACAAATCCTTTGGTTTCACTGGACCTCAGGATTGAGTTTGTTCAAGTTCTTCCCTGGTGTTTCTTCATCATTACTTCATGCATTCATTTTTTTAAAAATATGTGTTTATTTATTTATCTGACTGTACTGGGTCTTAGTTACAGCACATGGGATCTTCAGTCTTCACTGGGGCATGCAGAATCTTTAGTTGCGATATGGTGGGATCTAGTTCCCTGACCAGGGATCAAACCCTGCATTAAGAGTGAGGAGTCTAGCCCCTGGACCACCAGAGAAGTCTCATGCATTCGTTTTAAAGGGCAATTTGGAACTAGGCTTTGATTATCTATGGGATAACAGCAACGCCATGTATATAAAAGATAATATTTTCTCAAAGATCAGACACGTTGTTATAACAAACAAGGTACAGAAAACAAGGCATGGTTATTAACAACTTTGTTAGCAATAATAATTTTAAAAGACTTCCACAAACACTCACGTGCACACCATTCCCTGTGCTCCAAAAGCAATGGACCAGAAAGAAGTATCCTTCCCTTCATCTTCCCCTCGCCCACCTCAGAAGAACCAACAGCCAGCCTAGCACCTCCACCTCCTGGACCAATTGCCCCTGTAATTGCTTCTCTCCACCACCACTGCCCCAACTTTAAGCTTCCATCCTGTCTCATCTGGCTTCCAAAAACTTCCCATCTGATCAGCCTCTCTTGCTCGCTTCTAATCGTTCTTCCCGTGGCTGCCAGAGTAACCTTTTCAAAATAAATCTACACAGGGGCCAGTTATATCTGAAGCAAATATGGCAAAGCCAATATTTAACAAAACCAATAGGTGATTATCCAGGGCTTTAAAAAAAAAAGCTATTTTTATGTCTTTCTGAATGCTTGTAATGTTTAATTTAAAAAATTTTTTAAATAAAAACATCTGATATGTGATTCCCACTTTAACTTTGCTAAAAATGGTTTTTAAGGTAAAACTAAACTAATATTGCTATACTATGACCAGTTCTCTTAATTCTTATTATGTAAAATTTCAAACACATGTTGAAAGTATAGCAAACAGTATCATGAAGCCCCAGCACCAGGCCTCTGAGGGCCTGCATCACCAAATCCTCCCCAGCTCTCTGCTCCCTTTTATACCAGCTTCTCAGTAACCTCCCTGAAAGGTTAGGCTTCTCTGGTAGCTCAGATGGTAAAGAATCTGCCTGCAGTGCAGGAGACCTGGGTTCAATCCCTGGGTCAGGAAGATACCCTGAAGAAGGAAAGGGCAACCCACTCTAGTAGTCTTGCCTGGGAAATCCCATGGACAGAGGAGCCTGGCAGGCTATAGCTCATGGAGTCGCAAAGAGTTGGACACAACTGAGTGACTAACAGTTTCAGTTTTCAATAACCTCCAGCCATCCTGGCCTTCTCTCTCTCTTCCTAATATTCAGACTTCTTCCCATTCAGGAATTCAATAAGATATTCTTTTCCAGGAGTGCTCATTCTTTGACTTTCACCTTCACCTCTTTCACTCGTATACAGGTCTCAGCTGAGATGAGGCATCCTCCAGGAGGTCAGGATCTCCTGTCACATACTTACTTTTTTTTTTAATTTTATTTATTTGACCATACCGGGTCTTACTTGTGGCAATGAGGGATCTTTGGTATTAAGTCCCGTGTCACCAGCTTTCTTTCTCAACACCTTCTCCTTTTCCCTCATTCCACTTATCACCATTGGAATGAAGCATTTCATCTCTACAGGTCTACCTCCCCCTCCAGTAAGCTCCATGAATAAGAGTTCAGTGGGACTGACAGGCATGGAAACCACTGTTTATGATGGACTATGAAAGACACTGTAAGCAATGGGTGTACATGGGAGCACAGAGGTGGTGGTGGTGGTGGTTTAGTTGATAAGTCATGACTGACTCTTGGGACCCCATGGACTGTAGTCTGCCAGGCTCCTCTGACCATGGGATTTCCCAGGCAAGAATACTGGAGTGGGTTGCCATTTCCTTCTCCAGGGGATCTTCCCCAACCAGGGATCGAACCCAGGCCTCCTGTATTGCAGACAGATTCTTCACCAGCTGAGCTACCAAGGAAGCTTGGAACACAGGAAGTCCATTTAATCCTGGATAGTCCTCCCAGGTCAAGTGGCATTCAGGTTGCCTTTCAAAGGATACCTAATAGATCATCAGGAGTGACTAGTATATCCATGTAGGAATGACCTTCTAGGGAGAGGGAGTGAAAAAAGACAGAGAGGAAGGAACTTGCAGGCTGTGTTCAGGCAACACAGGTAGGTTAGCAGTTTGAGGAGGGGGCCCCTGGGGTGGGCAGGAGAAGGGTGGGGCATACAAGTCAGAGGATAAGGCTAGAAAGGTGCACTGGCATCAGACTGCAGCTTGTGAGTGCTGGGCTGAGGAGCTCGGACTGGCGGTGAGGAACCAGAGGGTCTGCTCCACGCTCAATCTAATTAAGCTAAAGTAATAGAACTTTATATAATTACCTAGAGGTTATCTATTTCAGCCATCTGCATTTCAGTTGAGAAACTAAGGCCTGACCACGGTCTTTGTCTACACTCTTCCCTTGTCTAAACTCATCAATAAGTCAACCCAAAGAGGACAGAAAACATGGCGGATTTACAGGAAGGCACTGGAAAGGACAAGGAAGACAAGGGCCCTTGCTTCTCAGAGAGTGAGTGAGCACGTGGCTACACTCCTGGCCTTGGAAGGAGGCCTGCCCAGAACTGGGAAACTCAGACATCCCAGGGCTGACCCAAAACCCCAAATGTGCCCCCTCCCTAGGCAGGGCGACTGTCTGGCTTGTGGTGGCCTCCTGGGAGTGGGCCAAGGACACTGCAGAGCGCCAGGGAATTCCCGCTGGTGCACTTACCACCCACTCGAGAGATGGTGGCAGCCAAGAGGCAATGCTGTGCCATTAAGGTGTTTGTCAAGAAGCTAAGTTGGGTGTTGTGGGCGGTCCTGAGAGCCCTTTTTAGACTGGCTGTAAGTGGGGGGAAAAGCAACACAGCGTTTGGAGGCAAACCAGAGCTAGTGTGGAGGGTGCAGCATGGCAGCGGCAATGCTCCTAGGAGGCAGGGCCATTAGGCTCTGTTTTCAGCTCCTCCACCAACTTGCTCTGTGATTTTGGATAAGTCATTTCTCCGTCAGTTGAATTTTTCTCTCCTGCAAAATAAGCATGTTAAATTAGATAATCTTTAAATTATTTATTAATGACTGCATTTTCTAGATAAACTGCATGGTTAAGCCCTCAAGTCTGAAGTTTTAAAAAATCAGTTATAACTCAGATGGGTTCTTTTCATCAGTGAGAGACTTTATTTTGGGGGCTCCAAAATCACTGCAGATGGTGACTGCAGCCATGAAATTAAAAGACGCTTGCTCCTTGGAAGAACAGCTATGTCCAACCTAAACAGCACATTAAAAGTCTGGTTAAGGCTATGGTTTTTCCAGTAGTCATGGATGGAGGTGAGAGTTGGACTATAAAGAAGGCTGAGCACCAAAGAATTGATGCTTTTGAACTGTGGTGCTGGAGAAAACTCTTGAGAGTCCCTTGGACAGGAAGGAGATCCAACCAGTCCATCCTAAAGGAAATCAGTCCTGAATACTCATTGGAAGGACTGATGCTGAAGCTGAAACTCCAATACTTTGGCCACCTGATGCAAAGAACTGATTTATTGGAAAAGACCCTGATGTTGGGAAAGATTGAAGGCAGGTGGAGAAGGGGACAACAGAGAATGAGATGGTTGGATGGCATCACCAACTCAATGGACATGAGTTTTAGCAGGCTTCAGGAGTTGCTAATGGACAGGGAATCCTGGCATGCTGCAGTGCATGGGGTTGCAGAGTCGGACATGATTGAGCAACTGAACTGAACTGAACAGATGGGTTCAGAGGCAAGGCTGGGACCTCAGTAATGTGGGCAGAGAAAGAAGCAGGGTTTTGGTGGGACAAGAGTTGCAGAGAACTGCCACAATGATGAGGCTAACCTCTGAGGAGTCACCAAAGAGACACAGTGATTTGGTCCAGCAGCAATGACCAAAGGTGATGGTCCATGTTTTGCTGCAGAGGGTGGGAGCAAAAATACAGACAGTAACATTGAGAGAATGCTTTCTGTGTGCTGGGAACTGCTAAATGCTTTTTTGTTGTTCAGTCACTAAGCTGTGTCCAACTCATTGCAACCCCATGAACTGCAGCATGACAGGCTTCCCTGTCCTTCAAGAAATCTAAGATCTTGAAAAAACGATTCAGATCCTGGCAATCTCAGTTTAGGACCTGAATGCCATTCAGGGAAACTGAGACCAAAACCCACTTGTAAGGACTGAGCTAACATAGCAATGAAAAGGAAAGGAAGATCTTAGGGCACTCTTGATGCCAGTCTGCAACAACACAGTACAGTCTCAGTGTTGGGGCTGTAGCTGCTGATGGACTGTTTGCAGATGTCAGGGCTGGCTGGGGAGATAGGCAGGTGAAGGACCCAGGAATGTGAACAGAGTTGAGGCACAGAAGGCAGGGGCTGGCTCTTGAGCCAACTCTAATAGAAGGCTTTCTGAAATGGCAGCATGCTTCCTGTCCTAGTAGATCAGCGGTGTTACTGAACATAACATGCTCATTCTTCACGGCACAAAGTCGTTACTCCCAGCCGTCCTTATTGCAGTGGTTCTCAAACTTTAGTAGACAACAGAGTCCCCTTAGGTGCTCCCTTTACAAAAAATTATTTATTTACTTTTGGTTGTGCTGGGTCTGCTTTGCTGCATGTAGCCTTTCTCTAGTTGCCATGAGCAGGTTTCTCATTGCAGTAGCTTCTCTTGTGTGGAGCACGAGCTCTAGAGCATGGGCTCAGTAGTTGTAGTGCACAGACTTAGTGTCTCTACAGCATGTGGGATCTTCCCAGACCAGGGATTGAACCCATGTCCCCTGCGTTGGCAGGAGGATTCTTAACCACTGGACTACCAGGGAAGTCCCAGTGCTCATTTTTTTAAAATGCAGATTCCCAGTTCCCAGCTTCAAAGGGTCTGATTTTGTAAGTCTAAGTTCACATTTGGTACTTTTAACAAGCTCCTTGGATGATGTGACGCCGACAGACCACGATGTGCAAGGACTGCCCAGTGAGGGAACACAGCCTCAGTGTCTGGGGCTGCAGCTGAGTGAGGGGTTTAGAATTGTCACCTATCAGGAAAATAACAGCCATTATTATTGCTATCTTTTACTGAGCACTCCATACCATGTATTAGTTATTTAATTTCCACAACCACTCCATGGGGCACATGCTAAGAACATGATGGAGATGGAGCTTGATGTGAGCAGTAAAGAGGCTAAATAATTTGCCGAAGGTCATGTAACAAGTAAACCAGAGAATTAGGATTTGACCCCAGTGCCTTGTGTCTTCAGAACGTACGCCCTTAACCATAACCCTAAATGTCCTCTCCATCTGCCTCACTCCTCACCGCTCACCACACCCCACCAGAAGCCTGTTCATGTCTACCTCCTCACATAAGGAAAGCAGCTCTCCTTCTGAGCTCTATTCTAGGAGGCTATTGACTACTAAAGCCTTCTGCTTTCCTTAAAATGAAGAATTTAGGGTTGAAAGAAGCAGTAGAGAATATTCCAGAATATTCTAAATAAGAATCCCTTTATAATAGTTCTTAACATGGACAATTTTGCCCACCCTTGAGGGACCTCTTTGGCCAGTGGAGACATTTCTGGTTGTCACAGCTGGTGGGGGGTGGTGGTGGGGGGACTGCTGTTGGCATCTCATTGTAAAAGCTAGGGTTGCTGCTAAATGTCCTACAATGTACAGGACAGCCCCCCAATAACAGAATTATCTGGCCCAAAATAGGAGTTGAGAAACTCTGTTCTATAGCAAGTTCTGGCCAGCAATCATTCATCCTCACCCTGAGCACTTCAACTTGTTTTAATCCAATACCTAGGTGTCTCTGCTGGCCCCATGCTAGGTGTGGGGATACCGTAGTGAAGAAGACAGATTATGGCCCCTGCCCCTGGGCACTGTGTAGTCTAGGAGAGGAGACAAGAAATTCCACTGCAACAACATGTGATAAGAACTGTGATGAGGAAGACACTTGTTCCTTGGAAGAAAAGCTATGACAAACCTAGACAGCATATTAAAAAGCAGAGACATTACTTTGCCGACAAAGGTCCATATAGTCAAAGCAATGGTTTTTCCAGTAGTCATGTATGAATGTGAGAGTTGGACCTTAAAGAAGGCTGAGTGCTGAAGAATTGATGCTTTTGAACTGTGGTACTGGAGAAGACTCTTGAGAGTCCCTTGGACTGCAAGGAGATCCAACCAGTCAACCCGAAAGGAAATCAATCCTGAATATTCATTGGAAGGATGGATGCTGAAGCTTCAATACTTTGGCCACCTGATGCAAAGAGCTGACTTATTGGAAAAGACCCTGATGCTGGGAAAGATTGAAGGCAGGAGGAGAAGGGGACGACAGAGAACAAGGTGGTTGGATAGCATCCCTGACTCAATGGACCTGAGTTTGAGTAAGCTCTGGGAGATGGTAAAGGACAGGGAGGCCTGACATGCTGCAGTCCATGGGGCTGCAAAGAGTCACAAATGACTGAGCAACTGAACAACAACAATAACAACAAGAGGATTTCCAGTGGTCCAGTGGTTAAGAATCTGCCTGCCAATGCAGGAGACATGTGTTTGATTCCCCATCCAAGAAGATGCCACATGCCTTGGGGCAGCTAAGCTCATACCATATCTGCTAAGCCGGCACCCTAGAACCTATGCTCCTCTACAAGGGAAGCTACCACAATGAGAAGCCTACCCACCACAACTAGAGAGTAGCCCCTGCTTGCTGCAACTAGAGAAAGCCCATGCACAGCAACAAAGACCCAGTGCAGCCAATAAATAAATAACTGAATAAAATTAAAGAAAAAAAGAGAATTGTGATAAGGAAGATGAACACTGACCAGGGATGTAGGTGGAACTCCTGAGTTAAGGGTTCAAGGAAGGCTTCCCTAGAGAAAGAAGAGTGTGATCTAGATAGAAGGAACTATATATGTCAGAATCTGGAAGAGTTAGAACAGAGAGTGCTAGGTGAGGAGTGGCAAAAGAGGCTGCAGAGGTAGTCAGGAGCCATATCATGATGCCTTGATTAAAAAAAAACAAAACACTTTACTGAGGTAAAATTGACATACAAAAAGCTGCACATATTTAATGCATACAACTTAATGAGTTTAAAGATAAGTATACACCTCTGACACCATTATCACAATCTATGCCATCAACAAATCCATGACTTCCAGAAGTTTCCTCCTGCCCTCTTTATTTCTATCATCAGCATCAGCATCATCATTGTCTTCTGCTAAGAACTTAAGAGCTGCCCTTTTATCAAATGTTGTAAGTGTATAATACTGTATTGTTAACTATAGGCACTATGATGAACAGTAAGTAGGTCTCCAGGACCTAGTCATCTTGCGTAACTGACACTTTGTACCATTTGACTTACACCTCCCATCTCCCCCTCCCGTGAAAGCTCTTGATGGGAAGCCTTCAAAGCTGCCTCAGGGTACTTGCACTTTCTGTTCCCTCTTCCTGGAATTCCCTCGCCTCCTGCAGGTCCCTTGCTCTCACATGACTTCCATAGAGATGTTCCCTGACTATTCTCTATAAAATAGCTGTTCCATACTTGCCATATCCTTACCCTACTTTATTTTTCATAGCACTAACTGTGACGTGGTTCATCCCCTGGAGAAGGAAATGGCAACCCACTCAGTATTCTTGTCTGGGAAACCTCATGGACAAAGGAGCCTGGTGGGCTACAGTCCATGGGGGGTCACGAAAGAGTCAGACACAACTCAGCAACTAAAACAACAACAATGTTATCTTGGTTACTATAATTATAGTATGATTTATAATTCCATAAGATGTTACAGAAAAACCCAAATGAACTTTTTGGCCAACCCCATAGAACATCCCCACTAAAAAGTAGTTTATTTTCGTGAGTCTGGATCTATGTCCTGTGATCTCCTGTGCTGATCTTAGCTTGGCCCTCTGTGCCAACGAGAATAAATCTTCATCCATAGCCATTTGGCTTTTTAAGACAGTCCTATCCCCTGCAGCCCTCCCTTCTCCAGCCTAAACATCCCTCATCTTTCCTCGTGGGCTACAGTTCCTATGAATGGCTGCCTCACTTTCCTGACCACTCTTCCTCAGTCATGCTCTAGCTTGTCACTGTTTGTCTGCATCTACAGGGCTTCCCCAGTGGCTCAGCAGCAAAGAATCCACCTGCCAATGCAGGAGACACAGGAGACCCAGATTTGATCCCTGGGTCGGGAAGATCCCTAGAGGAGGGCATGGCAACCCACTCCACTATTTTTGCCTGGAGAATCCCATGGATAGAGGAGCCTGGCAGTCTACAGTCCATCGGGTTGAAAAGAGTTGGACACAAAAGCAACTTAGCATGCACGCACTGCATCTACAACCTCTAGAACTGCATCTGGACCTCTGTGCATGTTGAGGTCAATCCTTTGTTCCTGTTCCTCACATCGTCACCCTAGATTATGACCTCAGCTGCCCCAACTCTTTGATCAGGATCTTTGATTGTTTCTCATTCCAGTCCATGCTTCCAATTTTAATACCTTCCTGCCTGTCCTTTCTTTGTAGACTTTGCCTCTGACCTTTTTGATATTACCTTCTCACCCTCTGTGTTCCTGACCAAACACCGGATCTTAATCATTCCCCTGCTCCAGGCCTGTACAGTCTGGTTTGCCCAGCCAGGTGTGAGGCTCCTGAGCACCCCCAGGAAACACCCTGTCTTGGCCCATCCATCTCTCCTCCCCATGGACATCTCTGTTTGCCAAGAGCAAACGGCAGCAGCCAGTTGATCTGCTTCTGGCTGCCTCCTTTGACACTTCTAATCTCACCACCGCCTCTGCTGTCTCCCGCTCCCTTCCCACTCCAGGCCACTTTTTTTTCTCCTTGTTATTCTCCACGCTCTCCTTTGCCTGCCACTACCACTCAAAGTCTCAGCTTCTGCTTCTTAGTTTAGGCTTCGCCTGAACCAAAATCCCGCCTTCTGGCCAGCGGACCAATCACGCGGTGTTGCCTGTGATCACTGCATCTCCAGCTCAGCCCAGCTATTTTGGTCCCTGCTCGCACTCTGAGATCTTTCTCACTTTCCTGTGGGTTGACACCTCTTTCAGCACTTAAAGGGTGACAGACGTCGCCTTAGAGTTAGTTGACTGAGCTGTAAAGTTTAGAATTCTGACGTGGCTAGTGATGGATTAATGGATCCAGGTGTAAAAAGATGAAAGTTAGGTCATTCTGTTTAAAACTGAGGGGCTTCTTTCCTTTAGCGAATTTTATCTTTTCTTGATTGGGACCATGGAGCCTGTTGCCTCATCAAGCAAAATCAAACCACAAAAGATGGAATGTCAGCAAATAGTTTTTTCAGCACCCAATCGATACCATGGATTGTGCTTAGTGCTTTCGTATGTATTACTCATTAAACCTCCCTAGATGAAATCCCTTTGTGGGTACACAGACAGTACCTCCTAGACCAACTGTTAATTCATTGATTCATTCACTCACTCTGATTATTTATTATGTCAGGCACTGTGCTAAGTACTGTAGCAGATATAAAAATAAAGATGACAATCTCTGCTCCTTGGGAACCAATCTAGTGAGTAAAATGTATCAACCAACAGGTGTGATACACTGTGGTAGTTGTGTTTAGAGCAGCAGAGAAGTAAGCACTGCAGGAGGGAAGGGGGTTGCCCACTAGCTCTGCCAGGGAGAGTCTAGGAAGGTTTTCCAAAGAAGGTGACATTTCAGCTGGACTTTGAAGGATGAGTTTGCTAGCATGCCTAAAGAGAATGGGCTCTGTTGGCAGCAGGAATAGCCTGGAAGTGTAAACAGGCAGAGAGTGTTCTGAATTGGGGATGACTGCAGTGTAGAAGACTTGCTTCAACCTCAGGAGCTTCTGCTCAGAGAAGTCAGAGGGTTGTCTGGGTCACAGAGCAGGTGAATAGCAGAGACAGGGTTAAACAGTGGAAGTTGGAACTGTCTGGTCCCTAATGCATAGTCTTTAGCCTCCCACCTTGTAACACACACACACACACACACACACACACACACACCAGGTCCAATCTCAATGACCCTGACTTAGAGCTGTCATTTGGCCAGCCCCTTCTGTTCCCGTTTCTGCTCTTAGGGATCTGCCCCTGAGCCCTGAGGATTGTCCCCAGCGAACCTGGGAGGGACGCAGAATCCAGAGAAGTCATATCCATTCCAGTGTTTGTCCGTGACCTAGACATTGGCCAAGGTCTGAGTACTTAGATCCTAACTCCTAACACTTCTGAGCTAGACTCTGTGACCTTTGTAATGGATCCTGGTTGTCTTTGAGATGCTCCTTGCTTGAGTTCCTTGGTAGTTCAGATGGTAAAGAATCTGCGTGGAATGCAGAAGACTCGAGTTCGATCCCTGGATCCGGAAGATCCCCTGGAGAAGGGAATGGCTACCCACTCCAGTATTCTTGCCTGGAGAATCCCATGGACAGAGGAGCCTGGCGGGCTACAGTCCATGGCGTCACAAAGAGTCGGACACAACTGAGTGACTAACACTAACACTTTGCTTGAATATCCAAAAAAAGCAGCTGGGTAAACCTGGTGGTCCTTACCAACTAGGAGTTCCTTTTAATCCCCCCAAATTTTAGAAGAGAGTTTATGCCAAAATTCTCCATTCCCTATCCCCTAGAATATCATAGTAATGAGGACAGGAGGGGAGAATATTGTTAAATTCCTTACTAGCTTGAAGACAGGTGCTCAAAAAATACTCTGTTGACCAGTTTGTCAGAAGCATCTGTCCAAAGTTCCCCAGCTAGGACTTTGTGGGTGATCCAGAGTGGTTAAGAATCCTCCCTCCAATGCATGGGACACAGGTTCAATCCCTGTCAGAGAACTAAGATCCCACATGTTGCAAGGCAACTAAGCCCGCATGTGGCAAACCACAAAGCCCACATTCTCCAGCTATTTCCCAGATACTGTAATTCATCCTAATTGGATTTTAAGAGAATTAACTAATGGAGTCCACAAATAAGGAGGTATTGGACTTTAGACTGGTACCACACCTCTTTTGGGAAGGGTTTGAGGCAGTCTACAGAGTGAAACAATCTTTTTAAGTAAGATTTTTAAGAACAAAACACAACTTAGTGGTCAGAAAAATGAAAAAAGTAACGGGAACTTGCAAGCATCACTGTGTTCAACACTTACGTGATAAATTTGACCAAAAGATTCCCAGCAGAAAGGCCGCAAAGGAAAACCACTGGGTTACCCAATATGCATTTTCTGAAACCAGAAAGCATACAGACTCTTCTGTAGAGACACCATTTTCCTCAAGGTAAAGCTTGATAGAGAGTGATTGTGTTTGGTCTCCGTAAAGCTGAGTGACAGGGCAAAGAGAACAGCTCCAGTCAGCTGTCATTTCTCTGCACACTGTTCCCAGTGCTGTGTGAGAGGTGCTCAGCCCCACAGCTCACCGAGAGGAAGTTGGCACACTACCCTCCCTCCACAGTCCCCTCAAGGTGGCTCTCGGTCCAGGGGGAGGGCAGGAGAAACAGATTTCAAAAGGCAGGGAAGGAGTCAAAGACCGTGTTTTCCACAGACACCATCCAAGGGGATCATAAACAAGTCACTTCCCTGGTGGCTCAGATGGTAAAAGCATCTACTTGCAATGCAGGAGACCTGGGTTCAACCCCTGGGTCAGGAAGATCCCCTGGAGAAGGGAAATAGCTAACCCACTTCAGTATTCTTGCCTGGAAAATTCCATGGATGGAGGAACCTCCTAGGCTACAGTCCATGGGGTCCCAAACAGTTGGACTGAGTGACTTCACTTTCACTTTTGAATGATTATGTCAGGTACATTCAATCATTTCATCCTAACAGCAGTCTTGTGCAGGAGGGTCATTGTTTACATTTTACAAGTAAGGAAAGTGTTAGTTGCTCAGTCATATCCAACTCTTTTCGACCCCACGGACTGTAGCCTGCCAGGTTCCTTTGTCCATAGAATTCTCCAGGAAAGAAGACTGGAGTGGGTAGCCATGCCCTTGTCCAGGAAATCTTCCTGACTCAGGGATCGAACCCAGGTTTCCTGCATTGCAGGTAAATTCTTTACCGTCTGAGCCATCAGGGAAGCCCACAAATAAGGAAACTGATGCTCAATTTGCCCAAAGTCACACAGCTGGCAAGTGATGAACTGGGATTCAATCTCAGGACTTTCCCACGGTAGCATCAATTCTTCAGTGAAGTTTCTGTAAAGAACATTATGTGGCATTCTGGCTGGAAGGGGCTGAGGAATACAGTGCAGGTATTTAATGTTTTGATGACATAACTGACCTGGGAATAGAAGTTGGAGCTTGATGAATGGACAGGTAACTTCTCAGTTGCCCTGTCATGTCCATTTCCTGATGCTTTGAGCTTTTTGGCTAACCTGAGACCATGGTCAAGTCACAAGTGATTCTCTGTGATTTTTCTACTTTGTGAACAGATAATTAACAGTGTATCCTCTCTCTCCACTTCCCTCCTTTCCAATCCTCTCCACTCATCCCCATACTCCTCTTTCCCAAGTTCCCACCATTTTAAATCCCGCTCAGAATGTGCCATGCTCTCCAGCACCTCCAGGTAATTGCATATACTGCATCCTTCAAGACCTAGCTCAGGACTTCCCTGGTGGTCCAGTGGTTAAGAATTCACCTGTCAATGTAGGCGGCATAGGTTCAATCCCTGGTCTGGGAAGATTCCACATGCCTTGGCATAACTAAGCTCATGTGTCACAACTACTGAAGGCCATGTGCTCTAGAGCCCATGTTCTGCAACAAGAGAAGCCATCACAATAAGCCCTCACACCACAACTAGAGAGTAGCCCCACTCACTGCAATCAGAGAAAGCCCATGCACAGCAACAAAATCTCAGCGCAGCCAAAAATTAATTAATTTTAATAAGATTGAGATACTACCACCACCTGGAAGCCTCCCCTGAGTTCCCCTTGCTCCCCATCCCCACCCCTCCATGTGGATAACATGCCCCCTACTTTGTTCTTCCATGGAACTCTCTACACATCTGATTTTTAGTGCTATATTTTCACAATGGGTTTACTTGTTGGCCAGTGAGCTCCTTATTCATCTTTGCATTCCCAGAGCCATGCACAGTGCCTACTAGGTAGTCCGTGCCCAGTAATGGTCATTGAATGGGCACATGATAAGCTGCTGTGTCAGGGGCTCCCTGAGCACCAGATATAGAGAAATGAGTAAAACATGGAGCCTTCCCTGGAGGAGTTCAGTCTGATAAATACAGTACTGACTGGAGCCCAATATTTCAAGAACTATACTGTCTATAACAGGGGATTTAGAGAACGCAGAAGAGGAGGAAGGTACTGAGCTAGGGAGTGAGGTAAGTCTTCCAGAGGGAGTAATTTATAGGTTTAACCTTAAAATAATGAAAGATTTTTGCCAAACTAAGAAGTATGCCAGGCATACGGGGGGAAAACATACAAAGGCATGACAGAGATTCAGCATTGGGGGAAGCACAAGAAGTCTTGAAACCCTGTGCCAAAATTTAGAATGAAAAACAGGCTGTAGATCTCTAATGAAAGAGTAAAGTTGTTCCCTCTTGGGAATGTTTCAAGACTTTGTTATTCTGACTATTTTGTTCTTAATCAGTCAGATGGATTTCATCACAAGGCAGTAAAGATGTGACAGCCACCTTGGTGAAATAAATAATAGCTTATTTATAGTTTCTGGTCTGCCTCCTTCCCAAAATGGTTTGATCTGACTTGTCACAACAAACACACCCACAATCAGATGTTCATATAGAAACAAAGAAACAAAATTATGAGGACTTCCCTGGTGGTCCAGTGGTTAAGACTCAGCACTCCCAAAGCAGGGGGGAATCCAGGGGCCCAGGTTCAATTCCTGGTGGAAGAATAGATCCCACATGTTGCAACTTAGAGTTTACATGCACAACTAAAAAAGAAAAATGATTCCACCTGCCACAATGAAGATGGAAGGTCCCACGTGCCACAGCTAAGAACTGGTGCAGCCAAATAAATAAATAATATTTTTTTAAAAGAAACAAAACTATAGATGGGAAGAGCATTAATACAGCTTCCTGAGGTCTTTTTTCTTCATTTGCTCACTCGGTGTTCAAGATACTCTTCTGAGGATGGGCGGCAGTTTCCATGTGACTTAGAGACCAGCGTGTACCTGCTCTGTACAGGAGAAGCTTGTGGGTTCCAGAGATACATGGATGTTTTCTTCATTTTCCAATTAATGCCACAAATATTTCCCGATCTTCTGATTTCTTCAGATTTCTAGCTGGTCAATGAAAATACTCATCTTTACTTTTCTGACCTTTGAGATTCATTGTCTGTTTGAACTTCTTCATCCAAGCTACTTTCAGATTCTCTTGCCCTTTTAAAGTTTATCTCCTTTTTTCCCCAAAATGACTCCATGCATAGCAATTAGATAAGCACAGAAAAAAGAAGTCCCCCATGATATTATAACAAAGGCTAATCACATTCATTCCTTTTATATTTAAAAAAATTCTTTTGACATTATTTCAGACTTTCAAAAAAGTTTTCAAGAATGGGACAGAGAATTCCTGAACACCTCTCACCCAGATTCCCCATCTCTTAACATTCTACTACATTTTTTTCCCCCTCTTTCTCCTCTCTCTCTCTTTCTCTAATTTTTTCCCTGAATCTGTTAAAAAGTTGCAGACTTCATGCATTGCATCCTTATGTAAGCTGAAACACTTCAGTGTATATTTCCTAAAAGCAAAGAATTCTTACATAGCTATATTACTATATTTTATGTATGCCCTTCTAGACTTTTTTCTTTGCTCATATTTATGTAGTTATATTTAAATTAAATAATATACTGTTTTATTTTGTTTCTATTTATTAATAATAGCTTGCTTTTTTGGAGGGATTAGCAATGAAAACTGTAGATAATCTCACGTGAATTACCATTCTATAAAAGGTTCCTATGGCAGACTCTTCTCTAGATACAGTGGGTATCTGGGGGGCACAGTGTTTCATCAAGTCGGTCTGCTTCAGAGAATGGACTGTTCTGGTCCTCTTGTATGTCTAGTCATATGTCAGTGGAAACCACTGAGTACATGGTAAAGAGACAGGGTACTGGGAAGTCTGGAATGCATTTTAATCTTTATTCCTTAGCCAATAGAGATCCATCAGAAGGTTGATAGCAGAAGAGTAAGTTAACAAGAGCTATGTTTTCTGGAGGTTCATTTGACAGTGTGTGCAGGAGGGAGTGAAGGAGACAGAAATCAGAACATAAGTGCCGAAGTCCTTTAGGTAAATTGGTCCCTAGTTTCAAGGGCAAATGAGCCTTCCCCTGTGATGCGTTCTTTTCTTTTCGTGTCTTTCAGAACTGGTTAAAGTCCTACGGCTATCTGCTGCCCTATGACTCACGGTCATCTGCGTTGCACTCAGGGAAGGCCTTACAGTCAGCAGTTGCCACGATGCAGCAGTTTTACGGGATCCCCGTCACCGGTGTGTTGGATCAGACGACAATCGAGTAAGATTTGCAAAGGACATTGTGCCTTTGAACTTTCCAGAATTACGCTTGGGTTCACAGTTGTCATTGCCTCATCTGTATACCCCGCCCATTCTACCCTCCTATCTTCCACTCCTGCAGTGTCAGCGAGGAGGGAGTGCCCCAAGGTGCCCTCTCCTACGTGAGCTGGGGATGTGTTCTGCCGTAAACTTGCTGTGTGACCTTGGACAAGACTCTTCACCCTTCTGGGCCTCAGTTTCCTTATCAGCACAATAAGGGGTTTGGTTATAGATGGCCTTAACTCTCCTCTGATTCTAATAACTTGTGGGTCTGTGAGTCACCTTTCTGGCATCCCTAAGATGTATGCATCTCACTAGATATAGAAAATTCTAGAATAATGATGAATTGGGAAGTCTTATTCCACTTTTCCCATTTATTAAACATTTGCTGAATGTCTGCATATGCTGGGCAGTGGGCTTGGCCCTTTGATCCCTGCACTGCAGAGGCTCCCCATTCAGTGAAAAACACCATCAGGTAGCTCTGCTGGTCTAGAACTCAGAAGGAAACACTGAATCTCAGGGAGGTACTTAGGAGGTAATGACAAGTAGGCCAAATCACACGGATGGTTTTATACTCAGGGAGAGGATAAAGAGAGGGGAGAGAAGAGTGATGGGGGTAGAACCCCCAGGAGAAGGAGCCACTGAGAAATGGGGGAAGCCCGGCAGGGATGCTATGGCCATTGTGGGGGGCAGGGGGCATGGTCAGCAGCGAAGGTCAAACAGGAGGCTGAAAGGTGTCTGCTGAGTTTAGTGACAAAGAGGGCATTAAGACCTCCATGGAATGATGGCAGCAAAGTCAGATTGCGATAGGGAGAAGAGGAGGCGAGGAGTGGTGATGGCAAACGTAGGGGTAACTTTCAAGAAGCTGAGCAGAGGGAGTTTCCTGTTGATGCAGTGCTTTCACTGCTGTGGCCTGGGTTCAATCCCTGGTTGGAAAACTGAGATCCCATGAGCCTGCCCACCCTCTCAAAAACAATGCTGAAAATGAAGGAAAGGAGGAATATATGGTGGCTAGTGGAGAAGGAAATGGCAACCCACTCCAGTGTTCTTGCCTAGAGAATCCCAGGGATAGGGGAGCCTGGTGGGCTGCCGTCTATGGGGTCACACAGAGTCGGACACGACTGAAGCAACTTAGCAGCAGCAGCATAGAGGGATGGATTTTATTTAAGATGGGAGAGAGTTGAGTTTTTTTTGTCTCTAAGCAATAGCCATGAAAGTTATTAAAGCTATTTAAGAAAAGCCGTCACTGACATGTTTACACTGCTATGTTTAAAATGGATCTAATGAGGACCTACTATATAGCAGAGGGAAATCTGCTCAGTGTTAATGTGGCAGCCTGGATGGGAGGGGAGTTTGGGTCTTGTGGGTCTGTGAGAAGAGATATGTGTATCTGTATGGCTGAGTCCCTTCACTGTTCACCTGAAACTATCACAACATTGCTAATCGGCTATACCCCAGTACAAAATAAAAAGATTTTTTTAAAAAGACATAAAAGGGAAAAGGAAAGCCATTACTGCCAGGAAGGCATGGCCAAGAGCTTGGAAAGAGTTTCCCGGCAGGGGGGTGGGAGGGCAGGGGTACCCAAACTCAGGTGGAAGGAGAGAGCAGGGCTTGGGGAGTTTGTGGGCAAGTAGGCGGCTGGCGGGGAACAGGAAATCCAGCCAATGGTGGACCCAGGACCAATCCACCCCCTGGGTGAGTCACTCCTTGAGGGAATCATCTCTCTAGGCCTCAGCTTGCTCATTTATTGAAGGGGTTGGGGGAGGAAGGGGAGGAGATGGAGGGGAGATGTTGGATTTTGACTCTCAGATTCTAGATTCCATTATTCAAAGCCTCAGGCTTTCAAATAAAATTTGTTGAGTCCAGTACAAACATTTCCGGTGCCTCAGAGCCTCTGATTGTGAGGTTGTGAACCCCTGAGACAGTACACTTGATGGCTGCTGTGATGCTGTGATGGCCTGGGGAGCCCGGCCGCCCGTCCAAGCCGAGGTTATTTTGAGGGCTCTGCGCAGGCCTCACGGCAGCGCCTCCTGCGGCAGCAGCACTGGTGGCTCTGCTGAGGCACCACCTGGCCCTGGGTTTCACTCGGTTCCAGAAGCCCCAGGCCCGCTGGACCAGGTTCAGGGAGTGGCAGGTGGCAGCAAAAGGAGGAGGCGGAGGGAGGGGGCTGGCGTTTCCCACTTGCCACTCTGAGCCCCCTCTTTGTAGGAAGGAGGGCGGGGTTGGAGGGGGCGCTGTTTTGGAGGCACGGGAAGGGAGAAGGGGCTCACACTTAATCCCAGACCTGAGTGGGGAGCGTGTCTGCGGGGAGAACTTGGAGACCTTCGTTTCAGCTCCAGCTCTGGGACCTCCGGTGTCGCTGCCTCTCTCTGAACTGGTCTCCTCCCTACCCTACCCCGGGGGCCCTTCCAGGTCTAGCTCCACCTTCCTGTAGCAAAGGGGCCCTCCTGGGTCTCTTCCCAGGGACTGTCAGTGAAAGGAAGTTAGATCAGCCCCTCAAAGGATTATTTCTGAGTGTCTGCCTTGGGAAATGTCACACGTTATTCACTCCTTCGTTCATTCAACAAACATAGCTCCTCTAACCCAACCTAGTTCTAAGCAGAGGGAAAAAGAAAAGAAAAACCCCAACTCTTGTTTGTTCAGGTACAGTAGTTGATATTTCATTTATTCTTTCAAAGGGTCTTGCCTCACCCTTTGTTGTGTTTTGCAAGTCACTGGTTTTATCTGTGTATCTTTTCCCTTGTCTGTAAAATCGGGGTCAGTCATTTCTGATTACTTCACAGAGTTGCTTGGAGAATCAAATCTGTTTTATTTTATTTTATTTTAATATTTATTTGGTTGCGAGGGTCTTGGTTGCAGCACAAAGGATCGTTAGCTGGTGTATGGGGAAATTCTTAGTTGCAGCATGTGGGATCCAGTTCCCTGACCAGGGAACAAAACCAGGCCACTTCTATTGGGAGCCCAGAGTCTTAGCCACTGGACCACCAGGGAGTCCCTCAAATTAATTTTTTTTAAAAACAGAATGAACCCTCTTATACACAAATGTGTACAAGAAAATTTACACATTTATAGCGATGCCTGTTACTGTCACTTTTTAGTCTTCTATTATTGATTTCTGACTGCGGACGTTCTAGGTGAGGTAGATATAAAATGAGTGGGACCTGGTTAAGTCCCTCAAGGGGCTTTTAATATTGGGTTAAAATAGTCTCTGCCTCCTTTCCTCTCTATTGCCAAAGGCAGCTGCTTTCAACCACTGGAAATGAGGTCAGACTGTTTTCCCCCGCAGCGATCTCAATCTCTCGTTCAGTGAGCTGGTCATTAGGGCCGCAAAGGGACATGAAATGCAAGGGTGACCCTTCCAATCAGCCACGATCTATTAAATCTCCTACCCAGGCCCCTAGTTCACATCTCCAAAGAAGTCCCAGGCTCACTGTTCCCGAATGCAACTTAACTGATAACAAATAGCCATCAGGATTTATTTAGCTCCTAGCACAAGGCTAGCTTCTAAGGACAGGATGATGAATGCGACTCATTCCTGTCCTCAGAAAATTTACTATTTATTTGAGGCAATAAACTAATAGATTTCAAATCTCAGTACAATGTAGTTAAGTGCTGTGGATAACTACACTCTAAGCCCTACAGTTGTTCAGCCACTTTTTGAACATCTGGAGTGACAGAAAATTTACTGTTTTCCAAGCTGTGCCTTTCTGCCATGGGCTAGTTCTCATTCATTCATTCAACCATCACCCTTGAATACTTCCTAAGTCAGGCACTGTGATGGCACTGGGAATACAGGCAAGGTTCCCACCCTCATGGACCTTAGAATCAGGTAAGAGAGACAAAGGATAAACAACAAGCTCATCTGTCATTTCAGGCAATGATAAAGGCCATGAAGAAAAATTAAGCACGATAAACAGAGGTGGGATAGTGGGGGGAGGCTATCTAAAATATAGAGAAGGTGGCAAGGAAGCCCTCTTAGAAGGAGTGACATTTGAGTGGACACCTTCATAAAGTAAGGGAACAAACCGTGTGAAGAAGAGCATGGCAAGCAGAGGACACAACAAATGCAAACACCCTGAACTGGAATGACCTTAGGATGGTCAAGGCACAGCAGGGAGGCCATGGGAGCAGAGTAGATGTGAGGAAGGAGGTACAGGTGCCTGGTTGAGGGGGTGATCACAGATCATGTGGGGGCCGTGGGCCAAGGCAAGGAGTTTATTTTGATTGTTTTTAAATATGTAATTACTCGACTGCTCTGAGTCTTAGCTGCGGCCCTCGGGATCTTTAATCTCCATTGCGGCGTGCAGGATCTTTATTTGCTACACATGAACCCTTGAAGTATGTGGGATCTAGTTCCCAGACCAGGAACCAAACCTGGGAGTGTGCAGTCTTAGCCACTGGACCACCTGGGAAGTCCCAGGGTGAGGAATTTGGACTTTATTCCAGGTGATTGGGAGTTTTAAAGCAAAGAGTGATGTGATCTGATTTCACATACACAGCATGTCCATGGCACTCCCTCCTTGAAGGCTCCGCACAAGCAAAGACCAGGGAGAACTATAATTCTCGCATTGCCAATGAGGAGACTGAGGCTCACATTGATTCGGTCACCGGCCTGAACTCGTGCGATTAGTGGCAGAGTCAGAACGAGCAAGCCCGTGTCTTCTGACTCCGAGTCTATCAAGCAGCGGTGCTTCTGCATATTCAGTTAGGAATGAATGAACAGATGACCAGTCGATGGTGTTCCTGCTGGGGACCCCGACAGAGCCAGGGGCCCAGAGTTTAGGTTGAACGTGCACGTTGCCATTCAGCTTGGGACCAGGGATGCGGCAGTGCCTTCCTAGAGTGTCCGGTGACCACAGTGTGTATGTGGATGTGTGTCCTCTCTCTGCCCAGGTGGATGAAGAAACCCCGGTGTGGTGTCCCAGATCACCCGCACTTGAGCCGAAGGCGGAGACACAAGCGCTATGCCCTGACGGGACAGAAATGGAGGCAGAAACACATCACCTACAGGTGCCTCAACGCCCCCTCCTCCCTGGCTTTGGCTCCACCCTCAATCTTTTCCTGGCCTGAGTTTCTGAGGCTCATACTGGGGGTGGGTCTGTGATCAGGGCTGGGCTCTAAGAGCCCACGACTTTGTCCTCCTTGTAGCATCCAGTGATTGCGGGGTCTCCAACTTCAGGTTTGTTTGGTCCTTTAGGGGCTCATGAATTATGTTCTGTTTAGATTCCTAGCATTTTTAGTTACAGAAAGTGGGTATGACTTGTCTGATAACTTTCACCTGGGCTAAAGAACCATGGCTGAACTCATCCTCCCTACCACCGCTTGCCAAACCGCACTCCCTCTCATCTGGATCGCTTCCCCACTTAGCCTGATTGATGGACTTCGGCTGAGATTCCCAGCACAGAGTTCCAGTTGTTTCTTGAGGACTGTAAAGAGCTGGGAGCTGAACTGCAACAGTGTTATTGCTTGAGAGCTGTTTTGTCTCGGGAAACCAAGGGCAACACAGGAGCAGGCTCCAAGTCAGACCAGTGACCACAGGCAGGGATGCTGGAACCCATCACAGGAGGTGCAGACATCTGGATTCAGATGGGGTGGGGCCAGGACCAGGCATAGTGCAGGCTCGGCTGGGCCCTGGTTGGCAGCTCTCAAGTCTCTTATTCCATCTCAGGTGGATCCCCGAGGTTCAGGAGTAGGATCTAAGACAGAGATCTTCAAAGTTGAGCTAACGGCTCTCCTGGGGCTTCTCTAGTGGCTCAGACAGTAAAGAATCTGCCTGCACTGCAAGAGACCCAGGTTCTATCCCTGGGTCAGGAGGATCCCCTGGAGAAGCGAATGGCTACCCACTCCAGTACCCTTTCCTGGAGAATTCCATGAACAAAGGAGCCTGGTGGGCTGCAGTCCATAGCATCGCAAAGAGTCAGACATGACTGAGTGACTAACACTTGCTAACTTACAAAGGGCTCTCTTGCCCACAAGCTGTAGAGGCCAGAACAGAATCTTTTCAGAAATCTGACAAGAGAAGGAAACTTAAGAAGAATCTGGGTTAGAAACCTGGATGAACTCTTAGAGTCTCCAGAAGAGGTAGAGTAGATGAAGACAAAGAACTGGCTCCTAACTGAACTCTGACCTTAACTTCTATCCTGCAACCTCTCTGGGCTTCAGTTTCCTTATCTGTAGAACGAGTGAATAGTCCTTTCCCCAGCTATTCATGGGACAGAGCAGCCAGAAGTGGTGATGCTCCATCACGGAGAACCATGCAATATGGATACAGTAACCTTCCATAGCTGAACCTATAACTGATTCATCAGATGCCACCCTACAGTAGCTTCTAGGTAGACAAATAGTAGTAGTTGGGGCCAAAGACTTAAAAAATGTTTTTAATTGCAGTATAATTGCTTTACAATGTTGTGTTAGTTTCTGCTATACAACAACGTGAATCAGCCATATGTATACATATCTGAGCTTGCCAGGTGGCTCACTGGGTAAAGAATCGCCTGCAATGCAGGAGACATAGACAGAAACAATTTCAATCCCGGGGTCGGGAAGATCCCCTGGAAGAAGGCATGGCAACCCACTCCAGTATTCTTGCTTGGAGAACCCCATGGACAAAGGAGCCTGTTAGGCTACAGACCATAGGGTCCCAAAGAGTCGGATACAGCTGAAACAACTGAGCGCGCACACACAGACATATATCCCCGCCCTCTTGGCCTCCCTCATCACACCCTCCAGGTCAGCACGAGCACCCACCTGAGCTCCCCGTGCTGTATGGTGGCTTCCCACGAGCTGTCTATTTTACACATGGCAGTGTATGTACATCAACGCTATTCTCTCAGTTTGTCCCACCCTCTCCTTCCCCCACCCCCTTTCAAAGAAGGGGATGTTCCACCAAACTCTCTATGGTGTAAGAGTTTTTATAACTTTTATAAATGTACATATTTTATATATTGGGAGAAAATTTAAAAATTAGGAAATGCCATGCACCAGTTTAATTTTTTTCCACAAATTCAAACATAACCTCTTTCAGAGATCAAATACAAAAACACCGAGTAAAAGGCGGGGTGAGGACCCAGAGCTTTATCTACCCAGCCTCTTCCTCAATCCCTCGGCTACCTCACAGAATTCTAGGCCCACACAGCTTCTCATGTTCCTTTTAGCTCTGCTAGTCTCTAATTCCCTGTCTGTTCCTCCCTGTGGTTTCTCCCCTCTCTCACCAGCATTCACAACTACACCCCAAAGGTGGGTGAGCTAGACACTCGGAAAGCTATTCGCCAGGCTTTCGATGTGTGGCAGAAGGTGACCCCGCTGACCTTTGAAGAGGTGCCATACCACGAGATCAAAAGTGACCGGAAGGAGGCGGACATCATGATCTTCTTTGCCTCTGGTTTCCATGGTGACAGCTCCCCATTTGATGGAGAAGGGGGATTCCTGGCTCATGCCTACTTCCCTGGCCCAGGGATTGGTGGAGACACTCACTTTGACTCAGACGAGCCGTGGACATTAGGAAATGCCAACCATGATGGTAAGGCCATGAGGGGACAGGGGATTGCTTGGCTGTCAGGAAAAGAAGCCCTAAGGAAGAGCCTGGAGGATCCCATAGTTGAGCTTCCTGGTTTCCAGAGATTCTTGTCAAATACCTGAGACCCTAAAGGGTGGGAACTTGGGTCAACACTTGATCCATCGGAGCAGGGAGATGACTCAGATCACTTGGTTCCTGGTCTAAATGAATGGAGTCAGGAGGAAGTTTAGGCCATGACTAAGAAGATAAAGTAATGGATCAGAGGCTGGAGGAAAAGGTTAAATAGGCATTAAAGCTGAAAATAGTAGACTCTGGCCTGATTGATGAAGGCTTCAAACGCCACGCTGTGGGAAGACATGACTGAGTCACCCTTATGTCGACCTCACAGGTGAATCACAGGCCCTGTAATTACTCTAGCATCCTCGGTGCAGGAATAATAACAAGACTCCTCAGGTTTTGGGAGTTCCTCATCAGTATTTACTTGTAAGTCACTGGCTTAGTAAGTAGGCAAGTGTACATCATTAGGCCCTTTTTAAAGATGAGTTTGAGGCTCATATGGCATAGCTAGTAGGTGGCATTGCAAGGGCTCAACTAAAGCTTAACCACCTGGCCATGTGACCTGGAGTGAATCGTTCACCCTCAGTCTCCTCATTTATCAAATGAAAGGCTGGATTAGGTGACCTCTTCTGACTCTAATAGAACATGACGCATGTGTTTGAACATTTAAAAAAGACACTGCCAAGGAGACTTCCCTGGCTGTCCAGTGGTTAACAAGGGGGCACAGGTTCAATCCCAGGTCGGGGAACCAGGATCCCACATGCCACACGGCGTGGCCAATTAAATAAATAAATAAAAAATTTTAAATGTAAATAATAAAAATATAAAAAAAGACACAGTCTCTGCCCTCTGGACGTCCAGAGTCCAGTGGGGAAGACAGATGTGTGCAGAAGTCACCCTGTCACAAGGCAGACTATACTGAAGGAGGTAGCAGAAGCACCAAGAAAATCAGTAGGAATCTAGAGGGAAGAGGGACAGAGGATTCGATTTGATTCTCTTTTAGATTATAATAGGTTAGAATCAGGATGTTAATATTCTAAGGTCTATGTCAAATGTTTCCCACATACTATATAATATGTATATGTTATTATTATCTCCATTTTACAGATAGGTAAACTGAGGTGTAGAGAAACAATAAGTAACCTACTAAGGTCCCTCCTAAGGGCCCACAGTTGGTAAATGGGGAAATAAGCCTTCAAACCGGGTATGGCGACTCCAGAGCACATACTCTTAGCCACCATGCTGTTTCCATGGCTCTCCCACTGTAGGGCACACCAGAATCACCTAGAAACTGTTTTTATGAAGTCCAATTCCAGGCTGCAGGCCCCTGACCTCTTGCTATTCTAATTCTCTGGTTCTGGGGTCAGGAATTTGCACGTGAGAATTTGCACATGGTCTCATAAATTCCCCAAGGGCTTGTGAGGTAGGCGTTCAAGAAACACCGTCTTAATCTGCAGTTTCCCTAACTTGCCTGATCATAAGAATCAACCGGGGTTCTTTTTATAAACATAGATTCCCAGGCCCTTTCCCTGGAGATTCTGATTCTTAAATCTGGGAATCCTTAGTGATTTCTTTTTCCTTGGTGACACTTCAGGCTGAGAGCAGCCTTTAAACGCCCATTTCCTCAGATGCTTTGTCTGCTGCGGACCACCTCCTTGAAAGCTTTTCATGTCATCGCATGGATCAGGGACCACAACTCTTGGCCTGACTGTCGGAGGGTGGTCCAGGGGATGGCCTGGCCAGCGCTATGAAGCTGCTCATTTCTCCTTGTCCCCTCCTTGTTTAGCCCTCCTTCCCACCCAGCTCTATTTCCTCTGCCCAGGCATTCCTTCCCTTGTGTCTTCAATGTGTTTCCCGGCTCTCTAAACACCCATTCTTTATCTCATTCTTATTCTTGGATCAATGTCAACCAGTTAGCCGTCTGTGCTCGCTGATAAAATGTGAAGAGAGGAGAACTAACATTTTTGAGCCCCCATTATGTGCCAGGCACTGCCAGCTGATACCAGTCAGAGCCCTGAAAGAGATAAACGAATGATTAAAGACACTCTTCCCCTGCCCTGCCCTTCCCAGCTCTGGGTGTACATTTCTACAATGCTCCTTGCTGGTGAAGACCTTGGGCCAGTCCCAAAATCCAGAGAACTTCTGGGGGTGCATGTGGGGAGGAGTGGATGGGCACCATCCTGACACCCTCTTGTCAGTCCCCCCCCCCATCGTGACCAACGATCATCAATTCGGATAGAAATTCCAAGACAGCTCATGTTTTCTTTGGAGGGGAGTCAGGACTTTGCTCTGGAAAACCAGGCATGAATTATCCAGAGGCAGTTCATAACCCCAGTAATAGACTGCTAGAAACCAGAATGCAACCATTGCCCAGTGACAGCCTTTGGAAGGAGACAAAAGGAGCCGAGATTGATTGAGCAGCCGTGTGTTATCTTGTCTAATTTCCGCATAAACTCAACGAGGGCACTGAGTGCAGCTTCCTGGGAATTTTCTGTTTGGTGGCTTTCTTCTCTATACTAAATTTCCACTGGGAAAAATGTCAAGCTCACAAAGTAGGAAGAATGACAATATGAGCCCCCAGGCATCAATCAGCCTAATTCAGCAATTATCAACATTACATCAGTGATTATCAACATTCATCTACCTTCCCCCACCTTGATTTATATATATATATGTTTTAAAGAAAATTTTAAATACAATGTCATCTTATCTGTTAAATATGCTAGTACTGGACTGGCCAAAAATTTCATTCGGGTTTTTCTATAAGATGTTATGGAAAAACCCATTTGAACTTTTTAGTCAACCCAGTACATACCTCTAACAGATTTTTTTTTTTCCTTCTTGCTAAAAGACATTTCTTTCTACAGTAGGTCCTTGTTGATTACCTGTTTTAAATATAACACCATGTACACGTCAGTCCCAAACTTCTAGTGTGCCCCCCCCCCCCCCCCCCCCCCCCCTGGCAACCATAAGTTTATTCTCTAAGTTCTAAAAGTTTTAAAAAAAAAAAGTGAAAGTGTTAATCACTCCATCATGTCCAACTCTGTGACCACATGGACTATAGCCCAACAGGCTCCTCCATCCATGGGATTTCCCAGGCAAGAATACTGGAGTGGGTTGCCATTCCCTTCTCCAGAGGATCTTCCTGATCCAGAGATAGAACCTGGGTCTCCTGCATTGCAGGTGGATTCTTTACCATCTGAGCCACCAGGGGAGCCCCTGAATTCTAACAGATTATTTTTAATATGACCACAAAATTGTAATCAAACCCAACAACATTAAATAATAATTTCTTAAAATCCAACACCCAAAAGGAAAATTTAAAAAAATCCAATACCCAATCTGTGTTCATTTTCCCAAATCACCTAAAAATGGCTTTTATAGTTATTTACTTGCATCAGGATCCAAATAGCATCCACACATCATTCATGATTGACACGTCTCTTAATGTGCTTTCCATTTACAAGTCACCTCGATTTTCTCATCCCTGTACCTGTTGAAGAAACTGGGTCATTTGTCCTGAGTATAGGCTTTAGACTCAACTAGATTCGGGTTCACTTTTCTTATATATAATTGTTTCTTTTTTATTGGAGTATACTTGATTTACACTGTTGTGTTAGTTTCAAGTTTTCAGCAATGTGAACCAGTTATACATATATTCACTCTTTTTTAGATTCTTTTCCCATGTAGGCCATTACAGAGAATTGAGTAGAGTTCTCTGTGCTATATGGTCCTTTTATATATAGTAGTGTGTACATGTCAATCCCAATCTCCTTACTCTTACCCCTTGGTAACTGTAAGTTTATTTTCTACATCTGTAACTCTATTTCTGTTTTGCAGATAAATTCGTTTGTACCTATTTTTTTAAGATTCTACGTATAAGCAACATCATAATTCTTGTCTTTCTCTGACTTAGATGCACTCTTACCATATCTCTCTTCCCTGTCTATCCTGAATATCAATAATTAGGTGGTTTTAAAAAAAAAAAAAAACCCTGCCTGCCAATGAACAGAGGTGGTTTTGATTCCTGGATTGGGAAGATCCCCTAAAGGAAGGCAGGGCAACCCACTCCAGTATTCTTGCCTGGAGAATCCCATGGACAGAGGAGCCTGGTGGGCTACAGTCCATGGCGTCACACAGATTCAGACATTACAGAAGCAACTTAACAGCTTTACACAATAATTAGATCAACAGGCCTGGCTGGGTTGACTCTTCTGGACAGAATGCTCCCCAGGTGGCACTGGTCCTCGCTGTTGCATCACATTTGGGAAGCACGTGTGATGCAGGCTGTCCCTGTGACATGAAGGTTGAATGGTTGGTACAGGTGTGTCAGCCTGACCCAACCATTATAAAATTCACCCAGGGGACTTTATTTTAAAAAGGTTGCCTAAGCCCTAACTGCTCAGTCGTGTCTGACTCTTTGTCACCCCATGGAATTCTCCAGGCCAGAATACTGGAGTAGGTAGGCTTTCCCTTCTCCAGGGGATCTTCCTAACCTAGGGATTGAACCAGGGTCTCCCACACTGCAGGTGGATTCTTTACCAGCTGAGCTTGCTCCTTGGAAGAAAAGTTATGAACAACCTAGACAGCATATTTAAAAGCAGAGACGTTTCTTTGCCAACAAAGGTCAGTCTCGTCAAAGCTATGGTTTTTCCAGTAGTCATGTATGGATGTGAGAGTTGGACTATAAAGAAAGCTGAGGGTTGAAGAACTGATGCTTTTGAACTGCGGTGTTGGAAAAGACTCTTGAGAGTCCCTTGAACAGCAAGGCGATCCAACCAGTCCATCCTAAAGGAAATCAGTCCTGAATATTCATTGGAAGAACTGATGCTGAAGCTGAAACTCTAATATTTTGGCCACCTGATGCAAAGAACTGACACATTGGAAAAGAGCCTGATGCTGGCAATGATTGAAGGAGGGAGGAGAAGGGGATGACAGAGGATGAGATGGTTGGATGGCATCACCGACTCAATGGACATGAGCCTAAGTAAGCTCCAGGAGTTGGTGATGGACATGGAAGCCTGGTGTGCTGCAGTCCATGGGGTCACAAAGAGTCAGACACAACTGAGCGACTGAACTGAACCGAACTGAACCACAAACTTCTTAATCAGAATCTCCTCCACCTGTGTGTTTAGAAGGTGCTCCTGGAGAACTACTCCTGGAATGTGTAGATGATTCTAATTCCCCACCTCTTCGGAGTCTTTGTGAAGGGCAGTCTGGCCCACCACACCTTTAGGCTAAGTTCGGGGAGTCTCCTGGGTACCCCATGTCTTCATCTCTTTCCAATGGATCAAGCAGTGAAGTCAGCAGAGAAGAGACTGGGAGGGAGCCCAGCCCTGGGGAAGGTGACAAGACCGGAAGAGTCATAAGGCCAACCCTTCTCAGTTACTATAGAGATCGCACCTCACCCAGGGAACTAGACTGGCAGGGCGGTAAGGAAAGGATCGTTCTGAGTGGCTAAGAAGTTCACAAAGGCAATGGCCGAAGAATAGAGCAGAAAGCCAAAAAACAAAAAATTCCCAGGAGGGGAACTTTCCTCGTGGTCCAGTGGCTAAGATTCCACACTCCCAATGCAGGTTCAATCAATCCCTGGTTGGGAACTAGATCCCACGTGCCACAACTAAGATCTGGCACAGCCAAACAAAATAAGCGTATTTTTTAAAAAATTCCCAGGAGGCTGCACTCACACCCTCACTAAGTTTCTGTGGAAATTAAATGAGATAACACACAGGTGCCCAATCAATCTTGGTCCCTTTTGTCTCCTTCCAAAAGTTGTTCTTGGGCAATGGCTGCATTCCGGTTTCTAGCGGTCTATTGCCAGGGTTACTAGCTGCATCTGGAAAGTTTATGCTTGGTTTTCCAGAGCAAATTTCTGACCCTCGTCCAAAGAAAACATGAGCTGTCTCACAACCAGGACGCTGAATTTTTAGCAGTCACCCCAGTTGGTTCTGCTGCAGGTCATCCAAAAACTGCACCTGGAAAAATACTGACCATTCAGCAGGGTTCCGTCCTGGCTGCTCTCACCTTACCTGCTCTCACAGAGCTTTTCCTTGAGGAGCTTACAGTCCTGGGGCAGAAAAGAGTGTGCTCCTGGCCATGACAGAGGGTGGAAAAAGCTCAAGGCCATCAAGATGGTACCAATAAACTGGGAGAGTGTAGAGAAGGAAGCACTTGCTGCCAGTTGGGGAAATCAAGGAAGGTTTCCTGGAGGATGTGGCTGAATACTGAAGGAGTATGGTTGTTCCAGGTAGAGGGGACAGCACTGGCAAAAGAATAGAGGCAAAAGGAAATGCTGTCCCATTTTGGAGTTCTTCCCATGTGGCGATAGTGGTAAAGAACCCGTCTGCCAACAAGAGGCATAAGAGACACGGGTTCGATCATTGGGTCGGGAAGATCCTGCCAATGCAACAGAGGTGGTTTTGATTCCTAGGTTGGGAAGATCCCCTAAAGGAGGGCAGGGCAACCCGCTCCAGTATTCTTGCCTGGAAAATCCCATGGACAGAGGAGCCTGGTAGGCTATGGTCCATAGGGTCCCAAAGAGTAGGACATGACTGAAGTGACTTAGCACAGACCCTTTTGGGGGATGCAGGAGTCAGTGAGATAGGACCCACCAAAGATGGAGGTTCTAAGAGAAGGAAATGAAGCTGAGATCAGGTATACTGGAATGGCCAACGAGACTGCTGGGTGCTTCCTAGGAGGCCCAAAGGACCTGAGCACCCAGGTCAAGGGAACTCTCCCTGTTGAAGAGAGGTCACAGCTCAACGTGACCCTGATCATTAACCATGATAGTTCTGTGCCTGGAGAGGGTATGAGCACTTTGTGTATACCTTGCCACTTTAATCTTCACCCCATTTTATGATGAAGGTGCCATTATTCTACAGAGGAAGAGATGTAAAATGTCACACTGCTAGGACAGGGCAGAGCCAGGATTCCTGGCAGTCTGGCTCCAAGGGACACCACTTCTGACCACGCCACTTCTCTGCCTCTCACCCTCTTAGATGGTGAAGCCCCTAACTGCCTCCTGCTCATTAAGCACAGGGGTCTTCTCCATCCCTCTGCTTTTCCCCTCACAAGCCCCAGGAGTTCTCCTGCCCCTCTCCTCTCTCCTTTCATCTCCCCTAGCATCCCCCCCACTGAACAGGTCTCTCGGGTTTTGTAGAGTAGTATGCCAGCTCCCCAGCTATCCTCTGCCATTTTCATCCCTGGAGCAAATCCACAGGCCCCTTTCCTTTAAGACTTACCCCTGTTCTCTGCCAAGACCCGGCACAGAGGCTCACAAGGTAATAGACACAGGACCAAGGGTTAGAGGCTGGCCGGGTGCTCAGGCTCTGCTCCCTGGTTGCTAGCTAAGGACACCCTCTCACCCCCACCTGCCGAGGAAGAGCCCAGTCAAGAGACCGAGGCCCGAACAGCTTGTCCCAGGTCATGGAACAGGCCAGGAGCAGAGCCAGGACTGGACCCCAGGAAGCAGATCTGCCTCCTGCTGGCACTAGCAGCCGCCTTTGTTTGGGATGAAGCTCAGAGATGAGCTCACCCTTCCCTGCTGCCAGAGGGTCCAGGACCTAAGGAAGCAACTGGGGGTGGCCTGGCCTCCTCATGCCAGCTTGCCCTGCCCCACCAGAAGGCCAGCCCCAGGCTCTTGGCCAACCTTGCTCTGATCTTATCCATCCCCCTTCGCCAAAGGCACTGATGGCATCAGCAGCGCGGGAGGCAGGCACGTGTGCCCCAGAGGGCTCTTCTTTCTTCCCTAAACCTTAGCCAGGAAGGCCAGACACAATCCCTGGCCTCCTCCGACCCTCAGGGGGCCCTCAGCCGGGTGGGCGTAGGGCAAGTTGACTAGTGACACGGGTCAGAATGGGTGCAAGGCCTCCTGAGCACCTCCTGGGCTCCTAGCAGCCTCCCCTGCACTTCAAGGAGGCAGGAATGGGCTGTGACCTGCCTTGAAAGTGAAAGGGTTAGTCGCTCAGCCATGTCCACCCCTTTGCGACCCCATGTACTGCAGCCCACCACACTTCTCTGTCCCTGGGATCTTCCAGGCAAGAATACTGGAGTGGGTTGCCATTCCCTTCTCCAGGGGAATCTTCCAGACCCAGGGATTGAACCTAGGTCTCCCACATAGAAGGCAGATTCTTTACCGTCTGTTAGGGCTGGGCAATAAAGGCAGGGCTCAAGGAACATTCAACTGCCAGAGGATGAGGCCAGCAGGAGTCTGTAACTGGACACATATGAGTCAGGACTGTTCATATGCCAGCCTGCTCAACTTCCTGCCCCTTGCGTTTCTTTCCCAAAGCCAGGGCAACTTCATCCTCGCAAAGTCAGGCCCTGCCCTGTCGCTCGGGGGAGTTGACTTTAAGAGGGTCCGGTTGCTGGAACCCCAGTGGCTTCGTGCTCCATTTCTGGTCAATGGGCTTGTCCGGGCACCATGCTCCTGTCTTCTGCATGGTGACAACTGCTCTCTTGTGTCTTATCCTGTCCAATCCTCTCACAGCCCTGCAGGGTAGATATGATCTCCCCACTGTACAGAGGAGGACACTGAGGTCCCGAAGGTAGACCCTCTGGGCAAGTTCACAAAGCTAGGGGCGGGGGCGGGGGGGAGGAGGGTGGCCGGTAGAGCTGGAAATGAACAAGACCTGCCCTGTTCTGGGGCCCAGCTCATGACCACTCTGCTGTGTTGCTGCCTCGGCTTCACACTGGGGATCCCACCCGGTCTCTGAAGATGACGGCCAGCCCCAGGACTCCCCTCTGCCCGTCCTGCTCCCTCCTCCTGGCACAGTCCCTTTCTTACTACAGCTTCCAGACAGACCCCTCTGATCTCCCCGCCTCTGGTCACATCACCCACTGATCCTTCCTCCAACTGCCGAGTGATTACATCATGTCACCACCCCCACTCCTGCTCAAACCCCCCGCGGACCAAGAAGCCAATCTGAATTCCTGCACAGGCATCACAAGCCCTGCTCGCCAGCCCGGCTGACCTCATCTCCCCCTGGCCCTCCCCTCCTGCTTTGTTCTGGAACCAAGTGGAATGCAACTGCTTGTCCCTGGACCTTGTTTACAGGCATTCCCTTGGCCAAGAAGGCCACCCCCACCCCTCTTCCTCTCCTTCCCACTGAATCCATTCTCCTAACTTCTTATCTTTATAGACTCACCTGAAGCTTCACTTCTGTGAAGCTCTCCCTTGAACATCTTCCTTCCAAGTGTCAATAACCCCTCCCTCCTCCTCAGAATCCTCGCATGACCCCTGGAGACAGCTATTGAAGCACCTGGAACACTAATTGCACTTATTTTCTTTTCTCTGTCCCTACCACTGCCACTGCATGGAAGGTTCTGGAAGGCAGGGACATGTCTTGATTTCTCTGTGTCCCAGTGTCCAGCACAGGGCCTGAGACAAAGTTTATGCTGGGTGTTGCTGAAGTAAGGGACTGACTGACACTGACACCTAAGTGGGCACCCTGGGCACCTCCCCATCTCGCCCTCTGCAGGGAATGACCTCTTCCTGGTGGCTGTGCACGAGCTGGGCCACGCGCTGGGCCTCGAGCACTCCAACGACCCCAGCGCCATCATGGCGCCCTTCTACCAGTACATGGAGACGCACAACTTCAAGCTGCCTCAGGACGACCTCCAGGGCATCCAGAAGATCTATGGTGAGTGGAGGGGAGAGGTGCCACCCTACCTCCCTTGGGGCTGGACGTCACTGCCTGGGCAGAGGGGGAGGCTGGGGAGCACTGCGGTCTTTGACCACTGTCTGACCTTTAGAGACCTGTAGTGTCTTTGCTTAACCAGAGAGGGCAAGGCTGCTCCCCACCTCCCTCCCTGAACACTTGGGAAACGTTGGGGAAAGTCTGAGCTGCCACTGGGAGGGACAAAAGTGCCGAGCGGGCCACCCATTTTCCCTCCCCCGCTTACCTTCCCTCCACACACCTCCCCTTACCTTCTACGGTTCCCTCTCAAAGGGTCCCACCTCAAGCCAAGAGAGTCACACATCCGCCCAAGTAACGGTGGCACAATAGGATGAGTATTATCGCCAGAGCTTTTTGCTTAAACAAGAAAAAAAGAAACCAGGCTGATATCTTGATGAGATTTGAGGGGCCTGCTACCATGCCCCCCTCCATGCTCTGTTCTCACTGGTGTGGGAAGTTCTTGTTCTTGTCAAGGCGGTTGAGACGGGAAGACCCACTTATTAGAGCAGATGCATGTCCATATAGCACGGTCCCCACAGACCCCAGGGTGTGGGGCATGGGAGGAGGGCTCTGTCTGGGGCCCTGAGGGCCTCACAGAGGAGGTGGCCTCACCCAGAGCCTGGAGGATGGGTGGGATCCCCATAGGTGAAGCCATGGAGGGCTGGATAGGTGGTGGGGACCGCAAGGTGTTTTGAAAATAAAATGGTCCATATTTTCTGATAGAGTAGACATGGGGGTGAGGGGACGGATTACGCCAAGGTTTCTGGCTTTTGTAATCATGGAGTGATGGATTGACTCCTACCAGAAATCTGGGCTGGGATATTGATCTGGGATCTTTGGTGTTCAATACGATAGCCACTAGCCACATGTGGCTATTTAAATTCATATTAATTAGAATTAAATAAAATTAAAATTTCAGTTCCTCTGCCATGCTAATAACTAGTCAGTCATTTCAAGTGCTCAACAGCCGCATGTGGCTAGAGGCTGCTGTACTGGACAGTGCAGATGTAGGACATTTATGTCATCACAGAACATCCTATGGGACAGCTCTAACATCGAGGGTCTTTACTGCCATGAACCTGGAAGAGATCACAGAGGGCAGTGATTCTCAGCTTGGCCTCCCACTGGAATCATCTTGGGAATTGAATTTTAAAAAGTACTGTTACCCAGGCTTTGCCCCCAGAGATGTGATTTTAACTGGTCTGGGGTGCCTTATGAACATCAGGGTTTTCATAGTTTTCCAGGTAATCCTAACATGCAGCCCAAGTTGAGAAGCACCTAGGGGCCAAAACAGAGAGATGAGAAGAGGGCCCAGGGCTATGCTGACCCGTAGAGCAGAGTGGATGAGGAAAGGCTACCAGCAAAGGAGCCAAAGCTGGAACAGTCCACGGAGGCAGAAGGAAAACCAAGCAAGTGCAGGGTTCTGGAAAAGAGAGAAGAGTGTTTTAAGGAAAGCGTTTCTGTGATCTTGCTACTCAAAGTGCGGGCCTCAGACCAGCAACTTTGGCCTCACCTGAGAGCTTGAAGAAATGCAGAATGGCAGGCCCGCCCCCCCCAGATACTCTTGAGTCCCAATCTGCATTTTTATTAAGACCCCTGGATGATTCATATGGACATCAAAGTTTGAGTCAAGTAACTGGCGGATCTGACAACATGGAGGTCATGGGTGAACTTGACAGGAGTTTCCACGGGTGATGGGGCAGAGGCCATACCAGAGCAGGGTGAAGAAAGAGGGGAGCGGGAGGGAGGGTAGGGGACACTGAGCCTAAGAAGGGATGCCTACTCCCTTGTAACAGGAGAGAAGAAAGAGAAGATCCCAGCTTTGGCGGGTGGAAAGACAAGCATTCCCATTTAATGGCTGTTTTCATCTATTTTCTGAAAGACTGGGGCAGTAAACAATGGGGAGGGGGACAGGATAGGAGGCGGAAGTGTGACATGCTTGTCTCACACTGCCTGGGCTACAGGAGGCAACAGTAGTGGGGGACAGAGAATGGCTGCCCCCACCCTAAGATGCAGCCCCCCTCTCCAGGACCCCCAGCCGAGCCCCTGGAGCCCACCAGGCCCCTCCCCACGCTGCCGGTCCGCAGGATCCACTCACCGTCCGAGAGGAAGCACGAGCGCCAGCCCAGGCCCCCTCGGCCACCCCTCGGGGACCGGCCAGCCACACCGGGCACCAAACCCAACATCTGTGATGGCAACTTCAACACGGTGGCCCTCTTCCGGGGCGAGATGTTTGTGTTTAAGGTAGGACCTCAGTGCTCCCCTCCCTCCCCTTCCCCCACCGTGGGTGGGATAGAGCAGCTGCTCTGGGATTAGGAAGCAAATCCAGCGGCCAGGACACAGGGCCTCTTCCTGGAGCTGCTGGGTCAGTGGACTGTGTTTTCAAGAGGGAGGGGGGAAGATGGGTGAGCCTGTCCCTTCCCAGGGGTCAACGCTGGGGAAAAAGTGCTGGAGACTGGCCTCTGGTCTGTGACTCTGAGCAAGTCACGTCCATTGTCTGGATCTCAGTTTCGCCCCCTGAGAGCTGGGGGAGTCATTGCTCTAACGAAGGGTGTGTGCAGATCCCACGAGTCGAGGCTGTGACAACAGCGGCCAGGAGTAGGGGCTGATGCAGCCGTGGCTGAGTCTGTCTCCGGGTCCTGGCAGGGCCGAGAGGATGGTTCTGAGGTGCCCCTGACAGAAAGCTGGCCAGGCTATTTCCCTTTTCCTGCTCCGGTCTCTCTAGCCACAGGCTAACAGGGTGGCGGCCTGCTCCTGTGTTGCAGTTGGGTTGTCAGGGAAGCCGACTCTGGGACAGTGTTTGGAATACAGGATTTTTTTTTTTGTTAGATTATTCTGATGACCATTTAAAAGTCTTTGTTGGATTTGTTACAATATCGCTTCTGTTATATGTTTTGGCATTTTGGCCACAAGGCACATGGACTGCTAGTTTCCCAGCCAGGGATCGAACCTGTGCCCTCTACATTGCAAGGCAAAGTCTTAACCACTTGTGCCAGGGTAGTCCTGGGATGCAGGATTTTGACTAGGACGCACCTTTGGGACCCACATCTGTGGGAAAGAGGAGTGGGAGGCCTGGAGGGGCAGGAGAAGAAATTAATAAGCAGCAACTAGGCCCACTAGAGGGACTTCCCTGGTGGCTCAGATGGTAAAGAATCCGCCTGCAATGCAGGACACCCAAGTTTGATCCCTGGGTCGGGGCAATGCCCCTAGAGAAGGAAATGGCACCCACTCCAGTATTCTTGCCTGGAGATCCCATGGACAGAGGAGCCTGGTGGGCTTTAGTCCATGGGATAGCAGAGACTACTGAGCAACGAACAATACTCATAGGCCCACTGCAGACCTGGCCACCCCTGCAGAGAGCTCTGGAACTAGAACGGCCTGTCAGAGTTGTCCGACTTGGGCCCCAGATGGCTGGAACTTTATTCAGTCCCTGGAAAAAAGAGGCTGTGACTTTGGGGGAGCTCTCTGGAGCTGAGGCCATCCCCAGAGAGGCTGATGGGTGAAACTGCCTGCTGACCACACTCCCAGCCCCCAGGATGAGAAGTCTTCCACTGACAGGGATCTGGGCAGCATGTCTCCAGCACACTGGGGGCCTGTGGAGGGCTGCCCCACCCCACCCCCCTTGTGGATTCTCCCCAGCAAGCTTTGAGCTCTGGCCAAGAACCAGGCAACAGAGGTCCACCCCAGTCCTGCTCTGACTGTGAGGCTCAAAGGAAGTTACTAGGCCTTCTTTAAGACTCTGTCTATCTCAGATCTATTTAACAGGAGTTGTGAAAGTCAAAATAAGGTTTAAAAAGCTGGATGTGAAAGTGCTTTGTAAAACTCCTTTCAAAAGCAAATCTTCTCTAGCTTTCGAACCATCTTTTATGTATCATGTTCATTCTTCTATACCCTTGGATCCTCCAGCTGAATGATTCCTAAGCAAGTCTGGGTTTTATCATTCCCATTGACACATAAGAAAACTGAGGCCCTGGCAAGTTACAGGCCTCGCCCAGAGTGCCTATCAAACAAGGCTGCAGTGGGACAAGGCACCAGTGTGCGGAGGAGGGCTTTTTTCCACACTTGGCCTGTTGAGCTACCATTTAATCATCAGCTGTGTGCCCTGTACTGTTCTAGGCACTTCACCTATAATCTCTCATCTTTCCCTTCATTATTACCTGGCTCAGATGGCAACGAATCTGCCTGCAACGCAACCTGAGTTTGATCCCTGGGTTGGGAAGATCCCCTGGAGGAGGGCATGGCAACCCACTCCAGTATTTTTGCCTAGAGAATCCCATGGACAGAGGAGCCTGGTGGGCTACAGTCCACGGGGTCGCAAAGAGTCGGACACGACCGATCGACTAAGCACAGCACAGTGCAGGTGAGGCTCTTCAAGCACTGAGCCCCAGGTCATGCAACTGCAAGAGGATGAACCTGAATTTACAGCCAGGGCTTGGGGGAATTTCCACAGCTTGCTTCCCATGGTCCTTGCCCGGCTTGCCAGCTGGAGCCAGCCATGAGGCAGGCACTCTGCCCGGCATCAATGAGCGCCCCCTGCTGCCCAGCCTCGGGAAGGGCCCCTCTGATGTCAGTAACTCTCCACTGCCCTCCTGTGGTCAACTCGGGCACCGCATCATCCTTTCCAGCTCCTCCACGCTGCCTCCTCTTCCCCCTAAGTCTGTCCACCGGCTCTGTCTCTCGGCCCCTTGGGGAACAAGAGCCATCGGGTGCCTTATTGAAGAGAGGTGATGAGCATCCTGGCTTTGTCACTGGGCTCCGAAATTTAGAGGCAGTAAATGGATAGATTTCATGGAGGCTTGCTAATGGAGGACCAGGGGAAGGTGCTGGATTGTTGGGACCTGAGTCCCTGAGCTGAGATCAGTGGGTTCAAAGGCTATGCCTCCTTCTTTCCTTATCTTAACCCCCAGGATCGCTGGTTCTGGCGCCTGCGCAATAACCGGGTACAGGAAGGCTACCCCATGCAGATCGAGCAGTTTTGGAAGGGCTTGCCCGCCCGCATAGACGCAGCCTATGAAAGGGCGGATGGAAGATTTGTCTTCTTCAAAGGTAACATGGTCTGTGCAGAGGGTTGGGACAGTTCCCTTCCCTTTTTGGGGTGCCCTTTCTCTACCTTTGAAGAGGCAAGCGGGGCCGGGGGTCGAAGAGGGTTGCAGGGGGTGAGGGTGGATCTACGGCAAGGGTCTTTCTAGCCCTAACACTGACATCTGACAGGACAGACCCCTGCAGGCAGGGCAGTTAAGTCAGGGAGTGACTGTTGAGGGTTTCTATGTGCCGGAGTTAGTGGGGTGACAAGCCTCACCCACACAGGGTAGAGGATGGTGGACAACTGAAGGGCATCCGTGCTCCATGGGAGGCCACCGTGTGAGCTCTGTAAGAGCCTGGAGGGGGGGGGCACACAGGCTGGAGAGGTCAGGGAATGTGGGAGGGGAGCTAGTTGTCCGGCTCACTCAGCTTGTGCTGGGTTGTTTCGCTTTGGTTATCTTGACTTGGCCAGGCCTCAGAAGGATAAGATACAGGTAGTAAGAAGCAAGGGAAGCATTCCAAGGGGAAGGAAGAGCACAGCCAAAGGAGTAGTTCAAGTCCTTTAGAAAACCCACTGGATGGCCTTGGAGTGCCACGCGAGAGCCATGCCTGGAAAGGAAGTTTAGGGGAGAGTCCTGAGAGCCCTGGTGGCCCAGCCAGACTGTGGTCTCAATCCATTAGGACAGTGCTGGCATTCACTCTTTGTCTGTGAGTGGCAGAAAGCCAGAGGGCAGGCAGCAATCTGGGCAGAGGCAAGAGGCTGTTTCTGAGTTGTTGCCGTTGCTGGAGCTGAGGGCAATGTCTGTAAGGCCTGTGCCGGGAGAAGCATTGAGGTCAGGAGACGCAAAAGCCCTTGCCAAGAGGCTGAGTGCTGAGAGGAGGAGGAAAGAGGACCAAGGGTGATGCCATCTTCTTGGGAACTCTGCAGGGCAGAGAGGTGGTGAGGGAGGGAGCCTCGCGGTGGAGATGAGGAACTCTGGAAGCAGACCTGGAAATTCCCAGAGGTTGGTGGGCAATCAGGGTCTTGGGCCTGGGGCCCAGGTCCACTGGGAGAGCACCCATGGGCCACAGCCTCAGCGCTGGGTGTCACTAGTGGAAGGTGAGTACTTATGTGTGTGTGAAGCCAGGAGAGGTTGGGGTCGCCCAGAAAGGAGAAAGGAGTGAGTCACATGAAATGAAGAGAGGGAGGGGCACAGAACCGGGGCAGCGTGGGGTGAGTTGCCCAGGAACTGACACTAGATTCTGGCTTCTTGCCCTCTAAGCTCTGCCTGGGCCAAGGGGCCCCAGCCTTCCCCGCCATGGGGATCAAGGAGGCCTAGGGCTGTTTCCCCTTGACACTGGCTTCATGAATGATTTCAGCCCCAGTAGATGATGGGCAAGTGGATATAACCACAACCTCCAGCACTGAATAACTGAGGAAAGCTAATCCTGGGCTCCTCTTGCTTATAGGTGACAAGTACTGGGTGTTTAAGGAGGTGACGGTGGAGCCTGGGTACCCCCACAGCCTGGGGGAGCTGGGCAGCTGCCTGCCCCGAGAAGGCATTGACACGGCTCTGCGCTGGGAACCTGTGGGCAAGACCTACTTTTTCAAAGGCGAGCGGTACTGGCGCTACAGCGAGGAGCGGCGGGCCACGGACCCTGGCTACCCCAAGCCCATCACTGTGTGGAAGGGCATCCCCCAGGCTCCCCAAGGGGCCTTCATCAGCAAGGAAGGATGTACGTAAGAACCCGGCCGGGTTTGGGGGATCTGGTTTAGCGTAGGTCTCATCGGGGTCTGCCCACGCGAGGCGTACGCTCTTGGTATCCAGGTTTGAGAAATATCACCTGGTGGCAAAGACAACTGCCTCATATTGACACACAGTCACTTAATCTTCTCTTAACAGCTGCCAAGTCACAGTTTCTCATTGGCGGGTATCATTCATAACTGAGAGAGGTTTTCATAGACTGACTTCATTCCCTCAGGCAGCATTTCTCAAGCAGAGGTCCTCAGGAGTACTCTAGGAGTTCCTTGAGTTATCAGATCTGAAATGATGGATGCGGTGGTTCAAAGGGCTTTTTCACAGGGCTTGAAGATAACAGAGAGAAGCCTTTTTTTTTTTTTAATGTATATTTTCTAAGCTTCTCCTGGGTGGCAGGCTGACTCAGAGCCTCTCTCACCACTAGACTAGAAGCTTGTCAAGAAGAGGGACTGAGGGAATGCCATGGTAGTCCAGTGGTTAGGATTCTGTACTTCAGTGCTGAGGGCCTGGGTTCAATCCTTGGCTGGGGTACTCAGACCCCACAAGCTATACAGCACAACCAAAAAAAAAAAAAAGAGGGGCTGGGACTTGCCACGTGACGAGCACGTATCCATGAATGTTTGAATTCATATCCATTGATCAAAAGCAGACTCTGGAGCCAACCTGGCTGGTTTCATATCCCACCCCCACTACTCAATATGAGTTTGGACATAGCACTTAAGTTTCTTCATCTATAAAATGGGGATAATAATGGTCCCTACTTCACAGAGCTTTGTGAGGATGAAGATGAATTATGTAGAGCAGTTGGCCCGTGCCACGTAAGTTTCAGCTATTATCATTATCGTCATCTTGTTCAGGATGTTTTAGTTTTTATGGAGTGACAGGAGGCATTCACTCCCTCCACAGTAATTACTGAGAGCCAGGTTGTGTGGGAGGGCTGGAGATGGAGCTTGGAATGAGGCATATAGGCAAAAAAACAAGTAAGGTGACAATAGAGGCAGTAAGAGAAGGCACTTGGGAGAAAGCATCTGAGCAGAGGGCCTTGTGAGAGGGTTGTCAGGAAGGGCTCGCCAAGGAGTCTCTGGTAAGAAAGCCAGGGGCTAACGGGGGTGGAGCTGCTATTTGGTGGCTCTCCTGTGTAGCTGATGCTTTACACACATGGCCTCACTCTTCGGGGGAGCCTTAGAGACAGGTGACATCAGGAACCTTAGCCAATGAAAGTCCCAGCCAGGGTGAGGAGCCAGCCGATGGGATAGCATGAGTGAGTTGCTTTGCGTCCAGACTGGCTTGGCTGATAAGGCTGCTGCAGGGAGCCTTGTGGCGGCTGCCAAGCCCTGCTGCCTCCTTTCCTTCCAACTCCTCTGCCAACAGGGTCCCAGTGACCCTGCAATCTGTGTTGTGAAGTCACGTGTGCCAAGCCCCAAAAAAGGCGCAGTAATTACCAAGAGGTGATGTCCACTGTCGAAAAGAGAATTCTGGCTCCTTGTGCCCCGTGGCTTAGGCAGGAGTGGGCACAGCCCTGGAGATAGCTGTGGAGGCAGCGCTGTCCAAGCCCTGAGTGCAGGTTTCATTTGACCCATGTCGGGGTGGCGGGCATGAGGGGCTATGGACATGGTACAACAGGGCTGAGACCCCAGGCTGAGAAGGGTCCTTGTCTGGGAGAACTCACCAGTTCTACCTAAATCCCCTCAGTGGCTTCCCAGCACCTCTGAGATGACAGAGTGGGCTGCTCCGGGTCTGGGTGCCTTTGCACCTGGGCGGGTCATTCTCCCTGACCAGCCAGACCCTCTGCGGGGTATGCCAGGCACTCCAGGTGTTCCAACATGCTGCTCCCACCACCGCATGTGCCCATCCTTGCTTTCAGAGCTGTTCATGGGCTCCTCCCAGATGGGAGAGGTACCCCCTCCTCCACACTGCCACAGCCCCTGTGCCTTTTCATGCTGGTCCAGAGCAGGTGCAGGGAAGTGTCTGGGGTGGTGATGCTGGGCCATGTTTCTGCAGATTACACCTACTTCTACAAGGGCCGGGACTACTGGAAGTTTGACAACCAGAAGCTGAGCGTGGAGCCAGGCTACCCACGCAATATCCTACGGGACTGGATGGGCTGTAACCAGAAGGAGGCGGAGCGGCGCAAGGAGCGGAGGCTGCCCCAGGACGACGTGGACATCATGGTGACCATCAATGACGTGCCAGGCTCTGTTAACGCAGTGGCTGTGGTTATACCCTGCATCCTGTCCCTCTGCATCCTGGTGCTGGTCTACACCATCTTCCAGTTCAAGAACAAGGCAGGCCCTCAGCCTGTCACCTACTATAAGCGGCCGGTCCAGGAGTGGGTGTGAGCAGCCCAGAGCCCTCTGTCCACTCAGTCTGGCTGGCCAGGCCCCTCCTCACCAGGGTCTGAGGGGCAGCTCTGGCCACTGCCCACCGGGGCTAGCAGGGCCCTAGGCCAGGGGTCACGTAGCTGAAGTGGTGGTGCATTGGCCTGGGCTGAGCATGGGGCAGGGAGTGATGGCGGCTGTGTCCCAGGGTGGGTGCTTGGCGCCCAGCTGCCAGCCTTCTGTCCTGGGTAACTGCTCCTTACTCCAGGGAACAGGCCAGGCCCCTTCAGGAGGCAGGGCCCATGCCAGGAGGAGGCCCTGTGGTCACTGTCCATGAGGCACCACAGCACCGTACCTGGCTGGACCCAGCACCTTCTATGGGAAGCCAGCACAGCTCTCGGCCCCATCTGGGAGATGCCTCCAGTCCTGGTCCCCCTTTGCCAACACCTGCTGGTCAGATGTACCCCCACCCCATTCCCACTGTCCTCCACGGCTACAAGACCCCTGCCGCCGACACAGTGGGCAACAGGCCTGGGTTTCCCCTGCTGGCCACAGCAGATCCCTCAGGAAACCTGCTCCACAAGTCAGGGTCTTCTCTGAGACCCAGAATTTAGGGTCACATGCTGCAGGCAGGGCTGTGGCCCAGCTGGGTTTGACCAGGACCCAGCTGTCATGTCGTGAATATTTCAATGTCCTGTCACTATTGTTTAAAGTCCCATTTTGCAAAGGCTGCTTGAGGCTTTAGATGAATTAGCGGTGACTGTTTTGATGAGGCCAGCCCTCCCCCCCAGCGATAAGGACCAAGGTGCTGTTAAGGCCACTCCAGTGCCCCGACACCCCAGGAGCCGGGCCCTGCTAATAAGGCTACAGGGTGGGAGCAGGAGCTGACCTCTCTCTGGAGGCTGATCTAAGTCTGTAGCTGTCCTCTACTCTCCATCTCTCTCACCATCCCCAAGTCCCTGCCCTGCTCCAGCCTGTCGCCTGTGGCCTGAGAGCTCAGCCTGGTTGGTTAGGTGAGACAGAAATGACTCCAGGCCAACACTCTCATGACCCTGGGGGAAGGGGCCCAGGGCAGTCTTCTGAAATGCTCAGAGCCTACACCCCTAGGTCCCCTGAGATCAACTCAATTTCTCAGCCCAAAAGCAGTGTTTATACCATGAGCTTGGCCTCTGCTAACCCAGCTCTCTGGGCCCACCACCCTGCACTGCTCTTTGGAAAAGGGCACCCATAACTGGTTACAGCCCCAGGCCTAGGGGCCCGCCCTTCACTGTCTCTGGCAGGAGTTCCTGGGGCTCAGCTTGCCTCACACCAACCCAGGAAGAGGCAGACCTGCTTGTTGCTAAGGAGCCAGAGGCAGGACCAATGGCCTCAATGATGTCCACGGGCTCTCTGCCAAATCCAAGAGGAGATTTCAGTCTCTGGGGGTGCTGGCAGGGCCTCGGAGCCTGCATGGGCCTTGCCTCCGACCCTGTGGCCTCTGAGCTTTGGGTCTGCTTAACCTGAAGCAGACAGGGCCTCTGGGAGCCATCTTGAGCAGAATCTCTCTTGTCCCAGAGACACCTATATGGGTCCACTGTGTGCCGTCACCATCCTTCTGTTTTGTTTTGTTTCTCTCATTTTGGTCAAGGGCGGGCTCCCTGGGGTGGGTGGGGAACAACTGCGGAGATATTAGTGATTCATAGGTTTGTACAGTGTTTTATACTTTGCAAAGCACTTTATTAGCTCACCCCTGTCCACATGTAACTCACATGTAACTCATGTAGTCCTTGGGAGGCCAAGGATAACTCTCACTGTGCCCTCAAACAAAGCACAGAGAGGCTGTTACTTGCCCAAGCCATTTAGTGGGCTTGCTGGGCATTGGGTCCCCACCTGTGGACCCCTCCAGGGTCCAAGATGAGATCAGAAGTGTCTCTTTTATCCATCTTTCCTCGGCCTCCCTTCCCCCTTCCCTGGTCCCTCTCCACTCCTCAGGTTGGTGCTCTCACTTCGCGAAAGCTCTAGGCCCCCCAGGCTCCCCACTGGCTCCTGGTACCACGGAGGTCAGCTGAGAAAGAGCGGGAGATGGAGGCAGGCAGCCCAGGCTGCAGATGTGAGGGACGCAGGGCCAGGCCCAGAGAGGGCTCAGCCTGGAGGCTTCCAGTCACAGATTCTCCTGCCTTGGGGTCATCTGTTTGTCCATCATCCCAGGACAGGGCAGACAGACAGAGGGGCAAAGCACTGGGGACCCCAGAGCCCAGCTTCCCCTCAGTCTGGGGAACATCACAGCATTTCAGTGTCAGTCACATTTTAAACTGATCAGCCTTTGTATAATGTTTTTTAAATCATTTCTAAATAAAACAAAAATACAGAGTGTGTCATTTCCCTGGGCTGTCGGAACAGGGATCAGGTTCTGAGTGGCCTAAAGAAGCTTCTGGGAGACAGGATGCTTTGGGGTGTCTGGGAGCTGCCCCACGCATCTCGTCTGCCAGCCCCCAAAATCAGAAGCCCTTTCTCTCCAAAAGGCTGACCCTGGAGGCCCTCTGTGACTGGGGTCCCAGCGATACAACCGAATAATACCAGGGTGGCCGCCCAGGATGGCGCCTCTCCCAGGAGAGGATGGATGGGCAGGTTCACTGCGGCAAGGTGTTTTCTGAAGTCAAAACACAAGGTGCTAGGACCAGGACAAAAGCACGAGCCCAGTTCTCGGTGATAGGAAAAAATGAGGTGAGGAGGTCTGTAGCCTTGGGGTCTTCTTACCAAGAGTCCTGATCTGGTTCTGGAAGCCAGACGGGAAGGCTGCCCCAGGACCCAGACGGCCGGAGAAACTGTGGGGTGGGCAAGGACACGAAGGTCTGAGCTAGTCTGGGTGCTGGCTGAGAAGCGAACAAATCCAGGGCAGCGGGAAGGGCTGGAGGAAAGACGGCGCCCCGAGGTGGGGCTGCGGAAGCGGCTTCCTTCCAGTCCCCCTCGAGCTCCCCGACTCTCCGCGCGCCTCCAGGGTGGGCGAAGGTGGGGAGAAAGAAGGGCCCGACCAGGAGAAGCGGACCGGACGACAGGAGGCGGCGGGCGCTAACTGCGGAGAGCGGAGAGTCAGTACCAGGAGGTGCAGGCGATGAGGAAGCGCACGTCATCCAGAGGCCCCCAGGGGCTGGGCTCTGGCTGGGGTCGAGCAGGGCCTTCCGGCGCGGCAGGCTGCGGCTGGGGCTGCGGCTGGGGCTGCGGCGGCTCCGTGGCGCCCTGGCCACCGCCCAGCTGAGCGCCCATGTTCTGCAGGAGGAGAGGCCCGTCAGGTGCGGGGCCGGCCGCACGCCACCCCTGCCCGCCCCGCCCGGCCCCGGCCCTCCCCTCACCTCGCGCTGCTGCCGGGGCCGCGGATCGGAACGGTCCCTGCGCAGACTACGGCTCCCCGCTCGCCGGCTCAGCGGCGTCCGGAGACACTGGCGTCCTGACGTCACGGCGCACGAACCACGCCCCCTAAGCGCCTGGGAAGTTTTCAGGACGCAGGGGCGGGGCCCAACACTCCCGACCCCACCCACCAGCAACCGGCCAAACCTATCCCCAAGCCCCGGGGCCCCGCCCCGCGAGCGGCTGGGAGACGACGGGATCCGCCCCAACCACCCCGCCTCTCCAAGCCTGGCTCCGCACGCACCCAAGGCACCCAAGGCTGTAAGGCAAAGGGGCGGAGATGCGTCTGAGGCCGTCCAGGGCACCTAGCGGCCAGGCCAACAACCTCCATCCCCCACCGCAGGTCAAAGAGGACAAGGCTGCCCTGTGGCCAGGTGCCCCAAAGCCCTTCAGGATCCTCACACTGGCGTAGGCAGGAGAGCTGAAACAGACTCATTCTTTGCAGCCAAAAGGATGAGGCTGAAGTTGTGTGGAAAACAGTTATATAGTGGAATGTTTCTTTCTCTTGCCCTGGGATGAAGCTAATGATGGGGGGCAGGACTGTAAAACTAAGGCGTGTGTGCATCCTACTCCACCTTCCCCTGGAACAATGATGAGGGGGCTGAGTGCAGGCTGAAATCCCCAAATAACACTCAGAATGGCCAGAGGAAGCTGCCCTTTAATGGGGTGGCACAGACAACAGAGCTCTCAGCCGGAAGCCACAGGACCTGCCAGCCAGCATGATGTGGCAGATTTTCGCAGACTGTTGATTCAGGAGATGGGCACAGATGAAGAAAGGTTGGGCATACAGAGACAAGTCCAGGTGAGTTCTCTGCCACCGCCCTGCCAGCATTCAGGACAGACTGGGTGGAACACTGAGAGGGAGCCAAAGTCCGAGCCAGGACCAGTATGGAAGGTGACTCAGGTGAGGCTGGAGAGAGAGGAAGGAGTGTTGTCAGTAGATGCTTCACAGAGCACAGCTCACCCTCCTTGCTCAAGGTGCTTGCCTCCACCCTCACCCCAGGACCTCTGTTCCAGCTCTGCCCTAAAAAGCCCCTTCCAGATTCCACTGCTCCCACAAGTAACAATCCAGTCCAGAACTCTCAATGCTTAAAAAGGAAAAGTAACTCCTTCTCCACTCAAGCGGGTGAACTCAAAATAACTTATTCAAATTGCTGATCATAATCAGAGCCTCACAAGTGAAATCCAACAGACTAAATCAGACAAGGGAAGAGCGGGAGCTCAGAGAAGGAAGAGACGTGACTAGGTCACAAATCCTCTAGTGGCAGGACTGGGGCCAGAACATTCTTCCTGGAGGTGATAATCATTTGCATGATTATAAAAGTGACGTACATCTTTTTTTTTTTTTTTTTTTTTGGCTGCACCTCACAGCTTATAGGATCTTGGTTCCCTGACCAGGGACTGAACCCAGGCCTTCAGCAGTGAAAGCAGTGAGTCCTAACCACTGGGCTTCCAGAGAATTGCCTGAAGTATGAAGTACATTTCTAATCCCTTATGTGACACCGTCCTTGTGAGGTCTCATCGGAACCTCAAACTCAACAGGTTGAAACCCAAAGGAGGCTAATGAGTTTTGTCTCTTCTTTATCAATACCCATTTTTTAAAAATAGTAACTACAACGCTGACCAGTGCTGCTGCCTGTAGGCAGTTCTGCCTGGCAGTTTCTGAAGTTTTTCCATTAAATACAACATTGCTATAGTTTTTTTTAGTAGGTAACAATTATCAGGTTGAAGCTGAAACTCCAAAACTTTGGCCACATGATGCGAAGAACTGACTTATTGGAAAAGACCCTGATGGTGGGAAAGACTGAAGGCAGGAGGAGAAGGGGACAACAGAAGATGAGATGGTTAGATGGCATCACCAACTCAATGGACATGAGTTTGAGCAAGCTCCAGGAGTTGGTAATGGACAGGGAAGCCTAGCATGCCGCAGTCCATGGGGTCGCGAAGAGTCGGACATGACTGAGTGACTGAACTGAACTGACCTGAATTATTAGGTTACAGAAATTTCTTTCTGTTCTCAGTTGCTGAGAAGTTTTTCTGTTTTGTTCTTTAATTAAGTGGTTAATTGTGGAAGTACTGTTTTCTTTATGAGGGTCAATGTTCCAAAAGGGGAGGGAGGGTATATTTTATTCATCACCACATCATTATTGTCTGATACATAGTAGATATTAAAAAATAAAAGTTGTTAAACAAATGACAAAACCACTGATACCACTTTCCTGTTCAGACCTTTTCAGCTGCTCTCCAGTGCTGAGAGCAGTTTGTCAGTGTGGTCTCCAAACTGCCCTCATCAGAATCACCCACGAAAGATTACTGAAAAAACTACACATTGGCTGGGTCCTATGCCAAACCGAGGGAATCAGGATTTGAAGGATGATGTCAAGAATCTACATTAATAAGCATCCCAACACAGAACAGAGGTCAAAACACCTACTATAGTCAAAACTTCTCAACATGGGAGTTCAGAGTCCTCAATCCTGGGGATAAAACCTTTCCCTTTCACACCCTCCACACTTCCCCACCCTATCTCTGCATATTCAATTACCTACTCACTCAATTACCAACCTGAAGCCCAGGCTGACTGATTTGTCTTTCCCAAAACCTTCCTGGACTCCAGTTAAGTGCCTCATGGGAGCCTCCAAAGCCACAAAAGGCACCTTTTATTTCTCCTTTGAAGGTGGCTAAGTTATATGTGGCCATTACGTCTTCTCTCCCCAGCTACACACTGAGTCCCTCTCAGAGGCAAGATGTAGCACTAAGTTGCCCGACTATCCCACATGGAGCCTTGTTTATTGGGTTCCATGAACATCAGGTGAATGAATGAATGAAGAGGGGAAAATGAAGGGAAATTTTGCCCCTACTAAGGAGGATGTCTGCTACTAGGCCCTTACTCTAGTTTCTATCCTCATAAAGACTCCTGTGCCAGCTAGGTATGGCATGCCTTGAGAAGGATCCCCAATGGGGGAGGGGGTACTAAACATCCAGCACCTGATGCTCTTCCAAAGAAGGAGATTCTAGAGCCTAACACTTCGGAGAACCCACTTTTGATTTAAACCCACCGAAGTACAGATGACGGTGATTCTGATGTACTTGCCACATCCACCGCCAAGTCCCTTAGGCACCAAAGCAGCCTTCCCTTCTTCCCTCAATAAAAAGATCTTTCCTGTCTCAGGCTACTGGCTGGATAAACCAACACAGAGGCAGATTAAAAACTATAAAAGAAGGTGGTCAGCGATAAAGCAAGACAGCCTAGAGAAGGGATACACTGAGTCAATGTCCTCAAAGATGGGGATGGGCAGATACTCAGGCAATGCTTGTGAACTGTACCCTGTGCCTATTCAGCACTGTGTGGATGTAGCCTCACAGAGGAGAACCTATCCATATGAACACTGTGGTTCCCATTATAGCCAGCATCTCCCTCACCTCCCCTCAAAAGAAGAAAGGCCCAGATACCTGTCAATGAGGGAATCCCGCATGCTGGTAGCAATGGTGCTAGGCTGGGCTTCGTTCAGCTTGAAGACACTCTCCACCACTGACAGCTCTGTGCTGGTTGTGTCCAGGCCACAGAAGGCACACCAGTCGTTCACCACCATCCCAGCAGCGATCACCTCGCTGCCTCGGTTCACAGTGCCCGCCTGCCAAAAGATGGCTCAGTGTGGATCATGGCACCAACAGCCCAAGTCATGAGGACTCTCCCCAATCCCTGGTCTGACCCGCAGCCTCAACCCCAAACTGCGACAGGTAATAACCCAGATTCCCAAATACTGGGCAAAGAGATCTGCTTACCACAAGGGGGACCTGAAGGAGAGAAGACAGCTCATCCTGGTCTTCAATTGAAGTCTTGGGATGCACCAGTCCTCCCTGGTTGCTGAAGACACAGTAGCTTCCTACCAGCACCTGGTCAGCCACTGTCTGTCTGAAGACTTCCACCTTGAGCACATCAGCCAGGATTTCTTCTGTTTCCTGTTAGCCAAAGGCATTGTGCTCAGCACCCAGAACAAGCAGATCAAAGTACCCAGGGCCTCCACACCCAGACCCACCCAGGGTGTGACTTCCTAAGCTCATTCCTCTGCTATGCAACTGCACATGGAAGCTTCACCCAGAAAAAGGAGAGAATACAGCTTGGAGCAGAGTCAAGGCCAGCTACAAAGCCATGCATGCCCTGAAGAGCCAGAGGCTGGTCTCCACATCACCTTCCTTCCCTCTAACCCACTGGCAAGAGTTGAACTGTCAATCCTGGCTGCAAGACTGAATGAGTCAATCTCCCTGATTAATACAGGGAGGATTAATACACTCCCTAGCTTCTCTTCCCTAGCTGGTCACATCGAAAGGCCTCTAGTCACTCTTCCAACCACTGCCTGAACTGCAGGAGCCCAGGTGTAAAGAGAAACCACAAGAGATACCCCAAATTCCTGCCTCATAGGCAAGAGCAGTGGCTAACCACTGACTAGGCTAATATCCTGCGACTCTTGTACTAAACTTGGCTGCCTCACCCTGTCCAGGTCTGGGTGGACTAAGGCTACGTAGTCGTTGCAGGTGGTGACATTGCCCAGGGCTGAGAGCCGTTCCTCCACCCGCCGGATCTGCACGCTGTCTGGGAGGCAGTTGCGAATGTGCTGTAGCTCCTGGTCAGTGGTATTGTTGGGCACCAGGAGACCATGCCTGTTCCCTGGAGAGATCCAAATTAGGGCAGGTTGTGTAAGGATGACCTGTAAACTCACAAGACACCTGCTGAGCGCTGGGGCCTGAAGATACAAGCCAGTCCAAGTAGCTTCCCCAGGAAAGCTTTAGATCCAGACCCCAGTCCTCCAAACCACTGAGCCACACAGCACCCAGGGAACCAGGAGTCCCACTGGGCAGGCCAGAGATGGCCTAGGAGTCTGTCCCAAAACATCCTGCCCAATTCGCCATCATCCACCAGGGATGACCAGGACCAAAAGGAAGGGCTCTTGGGCATTAGTTGTATATTTTACTACTTAAAAACTGAGGCAACACTTCATACATACCAGATGGCTAAATTCTTAAAAAGAACATCAACACTAACGGTTGGCAAAGATATATGGAGCAACCAATAGGAGTGTAAATTGGGCAACAACTTCAGATACTTATGTGACATCATCTATTACATTGGATACCCAGCCATTCCTCTCCCAGATATTATATATCCAACAGAAATATATACATTTGTTCACTAAGAAACATAGCAGCACTACTTATAATAGATCAAACTGAAAACTACCCCAAATACCCACTGTCAACAGAATGAATGAATACGTTGTGGTACATTTACACAAAACTGAGTACACAGCAACATGAATGAACTGTAATTATATTGTGACAACAGTGACTAAACCTCTGCCTAACTCTGCAAGGACACCATGAACTTCTGAACTGAGTTTCTCCCATCTTTAAAACAAAAACAAAAACAAAAACCCAATGATCAGGCTAAGTTCTCTCTTATTACAAAAGAACTAGCTTCAAGTCCAAAGATTTGGACTTGGTGAAGTCCAGAGAGTCCAAGATCATCAGGCTTACAATAAAAAATAAAGGAAAAACTCCTATTTGAGCAGAACTACAAATAAGAGGTGGCAGTAAAGGAAAATGGAGCCAGTTCAAAGGACGGACCAATGGCCAGAGTCAACAGTGCTGATGGATATAGGAGTACCTGGTAAATAGAACTTCAGCTTTAAAGAGATAACTGCAGAGGATGCCCCAGAATCTTAGCTTGTCATTTTTTAGAGGTAGAAATGGACCCTCAGAAAGAGAAAACAATCTACAAGAGTCAGTGGCCAGGGAGGGAGAGATGACAATCCAATCTTCCCTCACACTAGGTGTGGGACTGGGTGAGTCACCTGGGTTCTTTGATTTTCAGCTTCCTCATCAGTCAAATTAGGCCAGTAATTCCTACCTCCCAGGGTCTTCAGTGAAGAAGGACTGAAACAAGTGTCAAAGTGAAAGCCCTTAATGTTTTGATTACAATGATCCAGAAACCTTTGCCAGAGGTTGTCCCTGATCTGTTGACACTTAGACCGGGTCCGGCACAGAACTGAGGGATTCTGGAGATGATGGATGAAAGCCTAGAAATCCCTGGGTCCTCTGGGTCCCTTCCAGAGGGAAGATTAAAGGCGCTGGGAGGCCCCACTCCCTCCCTCGGCGACTTTCAACTGGCTTACCCACACACATGCGCCCGATGATGCGGCAGCCGGCGATGGACGCGTGCACTACGGGGATGGTACCAGCAAGCTCGCCCTCGAACACACTGTGGGGACACGGACTCAGTGACCAGGGGGCTGAGGGGCCCGAGCCCTCCTCGCTCTGCCGGAGCCCGACCCGAAGGCCCTCCACCCGCCGCCCACCCGCACACTGCCCGCGGGCCCGGGCCTCCCACGGCACCTGTAGAAGTTCTCTGACCCCCCGATGGCCACCAGGCAGTAGGAGTTGGTAAGTTTGGCAAAGCAGCCGATCTCGCAGTTGTTCTCGAAAGACGCACGGACCGCCATGAGGCCTAGGGGTTGTGGGACTGGAGTTCAGGGCCTGTGGATCCCCTCCCGGGACCGGGTGCCTCGGCCTCGACGCCGGGTCCGGGTCACCGTCCCCCCGCCTCCACGCTTCGGCCCCACTGCAACCCCGCGCCTCTCGGCCCTCAGCCCTCAGGTCCCGCCCACCGCGCCCATCCAGACTCTCCGGGCCGGAATCCTCCGGCCCCCACCCCTCACGACTCAGGGCGCCCCGGGCTGACCCTTCCGGTGTCCAGCCACAACCGCTCACCAGGTAAACGCAAGCGCCACACGCGGCAACAGCCCTCCTCTGCCCTCGGTAGGCTTCCGTTTCCGCCTCCACCCTAGGGGATTTCCGACCGAGCGCATGCGGCCACTCTAGCTCCCAACCCCTGCGCGGACTCTATGGTTGCAAGTGATCCGGTCCGGACCCCCTCCTAGCCCCGCCTCCAGCAAGCCTCTCATTCATTCTTTTATTCATTCCTTCAATCGGGAGCTTCGTAGGAGGAACAACTGACAGAGACCTGTGCTGGTGGGCTGTGAGGTATCAGAATGGAGGAGCCAGGATGTCTCGCAAAAGATGGGTTGATGCTGGAAATATATTTATCTCCGGCGGTCCGTGGGAAGTTAAGCCTGGGGAGGAAGAGAAGGTGTGGGGGAGGTGAGGGACAGATTTCCAGGCCGAATCTGGAGCCCAGGGGAGACTGAAGGGCTGAGACGTGGGGCCGAAGCCGGGGGTGGATGAGGTCATTCATGGAGAAGGTGTCCATTAGGGAGAAGTGAGATGTGACAGAGGCTGCAGGAAGAGGCACAGCCAGAGAAGTAAAGGAAATCATCATACTGAGAAGGTATTGGAGAGAGGACGGTGGATGAAGCAGAGTGTCGGGGAGCGGAGAGGGGGGGCATCCAGAGTGGGAAGGGTCTGGGGGGCTGATGGCTTCCACTTATGCCCTTTGCACAGGTTTGATCACACTCAGCAGGCCAATTTCTGTCCGCGTCCCACCCCACCCGCAGATGGTGGCAGTCAAGAGACACGCTCTGGTGGATGGATGAACTTGGCTCACACTTTGAACAAAAGCTCCAGGGTCTCTCAGGATGTCACTCTCAGTGAGAGCAGAGGGGAGCTTGGAGCCCCTTTCCTACCCTGCCCCCTACCACCCCCACCCTCCTACAGCCATCCACTTTCTTCCAGTGAAGGGCCTGAATGGTGCCTTTCCCCTTCCCTCACCTGCACAGTCGTAACACTTGGCCTTCTCAGGATACACCAGGCAGCCTCTGGGTCAGAGCTTGTTTGCTTTTATTGATTTGTATCACAAATACACTCCCAGGCAGGCCGCAACTCAGGAGAGGGACCCACATTGGACAGCCTATACTTCTGGTGACACTAAGCAAGATTATTGTGTGTGTCTGTATTAGAGTCTGAGTATCCATGTCCTCTCCATCCTCCTCAGTTCATCTCAGACCCACTCAGTCCTCTCCCTGGTCTCTCCTCACCTGGCTCCCTCTCCCAGGAATTTCTCTAAATCTCACCTCCATCTATCCAAGTCCTTCCCACGTTTCAGGGTTTGGCTCAAAGGCTGCCTCCTCTAAGAAACTTTTCTCACCACTCCATCATCACCACCACTCTCTGGCCTTCATTCTCTACCACCTTCTGTCACTGGTTAGCCTTTCATTAGAAACACCAATGATTTATGCACTGAATCTTTGTTTTCCAGGGACTGGGAGCCCTGTTGTGTGTCCAGCACGGGACTGGATACACAGCTTTAGGTACCAAAAGTTACTGGTTGGTACATGCATGCCCATGAGTGAGTGTGTGTGTGTGTGTGTGTGTGTGTGTGTGTGTGTGTGTGTGGTTAAGTGCATATTTATAGTCTGTGGCTCCTGAGAGGTCTACAGTGTGCACTGAATGTGTACTGGATTAATTTAGCCAAGTGACATTTACTGAGTACCTATAACTAGAATCCTGAGTGTTCTGGTTTATCACATGGACTGTGTCTGTGGGTGTGAACCCTGTCAGTGTGCAGTGTACATTGTGCAGGTATTTGGGGCACCTCTATGATATATGGATTTTGTGTTCATGAGGACATGGGAACTATTGATATTGTATATCCCCTCTGTGCAAAAACATACTCTTAAGAAATAAAGATTTGAGCCCCTGTCAGTTACTTGAACCTGATTCCAAGCAAGTCATCAAACTTGCTAGGTCTCAGCTTCCATATTTATATTATAGGGAAGATGATACCTATGGTCCTAGAATTGTATACCTACCAGAATCTATCTTGTAGGATATTGTGAGTGAGGATGAATGATGAGAAGTAACCGGTATGGAGGGCCCAGCACAGTGACAAGTGTCAGGTGCCTGGTAACTGTAAATTCCATTTTCCCGTGTGCATGCATGTGCGTATATGAACAAGAATCCTGAGCCCGGGGAATGTCTAACCTGGGCTTCTAGATCCGTCTCCCCATACAGTTCCTACCCAAGCTTCCTCCCCAGAGTCTGGGACCTGAACAAATCTGTTCACAGTAAGTGGAAGACAGATGTGTCCCTTTCTGGGAGCACGACTAGGTCTCAAAGCGACTTCGAAGCAACTTGAACTTGGACTTGTTGTACTTAGTGATGAGGTCCAGTTTGCTATGACCCAGGGTCCGCCGTTTCTCATCCTCAGACAGGCCATTGCTGTTGCTGTTGCACTGGCCACCCGTGGGGCCCCCGGAGAGGCCAGGCCCGGGTCCCTGCCTGGCGCCCTGCAACTGATGATACTTGGTGATGAGGTCCAGATGGCTGTGGCCCAGCGTCCTCCGCTTCTCCTCCCCCAAGTCCACTCCAGCCTTTCGAGCAGGGCTTGGCCTAGGGAGTTCACTGGGCCCAGGCCCCTCACCCTGGAATGGGCCAAACTTTGTGATGAGGTCCAGCTGGCTGTGGCCCAGGGTCTGTCGTCGTTCCTCTGGACCCTGCTTGCCAGCCCTGGCCAGGGAGTTGGCTCCAGGAGTCACTCTGGAGCCCCCAGCCTGGGGGGACTGCACCAGCAGGTCCAGTTGGCTATGACTGTGGTTTGTGGACAGCCTCTTGTCCTCTGGGGCCCGATTGCCAACCTTGGGTGAGCCTGACTCAGGGACTCCTCTGGCACCCTGGGCCTGGGGCAGGAAATCCAGTTGGTTGTATCTCTGATTTGGGGCCAACCTCCTGTCCTCTGGGGCCTGCTCACCAGGCCAAAGAGAGACTGAGTTGTGTCCTACCCCCAGATCAGGGCCTCCTGCTTCTCGTGCTCTGGGGAAGGGAACAAGGAGATCCAGCTGGCCATGGCTCTGACTCAGAGACGCCTTGTTCTCTTCCAGTGTCTCCAGGGCTGTGCTGGGTACCCAGCGGCCCCGTGAGGGGCTAGGCTCCTGGCTTCCTGGGACCCCGTTCTCTGGGAATCGGGACAGAGCTGAGACACTCCAGGGAAAGGGGAGGAGAGGGCGAGAGCAAGCAAGCAGAGGTGACCCCCCTGCCAGGGTCACGGGGCTGGTGCTATTGTGGTTGAGGGCAGGGGAAGACTGGCACCAGGGGGACGCCCCCAGCTTGCTCAGGTTGGCCCTGTAGGGCCCTAGCAGCGGGCCGTGGTTAGGGTCTGACAGCTGGCGTTGCAGGGAGGGCTGGCCATCAGCCTCACAGCGGGTAGGGCCAGGGGATGAGGACCCCACACCCATGTCAGTGCGGTCTCCGCCTCCTGGCAGAGCGAGGTACGAGTGGCCCATGCGAGGTGAGCGTTTGATGCTGCTGAGGCTGGTGCTGGAGGGTGATGAGGATGTGGTGCTGGGGACTCCTGGCCCAAAGGCCAAGGCCACTGGGGGAGGGCACGGTGCCCTGGGGGATGGGGTATCTTCACCTCCACAGAATCCCTCCACTGGCCGGGACTCGGCATAAAGACAGCGAAACTCCCGGTCAAAGTCTTCCACAATGCGGCCCCTCAGCTGCAGCACCATGCTTGTGTGGGCCTGGCTGCAGAGCCAGGTGAAGCTGGGGACAGAGAATCAGGGTCAGGAGGCAAAGTACAAGCCCTTGGGACCAGGCAGGAGTAACAACCAGGGGAGGAAAACAAAACCACCACCACCACCACGAGGGCCCAAGTGAAGGGCAGAAGTCTGAATCCAGAATCTGTGCTGCTTGGATTAGTGGACTTGGACCCACAGTTTCCCATCATGGCCTCAACTTCCTCATCTGTAAAATGGACCGAGGGCTAGGTTCCCTAAAGTCCCTCCAGTTCCAAGGTACAAAAGTTATTGGTTGACCAGAAAGTTCATTCAGGTTTTTCCATAGGATGGTACAGGAAAGCCTGGAGTGAAATTTTTTGGCCAACATCAGTATTTTCTAGGTTTCCCTGGTAGCTCAGCAGTAAAGAATCCGCCTGCCAAGACAGGAGACGCGGGTTGAATCCCTGGGTCAGGAAGATTCCCCCGGAGAAGGAAATGGCAATCCACTCCAGTATTCTTGCCTGGAGAAGCCTGTGGACAGAGCAGCCTGGCGGGCTACAGTCCGTGGGGTTGCAAAGAGTCTGACACAACTTATCAACTAAACAACGACAACATTTTCTGTGCCAGGGCATTAAAGTAATCCTTCTACAGGGTGAGTTTCTCCAGGGCCCAGCCCGGGGCTCTCTTGCTCCCCACAGTGGCCCCTAGGCCCCGTACCATGCCTGACGTTAGGCGGCTGCTCAGTCCCTGTCTGAAAGGATGGATGAAAGAAGGGCAATTCAAAGCTGCCAGCTCCCAGGCAGCCTCACCAGCCCATGGCCTAGCCCCAGGTGCACCCCCCATCCCACTCACTCACCTGTAGCTGCCCGCCACCACCTGCTCACAGTCGATGATGACAAACTTCTCCAGGGCCTGCCCCGTGAAGCGGCGGCCTGCCTTGCTGCAATATGTGTCCCCACACGTGCTCCGTACACGCATGTTCTGAGCCAAGGAGGGAAGGGGGTTGGGGATGACCTTGAGAGATCGGGGCTCAAGCTATGTCTAAATCCCATGGAGTTCCTGACCAGAAAGAGCTAAGAGAACCCGGCTCCCCTCCCATTGACTCCCAGTACTCATGGACCACCCCACCCCATGCCCCGGCTCCTGCCCCATCCCTCGCTGACCGGGAGGTGCCCTCCGTTGAGGTCCATCTTGTAGCACATCTCCAGGAAGTGCCTCAGGTGCTCCTGGGCCAGGAGCAGGTAGACAGGGACACCGCGCCGGCCCGAGGCCTCCATGAGGTCACACAGAAGCTCCATGTCGGTGAATATGTCCATCACGACAGCCACCACCTGGGGAAGGAAAGGGAGCTCAGCCCTGCCTGGGGTCACTGCGCAGCCCAGAAGCAGGGGCTAGATCCTAGGAAACAGATGCTGGACTGAAAAGCAGGAGGCCAGAGCCTGTGAGACCATCTGAACTGGGAGGGCTCTTAGTGGTGACCCAGCCTGGGGTTTTTTTTTTTGACTTAGGTAGAGAAAGGTTTTACTGTCTTGAAGCCCAGAAGGCTGTTTGAAAGGTTTTTGGGTTTGTTTTTTTTTTAATTGATTTTTATTGGATGTTTGAAAGTTTTTGTGTGCATTTTTCTAAGGACAGTTTATCTGTTGTCAGAATCTCAAAGAGGTCCATGGATCAGCTGCACTAGTCTGAAGGTCTACTCTACATAGGTGAGAACTGATGCCAAGATAGGGAAAGAGTCAGAAGCAGAACCTAGCCCCCAGTTCCCAGGCCAGCCCCTCACACTTCCCCACCCCACTAGCTCCAGATGTCACTCTGTGTCTCTGAGGCTCCCTTGTCACAGATCAGAGCTGCAGGCAATGACTGGGGTCTTCAGTGCCCTTTGCCAGACCCATCTGTTTCTCTGTGAAGCTGCAGAAGTTGTTGTGACCTTTTTCACCCACACCAACTGGGACCAAGTCTTCTGCTCACTGTCCACTGTGAGAACCTCCCCTCCCAGTCCTCCAGGTTGAGAGGCAGCAGGTGCAGAGCAAAGCACTCCAGTTCTGGAGCCAGACAGAACTGGGTTCAAACCTGCACTCTGCTACTTCCTAGTGACACAGCCTTGGGCGAGTTCCTTCACCTCTGGGTGCCTCGACTTCCTCATCTGTTAAATGGAGATAATGATAGCTACCTCTCTGAATTATGGAGAATCAAACGTGAAAAGCCTCAATATGCAACAGAAGCTCAATAAATGTTCCTTTCCTGCTGCTTCCTTAACAAACAAGGATCTTGGGCCATGGGGAGAGGAAGCGCTTCCTGAGGTCACTGAGAGTCAGTGACAGCCCAGAGTGGAAGCCTGGCTCCTGGCCCAGAGGCAGAGGGTCTAGATGCGAGGAACCAAAGCTTTGAGGGATGCCCTGGTCCATGGCACAGGTCTGGCCAGGAATGGTGATGGGGGGTTGGGGGGAGGACAAGCAAGAAAGATCAAAGGGGCAGAAGTGATGACAGCAGCCACTCACTAATAACCCCATTCCCGCTGCCAATCAGGCCCTGCCCTCTCCTGCCTGGGGCATAGGGAGACTTGCCAGGGAGGTTCTGGAGGTCCCGGTAGGTCCCAGCATCCTGGCTCCTAACATCTGCAGCGGATTCCCTGCAGGCTGCTCCCCTGGCCAGGGCACTGGGGCTGACCTGCCTCAAACCCAGCCTGGCATCATCTGATTCAACCCCCTGCCTCCTGAGTCAGTGGTCTGGGCTCCAGGAGTGAGGCTGTGCTAGTCTGTGGCTACAGCCTTCCCAGCACTAGCACCTCTACCTGCCCTCCCTGGTTTCCCTTTCTCTTGAGCCCCTGCTCCCCATCCCTGAGCCCAGAAGCCTCCTCTTCTCCTTCCTTTGGAGGCAGAGCTAAAAGCCCAGGCTTCAAGGCCAAGTAGAGGCCCAGACTCCAGTGCCCCTTCCCCTGATTCAGGCCAGGGGAGACACGGTACACAAGGGGCAAGGTGTGGTCAGGGCCAGACATCAGGGCTTTGCCTGGGTCTTGGGGCCTGAGTCTAGACTCTTTCCTCTACCTGAGTCCCAGCTCCATTTCACCAATAGACTGGACCTCTCTGAGTAAGTCTCATCCCCTTCCTGGCCTCAGTTTCCTCTGCTGTTAGTCAAGGGGGTGGCTCAGATGCTCACCAAGGTTGAGGCTCTTTGTCTTGGGATCATAGACCTTTCTGAGAATCTGATGGAAGTCATGGACCCTCTCCTCCAGAAGAGAGAGGATTCCTGTCTGCAATGAGCACCCCTTTGCACCTGTTTTCAGGGTGTTGGTCATGTTTCTGAGGCCCATCCCCTGTTCTAAGCTTATCTATAATGTCCCTGAGTGCCAAGGGATTGTGCTGTGCTGTGCTTAGTCGCTCCGTCATGTCTGACTCTTTTGCAACACCATGGACTGTACCCCAACAGGCTCCTCTGTCCACGGGATTTCCCAGGCAAGAATATTGGAGTGGATTGCCTTTCTCTCCTCCAGGAGATCTTCCCAACTCAGGGATCGAACCTGGGTCTCCTGCGTTGCAGGCAGATTCTTTACCATCTGAGCCACTAGGGAAGCCCACCAAGGGATTACCAAGGTAAATAAAACCTCTAGGAGCTTGTGATCTGATAGGCAGCAGAGGTTCTTGTCCCAGTGCTGCCCCCAAGCTGCTGGGTGGCCTTGCACACTGGTCCCTTTCCCTCCCTGGGCCTCAGTTTCCACATCTGTGAAATGGGTGTCTGAAGAGATGGGGCCCTTACCTTGCAGGCCTGGCTGAAGAGGAAACGCAGAAGGTCCTTGATGCTCTTGGCTTTGTCCCGCTGGAAGTGGACCACAGCCTGTGTGGGGCTGAAGCCCGTGGCGTGTGGCACCTCAGGCCAACCCAGGTCCAGGTCCGGAGGGTCTATGTCAGAGGCCAGGGGGAAGTAAGTGCCCGAGGTGACTTCGGAGTGCAGGCTGAGGTGGTCGGGCCCCAAGGCCTCAGGTCCCTGGGCCTCGCTGAGCTCCGGGCCCCCGCGCACATGGCTGGTCATGTAGTCCATGTCCAGGGCACTCAGGAAGGGCAGCTCCCGCTCCTCCGAGATGACCCGCAGGTAGGCATCCTTGCCCCGCTCCAGGAGGGCGTCGGCCGCCAGCCGGGCCGCCTCGCTGTGCTGCAGCACCAGCGGGGAGCTCTCCCGCCACCAGGGTCGCTTCAGCTCGTCCACCCGGCTCCTCAGGGGCCCCGCCATGCCCTGGGCCTCCGAACACACCCGCCCACCGGCTCCTCTCACCCTCCAGCAGGCTCCATGGCCTGCACCCTGGGCTGGCTGCGGCAGGAAGAAGATCCCAGCAGGCCTGCCTGCCACCCCACCTGCCCTGTGTGGCAGGGCCCCGGGCCTGTTGTCACACTATGTCAGAGCCACGCTCCACCCCTTTGCCCCCGGCCTCAGGAACCTGTCCGGTCAGCCTCACCTGTCTGCCTGCTGTTGGGACTCGCCCGCCCAGGGAAAGGCAGGCCCTCAGCACACTCTCCTTCCCCAACCCCCTCAGCCCCACCCCAGCATCACCTGCTCATTCCCCACCATGCTCCTAGCAATTTCCTCCAAACCCTGACCTTCCAGAGTCCCGGTGAAAAATGCTGTCCCACTCTGGAAAAATTCTGTTCAGATGGCTGCTTCCAACAAGCTCAACTCCGGGAAAGTTCTTGACCTGGTGGGGCCATACCCTAACTCTAACCCTAACCCTCCTCAGGGGCTGGATATTAAGTGATTATGGGCTTCTCTGGTGGCTCAGTGAATAAGAATCTGCCTGCCCATGCAGGGGACATGGGTTCGATCCCTGGTCTGGAAGATTCCACATGCCACGGAGCAACTAAGCCCGTGAGCCATTAACTACTGAGCCTGCACACTAGAGCCTGCAAGCAGTAACTACCGAGCCGGTGGGTTGCACCTACTGGAGCCCGTGCTCTTAGAGCCGGTGCTCCACAGCAGGAGCACAATGAGAAGCCAGAGCACCACAATTAGAGTAACCCCTGCTCGCTGCAACTAGAGAAAGCCCATGCAAAGCAACGAAGACCCAGCACAGCCAAAAATAAATCAAATTTAATTTTTAATGGTTATGAGAAAGTCGTTTGAGAGGATCAGGGCACACGTTGCCTGGTTTGGAGGCCAACAGGCCTGGAGGCAAGTTTCTGTTTTTTGCCACCATCAAGGGCCAAAGTCCCAGAGCCCTCAGGAGCAGGGTGCGAGGCCTTGTGCTGGAGAAAAGGAGTCAGCAGATGGCAGTGCACTGGGGAGGCAGGCCGGGCAGGAGCGGCGGTCGCAGCGGTGCACAGTGCCAGCCCGAGACACCCACTTTCTGTGGAGGGACAAGGTCCGATGAGGATGGTCTGGACAGCGGAAGACCTCAGGCCATGTCTCATGACCCTGTTTAGTGCTGGCCACACTTGCTTCAGCTGGTCTGTGGTCATGCCCAGACCAGACACAGGCTCCTCTGTGTCCACAGGGCACAGGTTTGATCCCTGGTTGCAGAAAGAAGATCCCGCATGCCATGCTATGTGGCCAAAAAAATAAAAGGAGGCCCTTCCCTGGAGGTGGAGAGGTTGAGTGAGGGGTGAGGGGTGAGTAAGCAGAGCCAGACCGTGGGAGGGTAATGAGCTGTGGGGGTAGCCAGGGTGGCAGGGCCTTCATTAGGGCCTTGTCTCCAAATCTGTTGGCGGGGAGCAGGGGCCTTATCTGGGTCAGAGAAGCACTGTTGGGAGGTGAGCAGGCATATTTCAGTGTTGTTGAGTTTCTGTGGTTTATACCTGGGTGTGTATATATCTACCTGATGATTCATATTTTTGGCTCTTTTTAAAAATTATTTTTAATTAACATAAAGTTTACCATTTTAAATGTTTTTTTTTTAATTTACTTTTTAAAATTTATTTGACTGCAGCGGGGTCTTAGTGGCATGTGGGATCTAGTTCCCTGACCAGGGATCAAACCCATGGCCTCTGCACTGGGAGCCAGAATCTTAGCCACTGAGTTCCCAGAGAAGTCCCTCGTCTTAGCTGTTTTTAAGTACGTAGTTCAGTGGTTCACCCACACTCGCGTGCAACTATCACCACCATTCCTTGCCAGAACTTTTTCCATCTTCCACAACTGAAACTCTGTCCCTAGAAAAGGCTTAGTGCCTTCCTCTCTCTCTCTCCCAGCCCCCTGAGAGCCATCACTCTAGTTTCTTTTTTCCTCGTTTTTAAATTTTTTGGCTGCACCAGGTCTTAGTGTGGCATGTGGGATCTAGTTCCCTGACCAGGGATGGAACCCAGGCCCCGTGTGTTGAGAATACAGCATCCTAGCCACTGGACCAGCAGGGAAGTTCCCCACCACTCTACTTTCTAAGTCTATGAATTTGACTACTCTAGGTTCTCATGTAAGTGGAATCATTCAGTCTTTGTCTTTTTATGACTGGCATATTTCACCTAGCATAATATCCTCAAGGTTCACTGATGTTCGACCATGTGTGACAGAATTTCCTTCTTTTTAAGGCTGAATAATATTCCATTGTGTGTACATACCACATTGTTTATCCACTTACCCACTGATAGACACTTGAATTGTTTCTGCCTTTTGGCTACTGTGAATAATGCTGCTTGAACATGGGTGTAAAAATTTGGCTCTGTATTTTTTTTATATTTCCCTCCATGCCCACGTTTGTATTAGATTCCATTTTTGTAAGTCAAAAAACCGCTGAATATTGGCAATTTCACATTTCATATGGCTCAACATATACAGACATGCCCCAGAGATATTATGAGTTCGGACCATTTATTACAGACCACTGTAATAAAGCAAACATCTCAATGAAGTGAATCACACAAATTTTTTGGCTTCCCAGTGCATATAGATGTTATATTTATACTACATTATATCTATTGTGTGCCACTGCATTATGTTAAAAAAAATACATACCTTAATTTTAAAGTACTTTATTTTAAAATTAGTAAAATAATTTTACTACTACTACTACTACTAATAATAATGCTGGGACTTCCCTGAGTGTCCAGTGGTTAAGACTCAGGGCTCCCACTGCAGGGGGTGAAATTTCAATCCCTGGTTGGAGAACTAAGATCCCACTTGCTGCATGACACAGACCAAAAGAAAGTTTAAAAATATATTTTATTGCTAAAAAATGCTAACCTTCATCTAGGAACTCAGGGTTGCTACAGAGATTCAGTTGGTAAAAAATGTAATATCTGCAAAGCACAATAAAGCGAAGTGCAATAAAATGAGGTGTGCCTGTACCCTGTACCTATGCACAGCTGTGCCTGTGCATGTACACATTACATGCTATCTATCTGCAATATCTGTGTGTCTGCGTGGCTGCCTTAGCTGCCCATCAGTGTGTGTTCTCGTGTGTGGGGGTGGGTGCATATCTGGGTATATGAGTGCCCGGCATCAGGGGTGGTCTTTGACCCTAACATTAGATCATGGGCCTACCTGTCTGTACAAGGGAACTCAGCTGAGAGGGGCCAGGATAGGAAGACTGAGTTGAAAAGTGCTCCAAGGGATCCCTGATACCCTGATAATATTGGATCGGCCAAAATGTTCATTTGGATTTTTCCATTACATCTTATGGAAAACCCCTAATGAACTTATTGGCCAAGCCAATAAAAGCATGTAAATCAAACCAGATTCCCCAGGCAGGGGTTCAGTACCACTCACCCTCTTGATGAGCTGAGTGGGTAAAGGGCAGTGGGAGGGTAGACAGGTAGATCCTAGCCTTGAGGCTGAGCCTAGGGGTGGGGACCCAGGGTGATGAGAGCCATGTGGATAGCTAAGCCCAGACCTGGCCGCAGTTGTGTCAGGAACAGGCTCCTTAATAACTATTATTAAGAGGAAGAAAAAGATCTTCCTGTCCAGGAGGTGTGTCAGGCGCCTGCCTGGCATCATTCTACCATCCTGGGGGCTATTTAGCCTTGTCTGTTCTCTCTTACAAGCTGAGTGGCGCCTGGGCAGGTGAATATCCTGTTTGGGTGGTGGGAGCAGAGGCTGGGCTGCAGCCCTTCAGTTGCAAATGGCTCTGATGCCAATATGGCCACACACCTTTACTGGAGCACCTCTGGGTCAGAGAAGACAAGTTTCCGGGAAGGAGCAGCCAGGGCTGGGAGGGGAGCCAGAGTATGCCCAAATCTCTTTTTTTTAAATTGATTAATTAATTAGTTTGGCTGTGTTGGGTCTTAGCTGCATCATGTGGACAGCACGCAGGCTTCTCTAGTTGCAGCAGATGGAGTCTCTAGTCAAGGTGCATGGATTCAGTAGTTGCAGGGCAAGGGCTTAGTTGCTCTATGGCATTTGGGATCTTAGTTTCCCCACCAGGGATCAAACCCATGTCCCCTGTATTAGAAGGCAGATTCTTTACTACTGGACCACCAGGGAAGTCCCCCAAATCTCTTCAATCAAGGCAAAGCTAAAAGCTAGACACAGGGACAAGTTGTGAGGATTCCCAGAGATTGGCTCGTGCTGGGTATTAGAGGATGAGAAAGAGTTCAAGATCTGTGGAGTGGCGGGCTGGGCATGCCAGGCTGGAGGACTGGCGGGGCAGGGACAGGCTTCTTGAAAGAACTGGGTTTGGTTGGGGGCAGGGGGCAGAGTGGCCCAAAGCACCAGAGTCCCAGCAACAAGCCAGATGCTGTGGTTTAGCTGCTCTGGAGCACCACACTGGCCTCCAGAGGCCACACTGGCTCTGGCACTTAATGGGTGAGCTGAGCACTGAGTCACGGTGGCTGGATCTGTAGGATGGGGCCAACACCGTCTCCTTCACCAGGTTGTCGAGAGGAATGAGTAGACTCCCTGTGTCAGGGGCCTGACTGGGAGGAGGACGAGGAGCTCGGGATGTGCTGGTTTAGTCTTTGCAGCCATGAAGGGACAGGGGCTCTGGGAAGGCCTGACAGCAAATGAAGCAACATCAGAGGAGCTCCTCGTGAGCCCCTCCAGACCAAAGGCCAGTTCTGAAGGTGAATGTGACCCTGGGCCATGTCAGTGGAGTGTGGTTCTGAGATTTGGCCTCTTATCCCAGTTCACAGGAGGCAAGGTCATCTCCCCACTCTGCATACGCAGATGCATGCCAGACAAGCGCAATCACAAAGAATAAGGATTCTGGCATTGTTTTGGAGAGGTGATTTTGTCTGGGTCTAGACTGTGGATGCTGTGATGATGGGGTCTTAGCCTTTCCCCCACATCCTTCCCTCCACCAGCTCTGCCCATCTATCCACGTATCCCATCCCACCAGTCCCCATTCATGATTCTTTCAGGAAATGTTTCCCACTCCCCTCTCCTGGAGGCGACGTGTGAGAGGACCACTCCTGAATCCTCACTGGCTCCACCCTCCGCAGAGAAGAGGAATGTTTTGTCCACTTGGTGGCTGAGGGAAGGAGCTGGACTCAGCTATTTCTGGGTTTCTCTGTCTCAGTTCTGCAAAAGTAGGATATTCTCCACTGATCTACATGGTAAAATTCCAGAGGAATAGAGAGATCTATTCTCTTCGGGCAGAGGGTGCGCATGTTTAGTTTGGGGCAGATATTAGAAAGTCCATTTGCCCTTTGAGAACAAGCAAAAGCCATGTTCTCTAATCAGCTTTATCAGAAGTACCAGTAGGGGTCTCCCTGGTGGCTCAGTGGTAAAGAATACACCTGCCAATGCAGGAGATGAAGATTCAATCCCTGATCCAGGAAGATCCCACATGTCACAGAGAAACTAAGCCCATGCGCTACAACTATTGAGCCTGTGCTCTGGAGCCCATGGTCTGCAACATGAGAAGCCATCGCAATGAGAAGCCCACATACCTCAGCAAAGAGTAGCCCCAAGTTGCTGCAACTAGAGAAAAGCCTGCACAGCCAAAAATAAATATTAAAAAAAATACTGGTAAAGACACCACTTTGTCTTTGAATGAAAGACAAATCATTCCCCTTCTCTGCAGAGGGTGGAGCCAGTGAGGATTCGGGAGTGGTCCTCTCACACGTCACCTCCAGGAGAGGGGAGTGGGAATTCTCTCCCCTGAAGGAAGCATGAATGGGGACACGTGGGATGGGATATGTGGACAGATGGTAGAGGGGGTGGAGGGAAGGATGTGGGGGAAAGGTTGAGACACCATCATCACAGCATCTACAGTCTAGACCCAGACACCACACCTTTCCAAAACAGAATGCCTCTAAATAAGAGACACCTCCACCTGTCTCTTATTTCTCAAAAAAGAAATATTATCTATTGATCTCTTAAGCCATCAATTGTTTTTTTTTTTTTTTTGGCTGAACCCCATGTCTTGTGGGATCTTAGTTCTTAGATCAGAGATTGAAAGCACAGAGTCCTAACCTCTGGACGGATGGCCAGGGATTCCCTGCCACCTTGCCCCAACATTATTGGTCCAGCCACCTCTCCCTCCCCAACCGAGCCCATCCCCTCACCCTCTGCCCATCCAATCTACCCAACATGTATTTAATGCCTACTTTAGGCAGCCCCGTGGTCCCAAAGATGAGTAAGGCATGGTCTGTGCCCTGAAGGAACTCAGTTTGGCGAGGAAGGCAGACTCATAAGTAATTATAAGCCACAGAGTAAGCCGAGGTATGAACCCATTGCTTGAGGTTTATAGCTCATGAGCCACTCTGGAAACTGAGATGAGCCACGTCCTATCTTCCACCCCCAATTAGAGTACAGCCCTGTGGCTGGCTCTTTCTCAGATGGTGACTGGGAAGTGAAGGAGCTGTTTCTGGCTGCAGGGCAAGAGAAAAAGAGGGAAGAAGCAAGTCCACACCGGTCAGGGGTTCTGGTTCCTAACTGTGAAACCTTGAGTGAGCCTCTCCAGGCCCTGCCCTCCTATCTGTAGAGCAAGAGGAGGCTGGGCTGGAGGTCTCCAAGTCCCTTCTAGTGCTCACATTGTGTTCTATCATTTTTTTACATTACAGGTCAGTGCTTGAAGATTCTCTTCCTGGAAATTCCCCAGCCAGGATCACTTTTCTCCCCTCAACAGAGGTACAGAGGTCCTTGACCTGGGCAGGGTCTGGGCCTGGGCTCAGCAGTGTGGCTCAAGGGAAGTCCCTTGGAAGCCACAGAAAACTTTTGAGGGGTGGTTAACACCCGGGCGGGGTGAGAGAGTAGAAGATCATGGCTAGGGCTCATTTCACATACTAGCAAGGTAATGCTCAAACTCCTTCAAACTAGGCTTCAATAGTACATGAACCGAGAACTTCCAGATGTATAAGCTGGATTTAGAAGAGGCAGAGGAGTCAAATTGTCAACATCCATTGGATCATACAAAAAGCTAGGGGATTAAAAAAAAATCTACATCTACTTCTGCTTCAACTACTCTAAAGCCTTTGACTATGTGGATCACAACTGTGGAAAATTCTTAAAGAGGTGGGAATATCTGCCTCCTGAGAAACCTGTATTCAGGAGAAGCAGCAACAGTTTGAACCAGACATGGAACCACTGACTGATTCAAAATTGGGAAAGGAGTATGTCAAGGCTGTATATTGTCACCCTGCTTACATAACTTCTATGCAGAGTACATCATGCGAAATGCCGGGCTGGATGGCTCACAAGCAGAAATCAAGACTGCCTGAAGAAACGTCAACAGCCTCAGATATGTAGATGATACCACTCAAATGGCAGAAAGTAAAGAGGAACTAAAGAGCCTCTTGGAGAGGGTGAAAGAGAACAGTGAAAAAGCTAGCTTAAAACTCAACATTCAGAAAACGAAGATCTTGGCATCCAATCCCATCACTTCATGGCAAAGAGATGGGGAGAAAGTGGAAACAGTGACAGATTTTATTTCCTTGGGCTCCAAAATCACTGTGGATGGTGACTGCAGCCATGAAATTAAAAGTGGGCAAGGCACAGGGGGATGCAGTGGGTGAAGGCTGAAACAGGCAGAACCACAGCAGCGAGCAGAGGGATGCTCCCAAGAGAAGAGCTCAAACAGTTTGGGACTGTCGCGTTCTCAGCCTACAGACCTGCCTGCTCCTCTCCCTTTCCCACCCCTGCCCCAAGGGCTGATCACCTCTGCGTTCCCTGGGCATCAGGAGCTCCTTTCCCTCTTGGCCCTCATCACAGACATCACTTGCCCCCATGCGTCTTCCAACATCTGGTCTCAGGAAAGGGCTTCCTTCTCCTCTCCAAAGTCAGGCCCTTATTCTCAAGACTAGGCTCCCACTTTCAGAGGGATCTAACAATAATTCCTCACACTTGTGGAAAGTTTCCAACCCTACGCATTGCTTCACACTTAATTGGGCTCCTCCCCAGCCCCACGCACATCTTCAGTCCTTTCCTGTCCTGAAAACACCTGCTCTCCTAACTCCTGCCCAATTTCCCTTCATTTCTTCTCCTCAAGAGCACCTCCCAAGATTTCACAACTGTTGCCATAACCTGCTCCCGGAAGTCTTGACCCTGGAACAGTATAAAGCACTTAAGCTTCACCCACTTACTCCCAGCCCCTAGGCTCTGCAACTGGCTGCATTAAAAACTTTCTCTTTAGGGAAGCTGCCCATCCCCAAGCCCCCACAGCCCCACCGCAGGCTTCACCTGCCACAGCCCCCACCCCAACCACATCACTGTGAATGTTTTCTCCCACGCCCACCCCAGGCCCTGGTCTACCCTCCACATGTCATTTTTGGGAACACATCCAGTTTCATAATTTCAAGTGTCCCTTCTATACCCAAGACAAGGCCAAAGCCCTTGGCACTGAGGCCTTAGCCACTCCCCACCCTGAGATCCAAGCCTTGCCCTCCCATGGCATCTTCCACAGCCCAGCTCCCCTGCTAACATCTGCACCAAAGCAGTGGGGGTGGGGCTCGGAAGACCCGGAGGCTGTTAGCTTCACTCTGTAAGTAATTTTCCTCAGTAGACCTCCCTGGCCTGTCTTACAGGATAATTAGCACTTGAAAACAAACCACATGACAAAGAGGATTCTTCAAGTTCCCCTCTTCTGCCAGACACTGCCATCTCCCCGCTCCCAGGAAAGCCCTGGACGGCTCTGCAGGCTCACTTCAGTGAGGCATGAAGTCCTGACAGTTTTATTCTGTGCACCTTTGGGGTTTGAACTCCCTTAAATTTCTACCACTGCCCCCAGGCCCTCAAGCCTAGATGGCCAGAATCCTTGCTGACTTATGTTCACCCACCTTGCACACCACTGCGCATCCTCACTACCACCAGGTCACAGTCCTGATAGTTATCAGGCTTTGATTCGTGGCCCCACCTGGATCTCTGCAACCTTTTCTTAACAACAGACTCAGTTGGTCCCCTCAGTCTGAAAGTGTCCAGCTCCGCGCTGCAGATCCTCACTTCCTGTTTTCCTTTCCACCTATGTAAACCTTGCCCATCCTTTACATCCCAACTCCCTTCAAGGCTTTTCCGACTCTGGAGCCTGAACCCCACACTGACTTTTCCTGTTAATATGCCCACAGAAGCCCATGAGGCTGGAATACTGCTCTAGGCTTCCTTTCACTTTTTAACGGAGCACAACTGACCCTTTCCCCATGACATGTTCCTTTTCTAGAACTAAAAGCATTGCACTTGAGTGTCAGAACTGCCTGAGTCCACATGCAGGATAAATTTGGACCTCCCCAAGCTGCGGCCCTTCTCAGCAGTCAGGACGAGCTTATAGGTAATACTTACCTCACAGAACTGTCCCTGGGGATTAAATGAGACACTAAGTGAAAATACCAAGCAGCCGTCTGGCGCAGAACAGAAACACGAAAAATACTGGCTGAAGGGTGGACTGGGCTTTAATCACAGCTTGATCTAAGAAAGTAATACTTGCAATTTTTAAAATTTCAGGCAATATGAAAGCTTAGGGGTACTATTTGCTACATTGTTCAGGGTTTCTCATTTAAAAACCTTACATTGTTCTCTGAGATAAAGGAAAACATTTGTTTCTTCTGATGAGTAATTCCTTTTATGTGACAGGAGGAACTATACAACCTTCAGCCAGCCTCATTTCTGCTGTTGGCTTCTAGGGAACCCAGAACTAGGTTTTTTCTTTTTAATTTATTTTTGGTTGTGCTTGGCCTTCACTGCTGCATGCAGACTTTCTCTGGTTGCAGCAAGTAGGGGTTACTCATCATTGGTGGTACCCGGGCTTCTCACTGAGGTGGCTCCTCTTATTGCAGGACACAGACTCTAGAAGACAGGCTCAGTAGTTAGGACACACAGGCTTGAGTTGCCTATAGCATGTGGGAACTTCACGGATCAGTGATCCAACCCATGTCTCCTGTGTTGGCAGGCAGATTCTTAACCATTGGACCACCAGGAAGTCCCAGAGCAAGGCTTTATCCTCAATTGCAGGTTTCCTCACTGACTTGGCAAGGGCCCCGGGGCTGAAGATGAGGGCTGGGTAGCCTTCCAGGCCTCTCTGAGCCATAGTCCCCTCTCTTGTGTAAACAGGAGAAGGACCAGGATGAGGACAATACCTATTTAACAGGACTGCTTGAGACAACTGATAGACTGCCCCCAAAGTCCTGTGATAACATGATTATTTTCCCTCCCAATACTTGCCATCTTATCTTTTAAACTTTGTTTTGCAGTTTTTACACCTGTTATCTCTTTAATCTGCTGTTATCTTTTCTGGAAGTACGAAAAAGTGTTAAGTTACTCAGTCGTGTCTGACTCTTTATGACTCCATAGACTGTAGCCCACCAGGCTCTTCTGTACATGGAATTCTCCAAGCAAGAACACTGGAATGGGTTGCCATTCCCTTCTTCAGGGGATCTTCCCAACCCAGGGCTGGAAGTATACAGAATACAAACAAAACCCAAAATTATTCCTAGAGAGCAATATCCCTGATGGCAAGAAACCACATCTCTCACTTGTTCTGTATAACAATTTGCAATAGAAAAGCATTTAGCTATAGAAAGAACGTTTGGCTTTCATTCTTACTTAAAGGCCAAGGGAGGCACTTCATACTGAACTGTTACAATAAGGTGAACTGTAGTACAGACTGAGAACAGTCCAGAAAGGGGCTCTTGTTGGGCTCATGATTGGTGATTTACTCATTCATTCCTTCATTTATCAAAGATCATCCTGATGCCTACTAAAGTCCAGGCATGCTGAACACTGGGGAAACACAGGGGACTAATCCAAACACCAGCACCCACTCTCAAGGGGCTCATGGTGCAGGGTGGAGGACAGGTATGTAAAAAAACAGTTCCACTGGAGGATACTGCCTGGGGTGACAGGAGAGGTGACATTTGGGGATATGTGGGATTTCTATAGACCGAAGAAGGGAGAAGATTCCAGGCAGAGAAAACATACAGGGAAGCCCCAAGTGGTTCAGTTTGCTCAGAGAAAAAATGGGCTAGAGACTCACAAAAATAACAGCCTGGTGGCCTCAAAGATGCCCCTGGCCAGGAAGTGAGGGCTTTGGAAACATCACAGACATGACAGATCGACCTGGCTTTTTGCAACATGGCTCCGAATTACAAGTTGCAGTGTTTAATGATTATTCATCTTGTGGATACAGGACTTGGCTTTACAAGTGGAGACCATCTGCTGCTGGAGGTATTCATCGAGGGCCCGTATGGACACAGGCCAACAGGGATGTTGAGAAAAGGAGTCCAGTTGTGGACCAGGGCTGGACCAAATGACCACTAATGTTCCTTCCAAATCAGAGATTCCGTGATTCTAAAGCAAGCCCGGTAGCTGAACCGGGGCTGTGGGCTGGGCTCTGTGGTTAGGGAGCTGCCTTGGGCAGCAAATGGGTTAAGGCTCAAATAACTTTTATATATAAATTAATGTGTAGAGTTGGGAGCCAAAATCTGTTCCATTAATTTTTCCATCCATTCCAGGAGCAGTTAGGTACACACAGTAAAGTTTATTTTGGTGCATGGTATACTTCACTCCATTAAAAATAAATTAATCAGCAAATTCCTGCCTGGCTCAGCTCTGGTTTATGTAAATAGTGCCCAGCTGTAATGAGTTACAAGGTGTTATTATCTCACACACACAGAGGAGGCTTCACTCTGGAGCTCCGCGTGCAACAAAAGCATCTTAAATAAACTCAGAGAAGGCCGTTTGATTTGTAATGTTTTCACAGAAGTGGGATATACCTCATCCATATAGAGTTTCTTTATATGACTCATTTTATAGCAAGTTAAATGAAGGAAGTTTGATGGGGGGGAAGGGAGGGGCAATATGGTTCTCCACCCCCTTCTTCAATTTAAAGAAAATCCCCCAAAAGATGACCCACACTCAGGGGGAGGAGGAGGCTAGTCCTCAGGGGCTCAGACCACGGTGGCTCTGCAGCACGTGCTCCGGAAGCTGGGAAGGGGGTGGAAGGCTGAGCACGGAGCAGGGTCCTGGGGTGGTGTGATGAAGCCAGGAAGCGTTCTCTTCCCCCAGGATCTCGTGTAAGGGGAGCCAAGGGAGGAAAGACAGCGTGACTCTACCCCAGTCCAGTGGGGGTGTGTGTGACAAAGGGGAACTGTCTTGAGGCCTCAGGATGTGACAAACCCCCTGGCCAAACAGGCCTCCTGGGTCCCCGAGGACGGGGTCGGCAGGAGATGCCTTGGCCAGAGCAGTGAGATCTCTGTGAACTGGAGACAGAAGCAGCAGCAGAGACCCCACCCCACCTGAACCTCTCCTGCTCCTGTCTCTAACTGAGCTGGGCAGCGCTTCTCAACTCATGGCCTCCTCCACCTCAGGCGTGTTTCTAAAAGACCCAGGAGTAAAGAAGAGCCATGCAGAGGCGTCTCTGTGTCTTTTAATGGCCAACTCAAGCCCACGGCTCAAAGCTGGAGGACAGCGTGTGGTCACCCAGCCTGATTCAGCAGCAGTACTCACTGCTTCTAGGCCACGGTGGATCCTTGGGGGCAGGCAGCTGTCCCCTATCAAACGTACCCCCTTTCCCTTCCGTGGTCAATCACAAGGTTTCTGGAGGGCACTTGGGGAGCGCGTGCAGGGAGCGCCTGCTCAGGGCTTCTCTTGAGGGAGAGGACACCTTAGAAGGGCTAAGGGTTCTCCCAGCACTGTACCCCACCCGATCAGACTCCTAGGGGTACTAAGAGGAAAATCAACACAAATGGGGCCAGGTATTTGACAGATGCTCTTCAAAGGTCAGTTCAGGCCACTTCCTGCAGGATCCCGAGCCAAACAGGCACCTCTCTTCTGGCAGTTCCTCAAAGCTAGCTGGCCAGCTGTTCGGAGGGACCAGCCCATCAAAGACCCTCGTCATTATAAGTTGGGGAATGAGGCTTCAGGATGCTCTGAGGATTCTTCTCCACTAGAGGGCGCCAGCTCACCTCCCCTGTCAGAAGCAGATCCTCACCGTTCATGGAGTCCAGGTACTGTATCTGCAACCAGACGAGAAAGTCACAAAGCAGGACAGACGTGAGGTGGTGGAAGGAACGAGCCTCCGGAAGGAGAGGACAGGGTGGGGGCAGGAGGGGCTTCTGACCATCCCAGCTCCCAAGCCCAGGGATGGGGGGAGGTCTCTGATCTCCCAGATTTATTTCATTTAAGGGGGTTTGAAGAAGTAAGTCATTAAGGAAGCTTTCTCAGGCCCTAGGGAATTCTCCACTGTACTTCTGAATGGACACATGTCTGACACACAAGCACTGACTTTCTGAACTGCAGGAACTTTCCATGGAGTGTGTGCTGGGGGAGACATGTCCTTGGTGTGTTTGTGTATGTGTCTGTTAATTTAAGTTCCCTTGTCTGAGAAAGGGGCCCATAAATAGTGATGTGTACCCCACAGGTCTTAATAAGCACACTGCTAGTTTGTTGTTCAGTTGCTAAGTTGTGTCCAACTCTTTCGTGACCCCATTGACTGCAGCCTGCCAGGCTCCTCTGTCCATGGGGTTTCCCAGGCAAGAATACCAGAGTGGGTTGCCATTTCCTCCTCCAGAGGATCTTCTCGACCTGGGGATTGAACCCACATCTCCTGCATTGGCAGGCAGATTCTTTACCGCTGAGCCACCAGGGAAGTCAGTAACTGCTACTTAACTGGAACTTAAAAAAAAAAAAGGATGCTTCTACTCTCCTCTAGTAGGCTCTGACCCCAGGGTTAGCGGGCCCCAGCTTCACCCCTCTAGGATGGCTCAGGGCGGTTAATCCCCCTGAACAATGTGGAGATGGGACACTGACAGAGAACAAGTGCAGCTTCAGGGAGGGGTGGTCAGGCAGTTTGCAAGAGGCAGGGGCTCTAATGAGTGGCCAGGCCTTAGGCGACAGAGGCCTCCTCTGGGAGGATTCCCAAGCTAGTAAGGAGAGGAGAAATGCTTTACAGGAGACAGGCAAACTCCAGAGCAAGAGCTGGGTCAAGGTAGGAGCCAGCACTGGATTCAGAAGATGAGGTTCCACTGCGGGGGTGAGAAGGCAACTGGGGGGCAAGGAGAGGTGGCAGGAGTCAGGAGGCCTCACCTTAGGCCTCGGATCCAACTCCCCATCCCAAGAAACCCTCCACTCCTGCTGCTTTGTTTTTAGCCTTCGGACCCTCGTGCTCAACCTCTGTCTCTCACATATACCTCGGGCCTGGATTTCCACATTTCCAGATATGCTCTGCTGTCTTCCAGGGCAAGAGATCAACCGACACTGTTATCGTCCCTAAAACCCACTCTTCTTTTCAATTACTCCATTCTGTCCTTAATGCCACCACTTTGCCCATCTCCTGGGTAGAAACTCTCAGTTTAATCTCTGATTGGGTCTCCGGAGATCTGCCAGACCAACTGGCATCACGGCCAGGACTAGCCTCCTGGTCTTTCACTCGCTCAGACTTAGTCCCTCCTTTCTTCAGCCTTCCACAGCACTCTGTTCCTGCCTGCATACATCGCATACTGACTTGTTCCAGGGGAGCCTTGTGCCTGACTGGATTCCTTGTCAAATCATGAGCTGGATCCTTGAGGGCAGGACTGGGTCTTACTAATTTCTGCTTTCTCAATAGAGCGGCTGGCACAATAGGTGCTCAAAAGGTTTGCCGACAGAACTGGGTCCCTATCAAAGCTCACTGCTTGCCTAAGAGCTCCCTCACTGCTTTCCTATTGCCTGCCTCTCATCCGGGCACTAGGGGACTTCTTACGGGGGTACTGGTATGGCAGTCCCTTCCTTCAGGGCCCTCAGAGAGGTCCCAGCTGTGCCCTTGTTGTGGCCCCTGGCACAAGCCCACCACAGCCAATGGAAAAGTTGGGCTGGTCTCTCAGAAAACATAGCGTTTGCTTTGCCAATTGCTACTCCTGTCTGAGGGCGGGTCCAGTCAACAGTGTGAGCCTCAGAGTTCTCTGTGGGTGGGGTCCTCTGGCCACAGTGCCTTCTTCCCGCTCTGGCAGATTTGAAGAACGGTCAAACAGAAGTCCTGGCTTCTGGGGTTCTCTACCCTCTGGGTCTGAAGAGCCACAGTATGTAGTTTTTCCAGTAATCATCCATCTGGGCCTGCTGGCCCTGTCTTCTCCTCGGAGCCAGAGCCTGGCCTTCCCTTTCCTGGCTGTTGGAGGCTTGAAGGCCATGGACACAGGTGAATAAGGGAATGACTGTGAGGTGAGGCCCCTTCAGGTCCAGGGGCCAGGCCCACAAAGCAAAGGTGTGACTCATGGGACAGGCTGAGCTGATGAGCTGTCTGGAGCAGCTGAGCCTCTAGTGGCTGCATGAATCACCCAGCTGTGCAGCCTGACTCACTGGGCAACCCTGGAAAAGCCTCCATGTGCCTCTTCCCTGCCACTCAGCTCCCTTGTCTAACATATGGATTTCTCACCAATACAGAATTAGGGGGCAGAAAGAACAAGAGTGAATTCTCCCTGGGCTCAAGGAAAACTGTGTAGTTAAGCAGTCCTCACTCAAGAGCTCTCTATTAGAAGCTTTAGGAGCGCTGAGCAGCCAGAGGAGTGAGGGATGAAGCAGGGCAGCCCTGCTTAACGACAGGTAGCAGCACCGGGAGGGAGAGGATCATAGGATGCTGCCTGAAGCCCAGTCCTGCTAGAAGCCAGGGGTTCAAGGTGTGTACACAGGGGAGCTGCTCTGCCCCCCGTGCTGTGACCTTACAAGCGGACTGTGTGCGCCCAGGATCCAGCAGAGCACTGGGCACACAACAGACAGCCGAGTGTGCAGTCAATGAACGACTGCAGGTTTACGAAGCAGCAGACCACTCGGTGCCCTTGTTCTTCTGTTTCTACTCCCTGCCCCCTGACCTAGCTCATGACTGGATCCAAAGCAGGGGCTCTTTTTTTTCTGGGGAGGGGGTCAGTGAAGTAGAAAAGGAGAGCTTTATTGCTTTGCCAGGCAAAGAGAGACACATCGGGCTTCTGCCTCGAAAAACTGTGTCTCCCAGAAGGTGCTCTTTGTCCGTGCCTGCTGCTGACATGACTTGGTCAGAATTCCCTCAGACTGGAGTCTGGGAACTCAACCTCTCATGACCCTCTGAAGTCCAGCACCCACAGACCTCAGGAAGGACTTGCTGTCTGGGAGACTCTGGAGGGGAGGGGAGGGGCTGCTCACCTGTTTCCGCACATACTCTACCAACAATTCAAGTTGTCGAGGGTCTTCGCATTTCTGGTTGAAGAAGGTTCTCCAGAGGGCAGCCGCCAGCCCACGGTCATCTGAAAGGATCCCCTGGAACACACAGCACACCTGGTCTTTTGGGGCAAACGGCAGAGAGCCAGGAGACAAAAGCTGGGGATATCATGAACATGTGAGCAAGCCTAGGATCAGCTCAGAGGACACGACACAGGAATAGGGCAACCATGGGGCAGAGCGGGAAGGGGTCTCGGAGAGCATGTGGTCTGACCCCTTCATCTGACACAGAGGAACAATGTGGGACCCAAAGGGGTCAGGTGACTGGATAAAAGGTGGAAGCAGAGATGGGGTCGTGTCCAATGGACTCTCCTAGGCCACAGCTGCCTCCAGCACTGCCCAGGCCCAGCCAACACCCGAGAGGAGAGATGGGAGCAGCCGCGGTTCTAGTGCCGTCCACAAGGGATGGGCTCAGCGTATTCTGAGTGTATACCTCCTGCTAAGAACAGAGTTGAAGAGTTCTCCTCTCCTGGTCCAAGGACACACATCTGCACAGCAACTAGTCTTTGGGGACGGGAGCCCGGCACCTTGGCCTCACTGTCACCCAGCTCTGGGGTGGCCTGGCCTCCTCCAAAGCAGAGGAACAGGCTGTCCGGCAGGACTGAGCACAGAGGGTGCTCAGAACCTGTGTGTGCCTACCATCGGCTGTCCTGGCACAGCAGAGAGCATGCTGTTGGGAAGCCCAAATATCACAGAGGCCTGCATCATGGACAAGGGCCATGTTCTAGCTTGGAGCTCTGGGAAGGAGAAGGGAGGGTCCTGCTTCCTGGGCAAGGGTGACTGAGGGACAGGCCCTGAGAAGTTGCTCTGTCCAGGTGCCAAGGCAGCATGTGGAACCAGAGGTGCTGACTGGGCCTTGGAAGTCAGCTAGAAGGCCGGATCATGTCCTGGTCCTGTCAGTCCCCAGCTCAGAGATGGTGGGCAATTTACTAAACCCAAGTCTCAATCTTCCCATCTGTTAAACAGAGACTAAAATCCCTGCCCCACTTATAGCATCTTTGAATTATAAGAGAGAACATAAAGGTGTTTTGTGAAGTGTGATACGAGGATTAGGCTTTGGTGTGCAGCTGTGAATAGAACTGAAACAATAGTGGGATCTGGGGATTGGACCGCCTGAATTCAAATGGCAGCTCTGTCACTTGGCAGCTGTGTGCCCTTTGGAAAGCCACTAGCCCTTCCTAAGCCCTGGTTTCTCATAACCTGAACGAGCAAAATAACACCTGTGCCACAGAGTTATGAGAATTAAGAGATAATGGTCATGAAAGGCTCTATAAGTGGTAAGGACATTACACAAAGAGCCAGGATCACTTATTCGACGTCCTGCTGTGGTCAGGCCCCCGGGGCACTGCGGTACCTGAGGTTTGGCTTTAGGTCTGCTGCCAGGAAGGGCCATGTGCAGTAGGGGGTATGGACAGTTTGAAGGAAAAACCGTTCACCTGTCTCAAATGCCCCCTGCTAACCTCCCCCACCACACACACACACAATTCCACAGCTTAAGAGACTGTCCTGGCACGATGGCTGAGTCGGGAAAACCAACTTCTTCCGGCAGATGGGGACAGGAGCCAAGAACAAGCTCGGGCACATCACCGTTCTCCAAGCTTTTTGCTAACACAACAGCCTGCCTGTGTCTGAAGTGCCCTGGGCACATGCCGGAGTGCTGCTGGCAGCAACTCATATGTGCTACACGAGAGGGAACAGGAGTGGGAGCAAGTATTATGAGGACTTAGAAAATGAGCCCAGAGCACAGGACAGCAAAAGGCCCAAGAGCCAGGGCCTGCCACAGACAGGCAGCCTTGGAGATGGGTGAGATGGCTGGGAAGGGGCAAGTCCATAATCAACTAGGAGAAAAAGGATGACTCAGAACTCAGATTTAACAATGATAACAACGTGACTGTTCCAGACTGTCAAGAGTTTTTTCCCACACCTGGCTCTGATGACCAGGTGGAAACTGTATACCAGGAAGAAACTGTTACCCTGGCTGGGAAGATAAGTACGCTCAGAGGTTCTCGAGCAAACTGGTGGTTGATGTGAGGTCACAGGATGGCGCTGACCAGCTCGTCAGGACTTGGTAGCTGGCACAGAGCAGGAGAACAATACAAATGGCTGAATAAATCAGCGTACCCCACTTCAGCCCTCTTCCCACCACAATGCTAGTAAGTTGAAGACAAATGGGAGACTGGTCTGAGGGAGGAGGGAAAAAAAAAAAAAGGGTGCCTAGAAGGCAAAAATTAGTTTGCATAACAATTTTCCCACAGTCTACTAGGATATCAACTTGTTTTCCCTCAAGACACACAAAAAAGCATCCTTCCAGAAACTGAAATGCCTAGGTCTAAAGGAACTGAGAGGAAGCCAATGAACTCTGGCCCTGGAGGACCCTGGAAGTAGACTAGTGGCCCAGAGGCTGGGAGGAGTGGAGAACAGGAGAATAGTAATTACTATTTACTGGGCACAGAGTTTCAATTTGGGAAGATCAGAGAAAGTCCTGGAGATGGCTAGTGGTCATGGCTGCTCAACAACGTGAATGTTCTCAACACCACTAAAATGTACACTTTAAAAATGGTAAATTTTATGTTATATAAATTTTGCAATTAAAAATGAGACAGATCTAAATGTCATTAGGTAGGACATCCAAGGTACAGGGCTCAGTAAAAAAAAAAAAGCAAGTTGCAGAATGGTGCGTGTAGTATAACTTTCATTTGCAAAAAGAAAACAAATCCATAAGTGCTTGTGTATGCACAGGTAACATCTGTAAGGACACCCAATAAACTATTAACAAGGTTTTCCTCTGGGGCAGGGAGCTGGGCAGGCGAGAAAAGGGGCCTTCTATTTTCTGTTTCAACCATTTATGCAGAGTTTCATGGATTTTTAAATGAGTGTGTATTGCTTTTAGAATTGAAGCCCCCCAAAAATGTGTGACTTGTCTGGCAGACTGTGCTGCTGATGTGGGTGTGCCTTCCTCTCTCTGGAGCATCTGGGGCTGAGATATTGACCCATCTGCCTGTGTCCCTCCATCCAGCACCCCACAGGCACTCAATAAGTGCTGGCTAGTTGAATGATCTGACCATACTACGCAGTGCTTTCTTTCTCAAGGACTAGGCAAACTGCTGGGCACACTCATTCTGGTTGCTGAATCAATGAGGGTGAGGAAATAGTAAAATATTAAGTTAAATAATAAAATCATGGCAGGCAGTGACGATGGCCCCTGAAGCTTCTTTCAGAAGTTCTCATCAACAGCCTTTGTTGGGGGAGGTCACTGTTCTGTCTAAGGCTTGGTAAACCATCTTACCTCATCATATCCTAAGATTGCAGCATAGAAATTATTTGTCATAAGCATCATGTTCTTCTTCAGGATGTAGGAATTAACCTACAGAAATAAAATGGCAAAACCAAAAGTTATAAAAGAAAGGAAAAAATAACGTAAAGTATGATTTTTGGTTCCTGACTGACACAGACAGCAGAACAGAGAAAGAGGGCCCCTAACAGGTCAAACTCCCGCCCCATCCTCCTATTTCCCTCTGTCAGGATTCTCCCCAGTTTGACAACTTCTTTTAGACTTTGGTCCTGAATTATACAAAGCAGTATTCCATTTTATGAACTAAGCCCCAACTACATGTCAGGCTCTGTGCTGGATCCTATGAGCACAAAGAAAAAGAAACGGCTTCTTGACTGAAGAAGTTCATTGTCTAGTAAAAACAGACCTGTATTAATAAAAAAAATAATAACATGTTACCTCAAATTCTATCCCCAAAGTGGGGAGCGATAAGTAAATTTTAGTACAAATGGTCTCTGCTTGGGGCAGGGGGTTAAGTTCTCTAAGGAGGCAATGTTTAACTGGACCTCAGAGGAAGAGGAGTCTGACCAGAGAGAGCTGGCGGGTAGGAAAGAGGACATTCTAGACACAGGGAATAAGCTGCACAAGCTGCAGGGGCAGGAAAGAAAATGAGGGAGGGTGAATGGGCAGAACAGAAAGGAGTCTGCTGCAGTGAAAGCACAAACGAAGTGGTCAGAGGTGGGAAGAGGAGGAAGAGAGCCTGGGCTGTGAGTGAGGTGGTGAGGAGAAAGGTGGGTCCCTGAGGCTGTGACGAGGAGGGGAGAACAGGATGGGCTGAACTAGTGAGACTGTTAATGTGAATGGACTGTTTCAGAAATGCAGTGTCAGTGGGACTGCGGAGCCTCAGGTAGAACTCCTCTCAGATAACAGCCAGGTGAGCCTGCAGAACCTAGAGTGCAGTTCACAAAACCTCTTCAACAGGATGAAACTCTGACTCCGGGAATCTGACCTCCAGGAATAGGCTTAAGGAAAGAGGTATATGTTTCACTCCTCTTTGGCATCCCAGCAGAAAACCTGGTGTCAAACGTAATACATAGAAAGGACTCGTTGACTATTTAAACCGACAAATTTCTGAAACAACCCAGAGTCATCTGGAACTTTATATGGAGAATAAAGTTTGTGCTTAACAACCATGACCGTTGCCCACCATCATCTTCTCCATTTACTGAGCACCTGTTATGGGCCAGGTGCTTTATGGATATCACCTCTTCTGTCACTGGAGCTCAGAGAGGTAGATATGCTATAATCATGCTTATATAGACACAGAAAACTGAGACTCAGATAGGTGAGGTGGCGTGCCCTAGGTCCCACAGCAAAGTGCTGATGAAGTACCCAGGTCAGTCTGAACCCCAAGTCCATGTGCCTGACACTCCATCAGGTTCCTGCCTCTGGGAAGATGATTTTACTTTGGGTCGTAAATCAAACACTGAATGATTTCATCCTGTGGTTTATCACTGGTCTCTGAAGAAGGGCAGAAAGGAGTACTGAAAGGATCTGGATTTAGTCAGAAAACCTGGGTTCAAGTCATAATTCTGCTGTATACCTAGGATGCGATCTTGGGCAAGTCAAGTAACCTATCTAAGTCTATGTCCTTGTCTTTGAAATGCCCTACACAGAGGACTGGTTTGTAGAGCAAATGAATTAGCATGTACTTCATTCATCTGTTCACTCATTCATTTATTCCACGATGTATGCTGAAAGCCTTGGTAAGCTGCAAAGTGCTCTGCAAATGCAAGGAATTATGAGTAATACCTTCTGGTTTGTTTATATAAAGCTAAAACCAGCTCCAATACTTTATAGTCATGGACGATTTTCAAAAAGAGAGAGAGAGAATTGTGAGACTCAAGACTGGAAAATGTGAGACTGGATGCAGCCAATGGTGCAATCCGTGACCTTTCCCACCCCACCTTCACCCCAAGCCAAAACAGCCATCCGTCCTTTGGGTTCCCAGAGCTCTCGGTCCACACTTCTCCTGGGGACACAACACCTGTCCCCTAGGGCACGAACCTGTCCCACTAGTTTGTGAGCAGCTCAAAGACCATAAGGAACTCTGTCTGATGAATCTCAGCACCCCCGACACCTAGGCTAGTGCCTGGACAGAGCAGGGTTTAGGGCTGGCATGCTGAGGCCTGGGTGCCACACAGAGTGTGTTCTATCCGGTCACATCCTTCTGTCTGCTTTCGTTTATTGCTCCTGAGTACCTTCTGTGTTTCAGAAATTTCAGAACTGCCGAACTTCTTACTGTGCCATCGTCCAGTCAAGAAACAGGCCAGAGCTCGAGTTACTTCCTTCTGCAAGGAGACGGTGGGACTACAACCCATCCTCCTGCTGAGGGGTTCCTCTCCTCCTGCCGTGTGCGTTGTTCTCCTAACTGCACAAGAAGAACCAGAGTGGGACATCCCTGAGGGGCCAGTGGTTAAGACTTTGCCTTCCAATGCAGGGGTGCCGGTTTGATCCCTGGTTGGACTTTAAAAATGGTCCATATCAAAAATAATCTTAAAAAAAAAAAAAAGAATCAGGACCACAAAGGGATGATGTCAGAGATGCAGAACACAAAGGCAGCAATTGTCCGAGGTAAACATTCACTGAGCCTGCTCAAGAGCTGGCTTGTGTGCTACATCAAACCAGTCAGCTTTAGAGCTGGAAGGGCCCTCAGACGTCACCTTGTTCATCCCCTTGAGGAAATAATAAACTGAGACCCCAAAGGGGAAGGGACTTTGTCCCCCAAGTCAGTCTCAGAGCCAAGATTAGAACTGACTTCTGGATGGATGCTTTCCCTATTTTACCATCCGCAGGGCATTTCCAGAGATCACCAACATATTAACCTGAAAATTTCAATTCCTGCTTTCCAATGAGGCTCATTTACATACAGACTTCCTTACTCCTCTTGGGATGCACCTGAGTTCTGGCCCGCTACTGCCCAGAAGGAATGGAGAGGAGTCCAATTCCTTATAAGCAAGGATCCTCTACCTCCTTGTTCTCTATTCTAACTTGGTGACCTATAAGCTGCCTCTGCCCTCACCTCCAGCTGAGAGGTGGCAAGCTGCCACAGCTAGCAATGGTTTTTAGATATCATCACTGAAGCAGGATTAGATCATGAAAAGGGCCCTTCCTGGAAGAGGGAGGAAGCTCCATCAATGCAGACACATGATCTGCAGGCAACAGGTGAGAGCGAGTGACCGCAGCTTCCTGAACTACTGGAGTCGCCATGCAGGGCCCTTCTAACTAGCCCAGCAGCCCAACGGGACTGGATACTCCCTGTGGTGAACCTCTGCTGAAGCTTCCCAGGTGGCTCAGAAGTGAAGAATCCACCTGCCAGCGCAGGAGATGTGGGTTCAATCCCTGGGTCGGGAAGATTCCCTGGAGAAGGAAATAGCAACCCACTCCAGTATTCTTGCCTGGAGAATTCCATGGAGAGAGGAGCCTGGCGGACTACAGTCCATGGGGTCACAGAGAGTTAGACATGATTGAGCAGCTGAGCACAGACAACACACAGAACCTCTGCTGGGATCTTATTCCCTCACTTAAGTTTTTGTTGCTGGTGTGCAGGTTCTGTGTCCTCACCGCCAGATAATTCCATTTGGGGCACCCTGCCCACGAATACATAGAGAGACAAATCAGATGAGAAACTCTCCCCAGCTAATGCTGGGTTGTTCTCTTATTAAACTCTTCTCCTTTCCATAATGCTTTGCTTTTTTATAAAAACCCATACATATAGCACCACCACAAGGAAAAGGTTCCTTTTATATCAGTTACTCATATTTTCCCATTTATTTAAGCTATTAAAATTCATGCAGATATTTTATAAGCCATCAGGATTTGGTGAATGCTATTACTGAATGTTTAATAATAAACGAAACAGAAGAAATCAGAGGGTTAAATGATGACTGCAATTCCTGTAATGACTTAATTAAATTTTTATTGAGTACATAAACTATGATGTCACTTCTAGCCAACCATGGGTCTGCTTTCCTAGCATGTCACAGGGTGGGAGCACTCGATAGGAGGCTAGGCTAAACGAGCAGCAAGTCTCAGCTGAAATGGGGAGGGGAGCAAGGCTCATGTAACACACTCAATAAATTATCCGTTCATTTTTAAACAAAGTCCATGAGTTATAATATATTTGCCATGTACTTTTTATGACATAATAAAAATGTTACCTTAAGGATTACTTAACACATACTACAAATGTTACAGCAGAGGCAGGCACAAGGGGCAAAGAAAACAAACATGAGCAGGCCAGGGACGGGTCCTGGAGTTTACGTCCCGGGGGGATAGCACAGTATATTAAAAAGGCGATGCAAAAATGGTGGTAGGGGGTGGCGGACAAGAGTTCAGGGTTACTAATCAGCAGATTAATGAATGAGACAACCAACAGGGAACACAAGTAAAGCAATAATGAATCTTGCAAGGCACATGCTTAATTAATGTAGTATTCTCAAGGAGGAATATTTGCTTTAAAGAGATGCCAGTTCGTCTGAGGCCAGTTTGCTGCCCTCTTTCCCCTTTTTCCTGTCGCTGCTCTTAAAGACATTTATGTGGCTGCTTAACAGAGGAACTGATGATGGAGGGACTGATGGAAAATCAAGTTGAAACTCATCTGTGAACTCTGTAAGGTTCCTAGTGATCTGTTCTCAGTCGTCTTTCCTGCCTCATCTTGCCTCATCTCCCGCCGTCTCTCCCTACTTCTATCTCGCCCTCCGTCAGGATAAACAATGTGCAATTTCCACAAACATGTCATGTTCTCTCCTGAGTCTCAAGCATACTGCTGCCAGGAATCCTCCTTTCTTTATCCACAGGGATGCTAACTCCTTCTTATCCTCTAAGTCAGCATACAAATGATGTCTTCTAAAAAGCCTCCTCTCTCCCAGTCTACAGGTGCTACCAAAGTGTCTCAGAAACAGTCCCCATAATTCACTGTTTACCATGTGCCAAGAACCACGATATGAGCTCCATACACATAAGCTCACTAAATCTTTCCCAGTGATTGAGATAAGTGCTAGTAACAATCCCCACTTTAGAGAAGAGGAACCTGCTATCTGGGAAGGTTGAGGTTATACAGCTAGGAAACAGTGGGTCAGGATTAGAATACAGAGCAGTTTGACTCAATGCTTATCTACGTTGGAACAAACGCCATGAATAATGTGGCTGCCCTTCCCTGTGCCCTACAACTCAGGTCATCAGTAGAGGCAGGGCTAAAAGCTACTATGCGTGTGTGTGTTGTGTGTGCTCAGGCACTTAGTTGTGTCCGACTCTGCAACCCCATGGAGTGTAGCCTGCTGGGCTCCTCTTGTCCACTGAATTTTTCAAGCAAGAATACTGGAGTGGGTTTGCCATTTTAAATCCTCTTCCAGAGGATCTTCTTGCCCCAGGGATAAATCCCATGTCTCTTGTGTTTCCCGTGCTGGCAAGCAAGTTCTTCAACACTATGCCACTATGGTTGTGGGTAAAAACAACTCAGATATTCCCAATTACAAAGGTAGCTAGGGGTGGGCTACCAGATGGGTGATCAGTGGCCAATTACTAATATTAATACATCAGACATCTCCAGTAAAAACTAAGCCCCATTCCGGGGTAAACTGGGGGTAAAGGTATAATTATGGTGCAGGAGAAGAGAATGAAAGAAAGTTACCAAGGGCAACACAAGAACTGATGAGCATGAAGGTAATAATAAATGTTAAGGCACTGAGGCAAAGCTGCTTAGCCGGCTAATAAGAATTATTAGAATGAAAGAATGATAAAGGCTGCCTAGAACTGCTGACTGAAGCATAAATAATATATCAAATTCAATGTAAGGCTATAATGCAGCACAAAAGATGGCAGGTCAGGTTTTAGTTGTCTTTCTAGGGAACAGTAATGACATCAGCAACACTTTGCAATGTCAACACCATGGGCTATAGTCACTGCATGGCAATGGGCTAATGTGCACTGAACATCAGCTAGTCTATCTAATGTTAGAAATGAGTTCACTGTGCAATATTATACGAAATACACAGAAACAGTGAAAACAGAAGGGCACATGGAGAGACCAACTACACGTATGCATATAACTCACTTGCATTATGAATGAAAGATCTACTGAAGATCTTTCAGCAATGATCACAAAACCCAACAAATAAAACTGTGTGCGTGTGCATTCGGTAGGTCCAGAGAAAGCTGGGTTAGTATCAAGAAGAAAGAAAAAGGAAAAATAATAAAAGATGAACGATTTCTTTTCTTTTTTTTAAGAAAATGTGAACATTTGAGTATAGCATGTGCCAGTTGTGGTGAAAAACCAACCTAAATATGGCACGAGGTAATCCTTACATTTCACCTTAATAAATCATTTCAAACGTTTAATGCACAAGAGAAGCTTGCTACATTGAAATGCCTTTAAAAATATTTTTCCTTATTATTTATTTGTATGTTCTCAAAGTCCCAGTTTTACTGCTTGGGATCTGAATATTCAAGATGTGTATAGATTGATAATGTTTTAAAAAACAAAACTGTTAACTTCTCAATATTAAATTCTGAATGGTTATAAAGTACAGGAGCCTTTTCCTCAGGCTTGGAAAACAGCAAAGCAAGAGATAGCTGTCTGTGGAAGTTATAGTCATTTACTCTCTTGACAAGGCATTCAATTCAAACACATCCATAAGCCCATAATCACCCTGAAAAGAAGCTGATGAGGTACAGTAAGGTCCTGGGAAGATCAAACTATCATGCCAAGTTAATTTTCTTCCATGTCAAGACATACAAGGTAAGAGTGGGATGGTCATAATCTTTAATTTCTGAAGTTTCTGAACACGTCTCATGCATACTGATAGAGGTATCAACACAGGCTTCAAAGAGTGGCTCTTTTAGCAACAGCACTGATGGTACTCCTAAAGGAAACAATTCAGCAGGGTGGGGTAGGCCCTCTCTGTACCGCTCATAATTATGATAGTGCAGGTAGCAATGATGAACATACATCACATTTGATTTGACAATGTTTCCATGTGTGTGATCTTATTTGCGCCTCACAACCACAATAACCTTGCCCTCCAAGATCTCATAGCCTGATTGTTGTCCTGAGTCTATAAACAAGGAAACAGAAGCTCAAAGATGTTAAGTAACTTGCCCCAAAGTCACACCCTGCTTGTGTGTTAGCAAGGCTAACTTTTATCTGGAACTTTTATCTCAGACAGCTGGTACCTAAATCTAGCGTCTTCTCTCCAGTTGTCACACCTTTCTGCATCTGATGAGTCATATAGGAAATGGAGAATCACATAAGCAAAGAGCTCCAATTGCTAATTTTAGTACTTTGGAAAACAAAAGTAAAATGGAAATGACTCTTAAGTGATGAAAAATCATCTTAGAAACAAGACGAGACTCAACAAGATCAAATGCACAGCAGCACATCCTAGGACAAAATAACAGGATGAAGGAGGGTCTGACTATGGAGTCGTAATTAAGACCCAGAGCAAATTCCTGATCATGAGCTGAGAAATGTGATAGGGATAATCATAACTGAATATATCAAAAGAAATGCAGTCTACAAAGCTCCGAAAGTTTTCCTTCCTCTGTTATTGTAATAGTCGAGTCTTTTGTTTTAGCTACAGTACTAAAGAATAAGCATGAGGAAACCAGATAAATTTCAATGAAGAATGTCAGATAGGAATGATCACACTGGGTTGGCACCAGTCACAAGGCAGGACAGTCGATTCTACGGCCAACAGAAATACTCAAAGAGGCTGTTGCTTGGGTTGGCCTCATGGCTTATATCATCAGCCTCAATGGATCAGCAGATCTTGGAAGTATCTGATACTACCTGAATGAACTTCACTCATTCTTTCTGTATCCCTTCCCTGGGGCCTTCCTACTCCTCTCCCACTCCATGAGCCAGCAGGCTGCTGATCCTAGAACTTTGTTTCCTCATCATAGACAGAGACGGGCCCAGAATCTAAGCTAATCTGATCAGACTGTTGTTTCTGACTAGAAACATCCAAAGATAAAAAGACAGGTAAAGCTGGATCACCCCAAAGAGGATACTAACTTCCTATTGCTAACACCAGGATCCCTGAGCTCCCTTGTATCTCTCCTACCTGAGGCCTGTCATTAAACCGTCCTTTCCATCCTGTCAGCCCTAGTTAGCCCCCAATAATCCTTTGTTTGTTTATATTAGCTGTGGTCTCTGTTGCTTGCAATCAATGGATATACTGCTATTCATCAACTCAATAAAACCTCCATAATAATAACAGCAGCTAACATTTGCTGAATGCTTGCCATGTGCCAGCAACTGTGTTAAAAACTTTGTATGCATTATTTCTTTAATCTTCAGAATAATCCTAAAAAGGGGGTGTTTACTGTCCCTACTTTATAGAAAAAAAATCATTGTTTTCTGTTAATATTTTTATCAGGAAGACTTACTGTATTATTTTAATAATCTGTTTACAAGTTGTCCCTCCACTCATCCAGTGCGTTAGACTGAAAGCTCCCTGAGGGCAAACATGGCCACACTGTTCAGCACATGTCTGTAAAATGAATCGATATAGTATTTCCTGTCATGATTACCGCTTACATTATTGACGCCCAGGCACTTTACCAATTTTAAGATAATTTCCTGAGTAAAAAGATTTGGGAAGGCATTGAAAACTCTGATACACGCTGCTGCTGTTTTCATGGTTTCTGAACACAGTTCTACTCTAGCCTGAGGACGCCCAACTCCTGTTCCTTTAGTCTGCTTTCACATCACCTCTGAAACTCCATACCTCTCTCAAAGCAATCTCTTCCACTGAAACAAGTTTCAAGACCACGTCCAGTTCTATTACTACCATCTATCTGCTAGAGTTCTAGATTTGGAATCAAAATGCATACACAAGCAGTTTGAAGTACAAAGGAGTTTGTGACTGAAATACAGAGAAAGAATTTTGTGGTTACCAGGGTAAGAAAACATCAAGTGGGAGACTTAAGTTTTCTTTCTCATGCTAACAAGATAATAGCCAATTGACTCTGTGATGTGAACAGATTGAACATTAACAGACCTTTGATCCCTACCTGCTCTATCACAAGTGCTATGGAAGAGTAATTCGGAAACTTTCTAAGAAGTACTTTTCTGCTTATATTTCTACATTGAAGAAAGGACTTATGCTCTGCTAACAAGTGCTAACACATTGGTTTTCTGTCATTAAATACAAGATTTGGAAAGTGAAAACTGTTTAATTTTTCAGTGGTCACTAATGGCCGACAAGCAAGTTAAAACCAATCATCAAGACAATTATCTAAAGCATAAACAAAGGGTAATTCCATTTACACCTACTAGGATGGCTATAATTTTTTACAAAGAAAAATAACAAGCATTGATGAGGATGCAGGAAAACTTGAACTTTCATGCATTACTGATGGGAATGTAAAATGGTACAGCTGCTATGGAAAATAGTTTGCTGATTTCTCAAAAGGTTAAACACAGAACTACCCTGCTGCTAAGCTGCTAAGTCACTTCAGTTGTGTCCAACTCTGTGCAAACCCACGGACTGCAGCCTACCAGGCTCCTCCATCCATGGGATTTTCCAGGCAAGAGTACTGGAATGGGCTGCCATTGCCTGCTCTGATAGACCTACCCTATGACTCAGTAATTCCACTCCCATCTATATATCCAAAAGAACTGAAAGTTGAGACTGCAACAGATATCTGTATACCAATGTTCATATCAACATTATTTACACTAGCCAACAGATGGAAACAAAGTGTTTATCAACAGATGAATGGATAGACAAAAAGGGTTTATACCTACAATGGAATATTATTCAGCCATAAAAAGGAGTAAAATTTTGATATATGCTATAATATGGATGAACCCTGAAAACATTATGCCTAGGGAAATAAGTCAGACACAGAAGGACAAATAATGTATCGTTCCCCCATAGGAGGTACCCAGGACAGGCAAATTCATAAACATAGAAAGTAGAACAGAGGTTACCATGACCTGGGCAGAGTGGAAATGGGGGAGTTACTTAATGGGCATGGAGTTTTTGCTGGGAATGATGAAGAAATTTGGGGGCTAGATGGACAGTGGTGGCAGTTACCCAACATTATGACTGTATGATGCCACTGAACTGTATACCTAATGAGGGGTTAAAATGATAAATAACATGGATTTCACCAAAATAAATGATAATTCCAATTACAAGTGGTTCTTCCCACACAAGTATTCCAATCTGTGACTTAACTGTGTATATGTATCTATTAAAACCTCTCATGGTATTTCTCGATTCTGAGCTGTAGTGTCATGAAGCAATTTATATTCCTTGCTAGACCATAAGCTGTCTGAATACAGAATTCTTCATTGCCTTCAACACGTTTGATAAGCATATATTGAGTGCCCACCATATTTTAGGCATGCTGGGTGTAAAAGATGAATAAAACCCAGTACCTGTTCTCAAGAAATTCATCATCTCAGGTGAAAGACCTGTGACAACACAGGACTTGAACAGCAAACTGTAGCTTAAAAATGGCAATGGTGAATCTGGGGACTGAAAGGCTTCAGAGATGAAGTAATATTTATTACACTGGATATTAAAGAGGTATCTGTACTTTTCAGACAGAAAGAATAGCATGTGTAAAGTGACAGGGAGCTGAACAACCACAGCATCCTCAGAGGAAAGTCCGTAACAAAGAGCTCATGATGGGAAGGAGGAGGCAGGGCTGGAAAGGCAGTTTATGAATGACGGTAAATGGCCCTGAATGCCACAGGAAGCAAAGACAAAGAAGAGTTCTAAGCACAGGGAAGCCGCATGGAGAGATCTGTGGTTATTGTTGTTTTATCAAAGCATAGTTGATTTACAAAGGTGTGTTAGTTTCAGGTATACAGCAAAGTGACTCATACCTATATAAATATGGATAATTATATTTAATTCTTTTTTGGATTCTTTTTCCATTTTATGTTATTACAAGATATTGAATATAGTTCCCTGTGCTATTGGACAGATTGGGGTTTCCTTGTTGTTCTTTTTGTTTTTTTAAATTATCTTTACTTCCGGCTGCACTTCGTCTTTGTTGCTGTGCGAGGGCCTTTTTTAGCTCCGGGGACTGGGAGCTACTCTTCGTTGCGGCGCACGGGCTCCTCGTTGCAGCAGCTTCACTTGCTGCGGAGCACGGGCTCAGGCTTCAGTAGCTGCAGCTTGTGGGCTCAGTACTTGTGGCACACAAGGCATGTGAGATCTTCCTGCACCAGGGGTCGAAACAGTGTCCCCTGCGCCGGCAGGCAGACTCTTAACCATTGGACCACCAGGGAAGCCCCTGCATAGATTTGTTTTTGAGAAGTAACCTGGCAAGGACAAACCATATACCTGGGGGAAGGACTGGAGGCAGGAATACCAGGAGGCTGCTGCAATGGCTCGGGTGAAAGTTGGTAAGAAACTGAATTAACGTAAGGGACAAAAGGAATAAAGAGGAAAAAGTCCAGCAAGATCAACAGGATTTGATTATCAAGAGACTGTGGAGCAGAAGGTGAGCGTTGCTGAGTGCCAGCTGAGAAGAAGAACGCAACCATTACACGCAACCCCAGGCTGATGACTTGCTGACCCTGGCGGCACTAAGCACAACCAGTCTTGCAGGGTTTTAGCAATCATGGTGCCCTCAACGTCTCTCATGTTGTGGTAATGGAAAATCTTACTTGGACAAGATGTAATACGAGCAAGATGTGTATTTAGCTTGAGCCTGCAGGCGTCCCAGTGGAGCAGCGGTATAGCACACCAGGGCCGAGGAGCCCGGGCCCCTTTCCCCCACTAATCTATTCACTGCGTGTCAGTTTAGTGACTGTCACTCCTCTGGGTTCTCTGTATTCCACCTGCAGCCACGAGGTCTGATTTTAGTCAGCAAGAAGATATGGACACGTGGAGGTTTCCAGAGACACTTGCAGGCTCCCAATTGTCCCCTGGACTTCATGACTGCATTTGTAAGTGCAGAAAAGCTGCAGGCACAACTTAGCTTTTTTAATGTTTTTCTATTAAATTTAGGCAGACTGGGGACACTGGAAAACTAGAGGGATGCTTGTTCCCCATCAATGCTGGCCATCTCAAGTGCATATAGACATACAAGCCAAACAGCTGAAAATGGATATTTAAAAAGTTCAAGAGCTCTTTGCTAACAGAGCCTGGGCACTCTTCACTTGCCCTGGGTGCTGAGGATCTAAACAAATAGAGGACCTAGAGGCAACACTGGGCTCACAGGCCCCAGCCAGAGTCCTTTCTCACTCAGCGACTCCAAGACAGACATCATGTTACCTGGCCCACACTGGTTTTTCAGAAGATCCAAAATCTAGTCCCTTCCTGATACTGAGATTCCTAGCCCTTTTATCAGTCATGAATTCTCCTTCTCTGCAGGAATGGGGAGCGAAAGAAATGGGCAACCCTAATTAACTGAATCATATGTGTTAACTGGTGACCCAAGCAGGGCAGAGGAGGTCAGACCAAAGTCCACAGCTCCAAACAGTAAAGTGGACATTTCCATTGTTCTGTTTGGATCACAGAATGCTTATCTGTCACTGTTTTTTCCTTACTGCTTACTGTTCAGCACCATACAACTTCTGAAATACTGACTCTGTGGTAATCTAAGAAGTTGTTCCCTGCTATAGAGATGAGGAAACAAAGGCTCAGAGAGGTCAGATGGCTTGCCTAATTATCGCTCAGCTCATAAACGCTCAAGATGTTCACAGAAACAAAGAGTTCTGACTCCTAGTCCAACATGTTTTTAAGACTCAAAACAGATATGCCATTCAGCCGGTAGCTTATAGGACCCTGTAGGTGTATCCTGGCAATGGCTGAGCCTGGATTCTGAGGAGTGATATGATTAATCCTGCTCAAGTAATGAGGAATCCAAGAGTGAGGCAAGGAATGACGTCTAAATACCCCCTGACAATGGAAGGACACTTAGCCTTATGAGTTCTGCAACCCCATCTCTTAAGGTAATTCTTTTTTCCTCTTTTTCCCATACAACATTCTTAAAAAGATAGGCATTTTATAAAAGAAAAACAAATGTTGGAATGCTATTATCTGTTAAAGAGATGCTCTCTCGCTAGTATTCAAGCCCCACTCAAACCTAAGAAACGTTCTGAAATCTAAGTAAATTCTGGGCCCAAGGGGCTCCATTTCCCTCCCTGTGACTCGGAAAGACAGATCTCTGAGTCTCTGTTTTTCCATTCAAATTATGCAAAGTTGCCTTTCTTTTTTCTTTTTAGATTATTGCATGAGAAAAAAAAAGCTTAACAGATAAGTAATAAAGTTTATGGCATCAAACACCTATCTCGGTCCCAGGCACTATTTGGAGAGTCTCCCACGTGGTGACTCATTCATCCTCCACAGCGCTGGAGCGTGAGGCAGGCAGCACAGCTACTCCTGTTTGTAATTACAGAGAGAAAACCGAGGCCCACAGATTAAGACCCTGCCCAGGGTCACAGAGCGGGGGTAGGACCTGAGCCCAGGTGTCTCAAACTCCATGACACTGCCTTGGAAAGGAGGTGACAAACCCGACCCACTCCGCCACAGGAGCCCGGAGCCTGACGGTCTCTGTCCCTCCCTTCGGCACTGGGGGCTGCCTCGTTTCCTGCGCCATCCTGCCCTGGGCCAGCTTCTCTAGGTAAAGTCTGGGGCAAAAACAGAACAGAATGAAACAAAAACCAGGTGAACTCTATCCTACTTGTTCATCTACTGAGTTTGGAAACTAACCTACGAAAGGTTCAACCTCATTTCTCTTCTTGGCAGAGACTAGACTGTAAACCCTGTAAGATCATTTCTCTATAATACACTCTCTACCAACAGCATTTAGGGATTAGTATGTGGTTAAAGACCAAATAAATGAATGAGTGGATGAATGGATACTGTGTGAAAACAATCCTTAACAGAGCCATACAAATTAATAATGTTGCTGGACCTCAAGGAAAAAAAAAAATTCAACAATACTTTCATCATTCAGTAAATGTATATTTGTGCTAACCATGTACCAAGCACTTTTCTAGGAGTTGAGGCGACAGCAATGAATGAGACACGATTTCTGAACTCGTGGAGTTTACATTCTAGGAAGGGAGGAGGGCTCACAATAAGCACAGTTAAACACACAGGATGCTAGACAGTAATTTAGTGCTATTCCTCCAATCCTTGTCATTAAAGGTCCCCAAGATGAGAAGTGCCTGTGTACAGATATGGGGATGGGGTGGGAGCCTGCTGTTGCTAACAGCTGGCCAGCACTGAAGTGAAGGACTACTCAAGGACAGAAACAGAGATGTGTGATGGAAGCACCACTGTAAATTCCTGGAGGATAAAGCCATGTGGCCCCAACACAGAGCAGGCTCTGAGAGACCACCTGACGGTACAGAGAATTGGGCACTGTAGGAAGGGAGGACGGGGAGTCCCAGGCCTCCATGTGCATCACTCTGCCCTGCAACAACCCTGACAGATGAGATGGGGTCAGGGGAGTAAGAAACTGTTATTCAGAATACGCTTTACCTAGCACAGATATCTCAATGCCCATGTCAGGTTTTAAAAGGATTATCTTTACTTCATTCTTTTCTTCCCCTTGAAGCCCCTTACCAGGCAACAGAATTACTTACTAAATTAAATCAAATCAAGAGGCATTTCCCTGTGTACTTACAATGTGCCATGCTCTGCGCTGGGCACTAAGGAGGTTACTCAAGGATACCTGTGATCCTTGTACTTAAAAAATTTATAGGGCTTCCCAGGTGGTCCAGTGGTTAAGAATCTGCCTGCCAATGCAGGGGACACAGGTCTTCCTTGGTCCAGGAAGATCCCACATGCCCCAGAGCAATTAAGCCCATGGGCCACAACTGCTGGAGCCCTACATAGCCTAGAACCCATGTTCTACAACAGGAGAAGCACAACAATGAGAAGCCCACATAACAATGAAGACCCAATCAGCCAAAAACAAGAAAGTATAAGTAAACTTAGAAAAGAGAGGAAAGGAGATTTATAATCACACTTGGTAGAATAAGACACAAATGTAAATCTGGATGAGTTAGGAAAGATTTCAGGAGAAGACAGGAAGAGACTGGAAGAAAAGCAGGGCAGGCAGGAAAGACAGAAAAATGACGGTGAACCACAAGGAGCCTGAAGACAGGTTCAGGGGTATGGTGCCCATCTAGCAGGCGCTGCAGAGCCACTGGCATGGCTGTGTGATGAGTATTTGACATCAGTAGTGTTTAGGAAGATGAACTAGGCTGTTAAATGCTTTGCAGGATGGATCTGAGATGAAGAGAGTCGAGGGGCAGGGAAACCAGTGGAGCCTCTAACAGCGAATTTAGGTGAGTGTAAGGCAACTAACTGAAGTCTGCCTAGTGGTTGTTTTAAAGAAGCACTCCTTGTAGCTCTTCCTGCTCCTCTGAGCAGATGTCACAGTTATTGCACATATCATGAACATTCAAAATCAGCTCAACAGATTGCAATTGACATGGAGGAAGAAGTCCCTGCTTTCCAGCTGGGCCCCTTCAGCTCTAACCAACCCCACAGGACCATTCAAGCAGCACTTTAGGGAAGTAATCAAGAAAAGGAGTATTATATCACTAGCTGTCTCACCAAAGGATCCATAAGTACTTAGCACATACAGGGCAGCTACAATCAATGTATAGCTCTCATGTATCCTGGGTCTGACCTCTCTTGGCTTCCACAACTGTTCTCACATAGGTACCCCCATCTTAGCAGAGCCAGTGCCTTCTGGCAGTGCCCAGTGAAAGGTTAAGCTCACAGGAGAAAAGAGCAGATGGCCACCTACTCTGTGGAAAGACATAGAGTGATGGGCACCATCAACTTGCCTGACCCAAGAGCACCCTCCCCAGTGCTACGGCCACCACTCCTCCAGAAGACATGCGTACAGAAAGTCCCTGGGGACCAGTAAAACACTCCTGTATTAGCATCCATTAACAATTTAGGGTCAGTTAATGAGTTAGGAAGACTTGGGTAAGTTCATTCACTCATCCACTAACATCTGATAAGGGCCTATTACATGGGAGGCATTGCACTGGACATAGGAACACTGACCTTAAAAGAATAACCAATGAAGTCTGTAAGATAGGAAGACAAAAATGGAGGGTGTGTATGGCAGTCCTAGGGATGGTAAAGGTAGCAGGATGATGGCAAAGCTGACAGGATGATGTAATGAAAAGAGTAACAGTGAATCAGCAGTGAGTTTTAATCTCTGCCCTGCTACTAATACGTGACAATGAACAAGCCATTTTCCTGGCCAGGACTAAGTATCCTCAATTGGAAAAGAATGAATTACGATTATCCCTGTGGTTGTCAAGCATCTAGGAGATTGCCAGTCACTGAACCTGCACAAAATATAATCACTGACTGCTTTGCAAATCTGATAAGCTAGGGCAAGCCCTGACTGGGGCTTCCTGCCCTCAGCTAGAGCAGTCTGGACTTCCTTTACACAGCTCCTCAGGGGGTCACTGCCAAGTGGGATTCTTCTGACATCCACATTCACCCACTGCTTCAGACCAGATGACTCTAGCATGTCTGAAACCCACACTGTTCTCAAATCACTCTGGTCTCTCATGAGCCTTTGAGTTGAGGCTATTAAGAACAGGGCCAGTTCTTCCAGGGTTACAGGGCAAGAGAGGCTTGGCGAACACACGGGAATTGTGGCAAACTACTGTTCATTCTTGTAAATTCTCCTCTGGGTTGGAAAATTCTTATCTCACAGATTTTTTTTCCCCTCAAGCTGGAAAGATCTTTGGAAATGATTTGGTCCAGGGACTCTTCCCAGTGGTTCAGTGGCTAACAAGACTCTGCACTCCCAGTGCAACAGACCCAGATTCGATCCTTGGTTAGGGAACTAGATCCCACACACCACAACCAAGAGTTCACACGCCACAACCAATATCTTGCGTTATTGCAACCAAGACCTGGTGCAGCCAAATAAGTAAATAAAATAAGTATTAAAAGAAAAAAGAAAGAAAGAAATATCCTTGTCTAAGTTCTGCATCTGCTAACTAATGGCAGAAACAAGTTTAGTTCCCTGCTCTTCTAGCTCCAAGACTAGTGAATGGTTTTTCCCGTCTCCCATCCTGTTTCCTCTAGAGAGAGGATCCTCTCTGCCAGGCAACTCAGCTGGAGACCTAAAGTAGAGCAGATGATAAATATCTTCTGTCTTTGAAGGAGAAGAGGTACAGCCATAAACAAATGTGCTCACAATCCCCCCAAAACAGAGTTCATGTGAAAACTGAAGAATTTTAGCAAATGGGCACAGGATGCAAAGGAATGAGAGTGGGGGAGACACTTAGAATACCCCTGAATGGTCTCCTACTTGCCTGATAACCAGGTACAAACCACAAGCCTGCTGATTCTTAACCCCAGAGGCTGAACTACCCCAGGCCCAGAAAAAGGGCAACAGACACAGTTTACACCTTTTATTATTCTGATAGAAATTTCTCCCCTGGGAGCAGAAAGGGGTCAAAAGTCCAAAACCAAAATTATATATCTTTATAAGTCACAGCAAAAAAGCATTACAGCAGACAGTTATTATTATTTTTAAAAAGCGAACAGAGCAGAATAGGAGGTGTTAGAAAACTCACTCCAAGTAATTTATTCGCTGGGAACCACAAAGGGCTTTCCCAAGAACAGCAAAAACACCATTAATTTCCCCAGTACCTTCCTTTCAAAGGACTCCTAACACTTCACACATATCGTTTTAAATTGTCCTCAAAGGTTCCAAAATAAGGGGTTACTATTTCCCCAGGTTCAGATGGAGAAACTAAAACAATCATGCCGGCCCTATCTGTTCAAGTCACCACAATAGATTCAGCTAGCAGTGACTGAGTATCTGCTATGCCCGTGACCCAAGCCAGGCAAACATGTGATACAAAGACAAAAGATATCTATCCTCTATCCTCCAGCAATCAGAAGCCAGTGGGGCATGACAGGTATGCACACAAATCCTCATGAAATTAGGCAGCCCATGCCAGGTGCTGTAGAAAAGGTCCGAACACAGTGCCTATATCCTATCAAGTGATTAAAATGTGCCAAGTACTGTGCTAAGTCTTTACCAGATCATGTTGTTTAAGTCACACACTGTGTGGCGTACAGAGAAAGAAATGCGAGGTGAAGAGACTTTCCCAGGATCTCAAGGCCATGCTACGGCTGAGCAGGAATTAGCACCCAGGTCTGTCTGGCTCCAAAGCCCATGTGATGGGAGGTAACTGCTTAGGAAAATGGTTTCTGGACAGTTAAGCACAAAGTGCCTGTACCTTAGAGGTGGAGAACAGGGCAGGGCCCTCACTAGGTTGTTAGGAAAAGGCCTGTTTCCTCTGCCCGAAATTGCATGTGCGTGTACTCTTCTGGATTCTCCATCATAGGGACTGCTCCTGAAGGTCAAGAGGTCAAAGGCAGTGTTTTCCAAAAGGGAAAAGGGCTCACTGAACCAAGAAGGACTGCAAGGTCCTGAGCACTTCGTCTTCTGTTGGTGGGCACTGAAAGCTGATCTGGGCTAGAGGGTGCGGGATCCCTGGCTGGCTGTGACAGAAGGTCTACAGGCCTGTGGAAGCAGGGCATGGTGGTTATGGTACCCACGCCAGTGGAGCATCCTTTTCTCGGAGCTGGAGTGGAACTCCTACAGGAGAAGCAGCCTCCTGCTGGAGGTCCCTGGAGAAGGGCCTGGCCTGGAGACAGCTCGGCAGAGCTCACCTGGTGGGGGTAACCTCTGCCTCTTCTGCCAAGGAACAAGGTGTCAGATTTGGAGGAAGAAAAAAGCTTATGGGACAGCAGGCTACTGTCCCCAGCCCAGACAGGTTACAAAGGGCATCACCAGCCCTGGGGAACCCCTGGGTCTTAGCAAGGGCCAGGCTAATATACAGCTCTATTTTAAGCCCCTAGGACACAAAGTAGATGGGGGAAGAAGAAGGTCCTCCAAACTGTGGAAGCCAAGTTGGACCTGGACCTCAGGAAGCCCAGTCACCAGCCTAGCAGTCTTCCCATCTCATATGTATAGGGATCCTTCTGCAGTTATTTTCAAATCTTAATTTCAATCTAAGAAGACAACAGCAACAACAAAAATCCTTTGATGGATAAAAATAAAAGAAAAGAGTTAAGTAACAAAGTGTGTGTGAGAGAAAGGGGATAATGAACAATTATATCAAAATATCCAAATAAGGTAAGTGCTATAGTTTCTGGCAGCCACGGCAACAGGAAAGCGGGACTGTTACACCCTTCTCACCGTTAAATAATGGGAGGCACAGAAGTTCATCAGGGCAGAGAAAGTTCTTAATTCTCAATGCAGAGAGGCTCATATATACACAAGTGAATGTGTATCTGCACACGCACACGTATGCTTACACCACTTCTCTTTCCAACAGGAATGGGGCAAACGGCTCTCCAGAGTCCAGCTGCCACTCTGACACCACACCACCGCTGCATGCAATGAAGCACTTCAACAGTTAAAACATTTTTGTGCCAATATTTTAAGAGTGCAGAAGGTTCCAAATTACATGTAAAATAAACAATGCCAGACTGTGAAAACTCTTGGCTGCAACGTTCTCTGATGTTAACAAGAGTTTCTTTATTACTGTAACCTTTCAGAAGTGAATAAAAATTATTTCTCTGCCCTAGTTTTGCCCTCCAGTAAAAAGGAAGAGAACAGTGACCATGGAAAGAGCTGTACAATGACCTCTCCTGAAGGCTAGGAGGCTGGGAAGGGGGCCGCTTAAAACACAAAGCCTTCCATATATATGTTTCTAGTCAAAGGTTAGAAATTTAGTTTGTGCCATGCTGATCATATTATTAAATTTTATGCTCCTAATATTTTTATGTAGCTAAAACCCTTAGGGGGATGAAAGGGCATTTTCAAGAGCAAACTAAGCTGGTATGATGGAGAAAACCTAAATCTAAATCAAAGTTCCTTACCCACTCAGTGAATCTCCTGACTCAGAAATTGAGTCTGAAGTGCTCTTAGAAAAAAAGGAAAGAAGACCTATAGGTGGCCAGGACTTAGACAAAATATGTTCTTCTGCAGGCCTTTGAGTTGATGAGTCTGTGGATACTGGACATACAGACTCAAAACGGAGCTAGTCTGAACAGCCTGTTTTCACCACTGCAGGAAAAGAAGGGAAAAAGCCATCTAACAAAGGCAAACATGCTCTTGTCCTCTCACACCACTCTGCCTTTACCTATACCACTGCTGTAACCAAAATGTTCTTGTCTAGCAAACACTCATCTGGAAAAATTCAATGCAAATGTCATCTACCCAAACTTTTCTACTCTGGGCAGAGCAATTTTAAAATATCATCATCTCTTAACATTGTAATCACCTGTTTATATGTTTGTCTTCTGCTACTAGAGTGGGGAGTCAGGGACAACATCTTTGTCATCTTTGTATCTCCAGTGCCTAGCATAGTACCTGGAAGCTAGCAGACCACAATAAAATGGATGGATGGATGGGTAAAACTTTGTTTGTGTCTGGGAACAGAAATCAGACAGAGAATGATGAACTGCTAAAAAAACAGAACATAAGCTCTGGGATTTAACACAAGGCTAGCTTTTCAGACTTTCACAGAATTGCAAATGTTAAGTCTGGAAGAGAATTTAGAAGTCATCTAGCTCTCCTCCCCAGAGAGGTGAGGTGATCTGACGTACTCAAGCTCACCCAGAGAATAGCCGGGCAGGCCAGAACTCCTTCCATTATACCACACCATCCTTTCTCTTTACTGTCGAAAACTGTAGGTATAAATATTTATTTGGCAATTAGATGAGAAATATGATTAAGATTACAGATTATGAGAATATTACTTCATTATGAACAAATGAAAAATGTCACTCAAGGAATTCAAATAATATGAAATACAATACCTGAGCTGCTCAAAAAGCTAAACATAACATACCGTATGACCCAGCAATTCCACTCTTAAGTATATACCCAAGTGAACTGAAAACATATGTTCAGATAAAGACTTGTACATGAATGTTCAGCAACATTGTTCAAAAAACCAAAAAATTGGGAAAAGCCCAAATGTCAATCAGCTGATGAATGGATAATAAAATGTGGTATATCCATACAATAGATTATCCATAAAAATTAATGAAGTACTGAAACATGCTACAACATGGATGAACTGTGAAACATTATGCTAAGTAAAAGACACTAGACACAAAAGACCACATACTATACGATTCCATTTATATGGAATGCCCAGAATAGGTCAGTCCACAGAGACAGAAAGCAGTGGTTGCCAAGGGCTGAGAAAAAGGGGAGTAACTGCTAACAGGCACAGGGTTTCTTTTTGAAGGGATGAAAATGTCCTGGAATTAGACAGTGGTGATGGTTGCATAACACTGTGAATTTACTAAAAAATACATTCAAAATGGTGAACTATAGGATATATGAATTATTATTATATCTCCATTTTTTAAATGGTGGGAGGAATACAAGCTCTGCCCTCTAGTAATTTAACTGAAGGAGTCAGGACCAGAGCTGCTTAAGGACGCAGAGGTTCAGAGTTATGTGACAAGTAATATTATGCAAGTTTGGGGACGAAGAAGACATTAAAAAAAATCTAAAGCTAATGCTAGAACCATAGTTTTTATCAGTGACCTTTTCAGGCAGTACAGAGTAATGACTAAGAGCATGGGCTCTAGAGTCTGGCAGGCTTGGGTTCCAGTCGGGCTCTTATATTTACTGTGTAAGTCTGGTTAAGTTATTACTGGTCTCCTAAAAGATAGCTACATCCTAATTCCTAGAACCTGTGAATGTTACCTTATATGGCAAAAAAGGACTGCAGCTGTGATTAGGTTAAGGGTCTTCAGATGGGAGACCAGTCTGGATTATCCAGGCCGGCCTAACTGCGATCACAGGTACCCTTATGAGAGAGAGAAGAGGGTGCTTAAACCCAGACAGAAAAGAAGAACGCAACGTGACCACAGAGGCAGAGATCAGAGTGAAGTGGCCACAAGCCAAGGAGTGCCAGCAGTTTCCAAACAGCTGAAAGGGGCAAAGGACAGATTCTTCCCTTGAGCACAGCCTTGTGAGGTCTTGACTTCAGCCTACTGAAAATGATTTCTAGCCTCCAGAACTATGAGAGAACAAAGCTCTACTGTTTTAAGCCACCAATCTGTGGTAAGTTCTTACAGCAGCTATAGGAAACTAATATATTAATGCTAACTTCTCTGATCCTTAGTTTCTTCATCTGTGAAATGAGGATAGGATTTCATACCTAAGACTGTTGTAAAACATAAACTGAAATGGTGCTTAAAAAATGCACAGCCAAGAGAAAGTGCTCAGTAAACATTAGCTATTACTATTGGGGAACTCTTCCTGCATTAGCTGAAACCCTCAACTTTCACATGTCACTAGTCCATGCCCAGATCCTGCTCCTCTTCACAGGGAGAGGAGTAAGAGCTGGCCATCAGGAGACCTGAGTTCTGTTCTTCAGCTCGTTTCTAACTCAAGCTTACTCAGCTCTCCCAGAGCCAGTTTCTCCACCACTTAAATGATAGTATCAGACTTGAGCAGTAGTCCTCAGACTGGAGGGTTTGTTAAAATATTGATTGCTTAGAGATCCACACACTTAGAGAACAAACTTATGGTTGCTGGGTTGGGGGGGGTAGGGGGGGGAGAAGGATGGAGGAAAGGGATTAGGGAGTTTGGGATGGACGTGTACACACTGCTATATTTAAAGTGGATAACCAACAAGATCCTACTGTATAGCACAGGGAACTCTGCTCAATGTTATGTGGCAGCCTAGAGGGGAGTTTAGAGGAGAATGGATACATGTATATGTATGGTTGAGTCCCTTCGCCGTTCACCCGAAACTATCACAACACTGTTAGTCTGCTATACCCCAATACAAAATTAGAAGTTTAAAATAGAGATTGCTGGGCCCTGCCTCCAGAGTGTCTGGCTCAGCAGATATAGGGTGGAGCCCTAAACATTCATTTACAACAAGTTCCTAAGTGGTGCTGAGGCGGCTGGTCTGGAAGCCACTTTGAGAATCCGTGGATTAGATTATTTCAAGGTTCTTTTCCAGTCTTAACAGTCTAAGATTCCCCAGGAATGTCCTGTAGATGTAGCACTCCAGTAATAAATAGAGCTGTATCAGGCTGAAATAGCTTTTAGACTAAGTTCTTTTCCTAAACAGGAAAGTGGGGGATAGGAGGGTATGAGGTTATATGGTCAAGACTACTTTTAACTTTCAAATGAAGCAGAATGAAAAATCTTAAACGATGGTGGGAACAGGAAGAGGCTGTACCCTGATCCAACATGCTGGCCCCATTTTAATTTATCTTAATCCCACCTTTCTGCCTTTGCACCAGACCCCTCCCCCTCATGCCCTCCTCTAGAAACACATCTAGGTGTCTCCTGAATTCATTTATTGGCTCTGCCGTGCACAGTATAATACTGCCTTTGTTAGTCTCCCAGCCCAGACTCTACAAGCACGGTGTTCCTCTAGTCTTAAAAAAAAGAAAAAAATTACCAAGGAGTCTCTGAAAAATAATTGTAAAATCAACTAAGGCAAATTCAGACGATGTGGAGACATTCAGGCTCTAAACGCTGGAAAAAGAAACAAATTCAGAACATTGTTTGCATTCTCATCTTTTTTTTTTTTTTCTCTCTTAATCTCTATCAGTCCTGTGGAGTAGGAAACCTCTGCCTTACTGGATTAGAAATTCTGAATAAAGGGGCCTCACGCGTGGGATTGCACTGGAGAAACAGAACACTTCTAGATTCAAGGAAACCTTTTTCTTGGTCTTTAGAAGTCTTTGGTGATAAGACAGGGGTGAAGGACCCTCCCACGAAGTTGATTTCCACCTCCCCCTGACCCCCCTCAGAGGTGTCATCTGTAGTAAGGCAGACACTGGACTGGGAACCAGCATACCCTAGTTTTGATCCTCATTTTGCTGTCTGCTAGCTGCGTGACCTTGGGTAAATCAATGAACTTCTTTGGAACTTCATTTCCTCACCACAGAAATGAGAGGGTGGGAACAAATCTATAGTCTTTAACCTGATATGGGCATCAGAAATCTTCTGGAGAAGTTTTCCAAAATACCTACACCTGAACACCTTCAGACCAAGAGAATCTCTGAGGCTCCAAGTCTAATGTTCTAAGGTTCATCTATCCTGTAAAGTGAATTAAAAGTATAAATGATGAGAGAGCCAGAGAATCCATAAGGCTGGGCAGAGAGTGAAACATGAACTTTTGGGGGGGGCGGGTGAAGGATGGGTCAGAGAAACAGAATCCAGGTACAATAAGCAATCTTTAAGTCAGTATTGGGGAGACAGTAGTGGGCAGATATTAGTAACAGAAGCAAGCTCATACACCCAACGAGTATCTGAAGGGTAACTACGTTAGGCACTCCGTGTTAGGCACTAGGGATCCCGGGATCCTCATTCCATATAATGGGTGTGACCGACACAAACCCAAAATTATAGTATAGCAATGACAAGCCCTATTTCAGAAGTTTGCGCAGAGTGCTGGAGGAATACAGACAAGGGAGTGGCAAGTATACTAGTATTACTAGGGGTTGCTGGGAAAAGCTTCTGGGAAGAGGTACTATCCAGCTGTGTCTTAGAGTGCCATGAGCAGAGGAGACAGGGTTACAACCACTTCAGACAGAGGCAAGTGTGTGAATGAAGGCAGAAAGGAACACAGAATATTACAGCATCAGTGAAACTACGGCATGAGTGGGACATGTGCTTCAGCGTTTGTGCACATGCTCAATCATGACCATTTGCATGTAGAAGTTTGTTGGAAATTAAACTAGAAAGCTGGGCTAGAGACAGAATGTAAACGCCCCTCCCCCAGTTTTTCACTTTGAAAAGCTTCAAACTTGTTTTTTTTTTTTACAGTGTAAGAGTAAGACAACAAAAACTCGCATGAACTTTAGATTCCCAGTTTTTAATACTCTGTGACGTTTGTTTGACCTCTATCCATACACACATACCCTTTTTTCTTTTGCTAAATCATTTGAAGATAACAAAACATTTCCCCCCTAAATACTTCAGGTTAGGTTCTTAGGTTTCTTCTAAGAACAAGAACATCCTCCAATATAACTACAAGGGTTCTATATGCCACTGCTAAGAAGTCTGAATTTTGCCCCTCAGAGATTTCTAGACAGAGGAGGGATATGATCAGATGTGGGATTTAGAAACATCTCTGGCAGCTTATATGACGGCAGGGTTCATGAGAGGAGGAAAGTCCAGGAACTATTAACAGATAGGAGGCCATGCCCAATAAAGAAGAGATGATGAGGACTGATATGAACCAATAGAACAGAAGAGAGGTATTTTGGGCGGAAAAGTGACAACTGAATGCGGAGGATAAGGCAGGAATTGAGGGAAACTCTAAGAATTCTAGCTTGGGGGACTGAAATTGGTGGTGATGACATCAGAAGTGAGACAAGACACACAAGAAGAACAGGCAGACTGCCAAGCTCCTCTCCCTGGAATTCTCCAGGCAGAATACTGGAGTGGGTAGCCATTCCCTTCTCCAGGGGATCTTCCTGACCCAGGAATCCAACCAGGGTCTCCTGTGTTGCAGGCAGATTCTTTACCAGCAGAGCTACCAGGGAAGCTCAACTAACACACAGCATTAGTGACCCCTGAAAGAGAGGTATGGAAAATGGCTTTAGCTGTGCCTGACAAATACAGCTCTAAGCAGTTTTATAACTATGGGACAAAAGTCAGTGGAGGCCAAAAAAAAAAAGTGATGGGTTGCAGAGGTAAACAGTTCTGAAAGGAACTGAATCGGGAGTACTTAGCATGAGGAGTACTTAAGAAGGTATTAGGGAAAGGCAGGACTCTTGTCAGTCCACTGAGTCAGCCAGGGGTTTGAAAAACGGAATTAGGTCACTTTTCTTCTACAGAGATTTCAGGAGGTAAACTGAAGATAAAAGAGTAGATATCAAATTCACTGACTCATATATTTAGTCAAGAAACACTTACTGAATGCCTACTAAAGACAAAGCTCCATTGAGGCACTGTAGAAATACAAAGACAAACAAGTAGGAATTAGACCTCAGGAAACTCACCATTTATAATTTCAAATATAGAAAGGTTTATAACTTCTTTCAAGAACCCTCCCTGAAGTGGAGTGAATCCAGTATGTCACTCAGAAGGTCAGGTACCTGAGCCATTAGACAAGCATCCTGAGTGTATACACCCAGGCATCCAATCAGCTAGAAAACTACCTAAAGGGATGTCCCTGGTGGTCCAGTGGCTAAGACTCTGCATTCCCAATACTGGGGTCTCGGTTTCAACCCCTCGTCAGGGAACTAGATCACATGTGCTACAACCAAGACCCAATGAGGCCAAATAAATGTTAAAAAACACACCTAAAGTACATACTCTATGCACTCTTGCTACCTATTAAGGCCTAAGGATAAGAAACCTGTGTTGAGAAAGGAACTTATCCACTAGAGGTATATTTTCAGTTGGTCCTTGCTTAAACTCATGAGCCAATTCCAAAACAGAATTGCTCTGCCTTCTAAGAATTTAGCTTTCTCTCTCCTAATAACTAAGTATCCATTCCAACTGCTCAGGACATTTAAAAAACATTCAAAAGAACGATTGATACTGGAAAACAAACATGTATTCTTATTTTAAAGGCTTTGAGCCCAGGGGACTGCTCTGTATTTACACTCAACCATTCATATTATTGGCCACAAAAAATTATATCCTTAAAGTGGTCCTTGCCTTTTAAACAATATATTTGGCAGTGAGCTTTAACTCTGACCTAGAGATGCAAAATATAGCAAAATTTTTACCTTATGGTAAAACAGAGGAGTCTGAATGAAGATTTTTGTGGGGGAAGGGAGGACATGGCAATGGAAATATAGAGGCCTGGAAGGAAATTTCCAGAAAAACTAAAGTATAGGTAATTCTACTACCTTTTATAGACTCAAAGCCTTTGCTGGTTTAGAGACATAAAGTACTCTGTGTATAAATTGTTTTTTTGTTTTTCAACCAAATAATTCCACTAGAAGATTGAGAAAGCATAAACAAAGAAAAAGGAAAACTGAGAATGGAGATCATTTCTCATTTCTTTTTCTTCCCACATTTAATACTAATGAGTAAATAAATATTCTCAGAATAAAAAGGATGCTTCGCCACTCCACTTTTTCCAACACTTATAATGGGCTTTCAGAACCATCTTCTTTCATCAGAAGAAGGCATACATTCAGCCAAGGAGCAATGAGAGTACACTCTGGAGAGTACAAAGAGGGATACATGTGATCCTACCCCCCAGGAATTCACCCAGAAGGTGGTCAATATACACGAATGACAGTGATGCAAAACAGAAGCAGTAAGGAGCCAAAAGAAGGGTATGTTGTTGTTCAGGCATGTCCGACTCTCTGCAACGCCACGGGCTGCAGCACACCAAGCTTCCCTATCCTTCACCATCTCCCCAAGTCTGCTCAAACCCATGTCCATTGAGTCAGTGATGTCATCCAACCATCTCATCCTCAGTCGCTCCCTTCTCTTCCTGCCCTCAACCTTTCCCAGCGTTAGGGTCTTTTCCAATGAAGGGTATAGATAAATTAAAAAGGTACTTACAGGAGGGGAAACCAGGATTGGCTTCCAATTTAAGTGGAGGGAGGTGGGGGAATTGAAGCTGGCATGTTAGGGGAATCTAGTATATTCATCCCGCGTGAGCAAAGACAAAACACAGGAAGAGCAAGACATTCAGCTTGGCTGCAGTGAAAAGCATGTGTGGCAAGGATGGAATGTGATGTTCACTGCGTGCTTACTATGTGCCAGGCACACGTGCTAGAAGTTTCTCATACTTAACGCTCCAGAAGAGCTAGGGGAAATGAGTTTGGAAAGGCAGTCTGGAGTATGATCACAGAGGACCTCGCAAAGCAAAATGCTGGTTCTGAAAAGCAAAGTAGAATTTTACAAAGGAGTCCAGTTCAGCCCACAGCTCCTCTATCTCCTTCTAGGCCCTCTACACCATCCCCCATCAAGCGGCTCTGCTAGAGCGAGGAGCAGGAGACTGCGGTGACAGGAGGTTCATCCTGATCCCAGAAGGCTGCTAACAAGAAATCACCTGAGGCAACTGTCCTCAGCAAGGTTTCTTGTCCTCAGCAAGAAATGTTGCTGAGGCAACTGTCATGCCAGGGACCGCTGATTGAGATAAATGTGCAACTAGTCAACTAAAGCCCATCCCCACCTCCTCTACCTTGTCTCCACAGTTTGGAAAGCTTAAACCTGCTCACTGCAAGCCACAAGGTGGAGATGTCTGGCAGGGCAGAACTGAGAGGAAGTCGTTTAGCCAGCCTAAGGTTACCATTAACACTTTGAGCCACTGCCTTGAGCTAATTTTTATGTTTGTTTTTTAAGTTTGGTTGAAATGTCACAAATGGAAAAATTAAGTAAAGCGCCCCGGTTAGCCACAAGACTGGACACACCTGGCTGCAAACCCAGCAAAAGAAACTTACTTCATTAGTAGGAGAGGCAGAAAGTGAAATTTACATCTGAAATCTGCCTGCACCAGGAGAAAGTGCTGAGGCCAAAGGCGCTGTCTGTTTTTACAGCTGTGTCAAGTCTTAGTTCTCTACTCTCACCAACACTCAGGAGTGAGGCAAGGGCCCAAGGAAAAATGGTCTCCAACCTCTTCAGCTGCAACTCAGCTCACAAAGGTTTTTAAGAACCAGTTAATGAAATAAAACAAGACCAGATGAGGTGATATAATGAACTTTATTTCCACAGCTAATTTATATGTTTAAATCCCAAATAATGTTTTTTTTTAAAGTGAGAACTCTCTAAATTATTGATGTGATTTTTGTAACCTCAAATTTAACACTTGCTTTTATACCAGTTTCACTGATGATATATGAGGCTGCCTTATTTTCCACAATAGTTGGGCTCCTAAACAGCTGGTAAAAAGCAAATTTTTGGAAAGTGAAAATTTTCCCACCAAATGAGACTGGAACTCTAATTCAAAGGATTTCTTGACCCAAATTTCTAATGTGTCATTAATTCACATTCTCAATCTTCTCTACACCAGTCCACTCAAGTAACGTAATGGCTCTAAGAATTCTTTGGCAGAAGAAAAATCACCACTACATTGATCACTCTTATAAATTCTACTTTTTATATGAGTTTTCTTAAAGATGCCAAATAACACAGAAATAGATTTGCAAATTACCACCTTCACATCATAGATTTTCAAATCTTGGAAAAGAAACTTGGAAACCAGGTAGCCACCCGCCCCCAACCCCCAGTTTTTTTTTTTTTTTTTTTAACTGAGAAACTGAAGTAAGGGGAGGAGAAAAGATTTGCCAGCCAGGGTCACCTGAACCAGGCCAGACTGGCTCCCTCTGCCTGCTACTTTTCTCCAGCCACATGCCATTCTTGTCCAGCCTAATCTTCCCATTTCTTTAGGCTGTACACACACCAAAGACTGAGGTCCCCTCTACACACACACAATCACACTCACAACTTAGAACTGGCTAATAGATAATTTTCTTGCCTGTATAAAGGGTGTCTATTTATAGCATGACATCGGAAAGGGGCAGATCAGTTATAATGGAAATATAATAACAGTAATTCCCCAACTCTTTCAAGTCTCCATTGTTTTTAAATCATCATCTCTGTAACTAAACATAGTCTCTGTAACTAAACCGGAGCTTGGCATTTCTCTTCATGAAGACAAATTTAACAGTCTATACTTGGGGAGAATTATGAATCATCTAAAGCCCTGCTATTCAAAGGGTGCTTGCCTCTTCCCCATCCTGGCCTACCAGTCCTACTGGCATCACCTTAAAGATTTTAAGAAATGCAGAGAGACTCTCTGGCCTCACCCCAAACCTACTGAATCAGAATCTATTTTAACAGGATTCCCAGGTGAACTGTAGGTATATTAAAGTTTGAGAAATGCTGATCTAACACACTTCTCTATAAGATAGCATAATATCTAGAACAATTCAGACAGAAAAATGGTTGGATAAAATGGCGGGGGGGGAGAAAAAGGAAAGGCTAATTCCTGTAGGACTGCACTGATAGACAACTGGACCAGAGACTAACAAACCAAGTATGATCTATCTGACAAATAAGTTGGCTTTAAAACAATTTCAGAATAAATTTTAATTTATTCATTCATTCAACAAGTATTTATTCAACCACTGTTCACTGTGCAAACAAAAAACTGGGGATAAGATAGGCTTCCTGCCTTTATAAAGCATACAGTCAAGTAGAAGGGATATCATAAAGTATCATGGGAGAAGGCTCAAAGTGCTGAATATTGGGATGGAGATACATATATGTGTGTGTGCATGCATGCTTACTTGTTCAGTCATGTCTGACTCTGTGACTCCTCTGTCCATGGGATTTTTTCAGGCACTGCAAGTGGATTCTTAACCCACTAAGCCATCAAGGAAGCCCCATTTATATGCAGATCCAAAAAGAAATTCTTTTGGGGGTGGAAGTAGGGTAGAGTAAAAGGTTCCTGTGGTCTAGGAGTCAGAAATCTATGGCTCATAAAGCTATTCAAGTTGGGGACAGCTATGGCCCACATGGTTCCAGTGGTTCAACTTCCACAAGAGTTTAGTTAACAATGATAAGAAAACAGACTAACAGAACTACTGTGTAACTGCATGGCAGTCAGCAGAGACTTTGGCTGGCCAGGGGGGTACTGGTCATCATTAAAAGGGATGATCTGAGACCACCAGTACTACGGTATGTCCATTGTGTGCTGCCACAGAGTTGGGCAGTAAGTACTTGAAAGAATGAGGAACACTTGGCAGGATGAATAGCTTAAAGGCTGTTGATCCCACTCTGGGCAGCTAAACAGCAGTAAGGCATGACAGTGAGAAACATGAAGCAAAGAGTACATAACAAAGACAGGGGAATACTGACTCCCCTGGATGGATTATGATGATGATGAAATCAGCTAAAACTGTGAAATATACTATCACCTTTTTAGAATGAGTAGAAATGCTGATGGTCTGTTTTCCCAGAGAAAGGCATATAAGTGTCAATGAAGCTATCTAAAGGTGAACCCTGCGCTTTCTGTATACCCAGTTCCTTCAAAGACATGAGAATCTGAAAATACCCTCAATCCAAATTCTCCGAAGGAAACCATCATTTTCATGATTTAGTCTCAAAGACTACAATTTTACACATAGAGTAAGCACATGATAGCATTGCTGCCGCTGCTGCTGAGTCGCTCAGTCGTGTCCGACTCTGCGACCCCATAGACGGCAGCCCACCAGGCTCTGCCGTCCCTGGGATTCTCCAGGCAAGAACACTGGAGTGGGTTGCCATTTCCTTCTCCAGTGCAGGAAAGTGAAAAGTGAAAGTGAAGTCACTCAGTCATGTCCAATTCTTCACGACCCCATGGACTGCAGCCCACCAGGCTCCTCCGTCCATGGGACTTTCCAGGCAAGAGTACTGGAGTAGGGTGCCATTGCCTTCTCTGCATGATACCATTAGACAATAACATAGGAAGTGTGTGAAGATAAATATAGTAGATAAAAGTGAAAAGAGGGAGATCTCCCACTTAAATCCCATGCAGCATGCAAAGATCTCCAAGACACACTGTTGAGTTAAGAAAAAAGAAAGTTGCAATTAAGTGCACAGAGAAGGATACCATATATAATAAAATATATACACACAAAACCACAGAACTCTCCTCTGTAATGAAAGAAACAGGTTCACCCCATTTTGTGACCCTGTCTGATGGTTTGGCTTTAGATGCTCCCAAGCTGTGAGGCAATGATATGGGAAAAGCCAAGAAACTACAATCTACTAAAACATGGTCTGGATACACAAAATACACAATATACACAAAGGAAGAGATTGGTACTTATATAATCTATTGTATTCTAATGTTTTGGTTCTGGCTTTCTATTGTCATCATATTCTATGTTATACACATACTATAGGTTCTCCTTTCTCAGGTCATTAAATATATTAATGGACCTTTTCAGTAGATACCTTGCCAAAGTATTCTAGGTTGTCAGCGTTCAAGGAGCTTGTTTTTAAGTTCCTGAGGACAGTGCAGGCCCCCAGTCAGGATCTTTCTATCCAAATTGTGAACTGACACAATAAACTGGTATCACAGGTACAGTATCCTAAAACTGGATTATTATTTGATTTCATCTATTCACCAAATCCATCCCTCCTATCACCATGATTTGCTTTTTAATAATCCCATCTCAGAACACAGGATTACCTCACACTGACAAACCATGATAATGTGTGCAAACCCAAAGTATCCGGAGCTTTTTAGAATTCACAGAGGAAAAAGTGAGTTGAGCTGAATTACCACTTGACATCAGACCATTCTAGAACTTCAACTCAAGTCAGGTAATTGCTCACTGGAGTTTTCCAAGACCAGAATCTGACAGCAGTCACTTACCCCCATGATTCTGCCACGCTGCTCAACATCCTCCCACATAAAATGGACTATGATACGACACATGTATTTCCCACTCCGGCCTTCCTGCTTCATTCGGACTAGACACATCCTGGGTGGGAAGAAGACATAAAGAGTCACTGGCTGTTGCATTTTTCACATCACGTTTCCACTGAATGTCAGTTCATCTGAGAAATTTTAATGAAGGGCACAGAATCAAAATAATTAGAAGTGATTTTTTTAAAAAAAACATTTTATTGAGCAATAAATAACATGGATACTGAAAAGTACATGTATCTTAAGTATACAGCTTGATGAATCTTTACATATACATCCATGTAAGTACCACTCATGAAGACAAATTATTTGTAACACCTTGGATGGCTCCCTCATACATGAAAAGGACCATTTTTAGCTGCTTAAAGGTAAGTCTGAATCCTTCATTTTACTGACGAAAACAGGAGTTCTAAATGAGGAAAGTGATTTTCCCAATACCATAGAGCAGTCTATAAAGGTGGGGATAGTATTGTGCTATCCAATATGAAGGCCACTAGCTACACATGGCTACTGAGCACTTTAAACAGGCTAGTTCAAACTGAGATGTGGTATAAGTTTAAGATGTCAATGATTTAGTTTAAGAAAAAAGAATATAAATAAATATCTCAAATTTTTTATACTGCTTACATGTTGAAATATTATCAGGTATACTGAGTTAAAGAAAACCCATTATTAAAATTAGTTTAATTTTTTTCACTTTTAAAATGGAGCTACTAGAAACTTTTAAATTGAGTATGTGACCTATATTTTTTTGGACAAAACCTGTCTAGAATATAGATCACAGAAAGTATTATGATTTCATCTGTATAATTATCAAATTGTTTCCCCATTTGAATGTAAGTTCCATTAATGGCAAATATGAAGTCTGGGTTGGTTTTTTTTTTTTTTAATCACTGTATATCTAAGGCTTAAGTATAGTATGCACTCAATATATATTTGCTGAATAAATAAATGAATAAAACATCTCAGGGCCAAGTTTAGGACTCTTTCCCCTAATACCACATTGCCTCTAATCAGTCCAGAATGTTCTCTGCTTAACACCTTACATAAGAATAGAAGAAAGAAAGCGTCAGTCGCTCAGTCATGTCCAGCTCTTCCTGACCCCAGGGACTGTAGCCCACCACTCTCCTCTGTCCATGGAATTCTCTAGGCAAGAATACTGCAGTGGGTTGCCATGCCCCTCTCCGATGGATCTTCCTGACCCAGCGATTGAACCTGGGTCTCCCACACTGCAGGCAGATTCTTTACCGTCTGAGACACCAGAGAAACCCCAAGAATGTAAGAATTATATTTTATTAATTAATAAATGTAATATTATATTTAATCATATGTAAGAATATGAGCAGGGTCACTAATTTTCCAAGCTATTTCCTAATCTCACTCTTATGATCATACGTAGTTCTATTATCTCTTGTTAAACAGTTACTAAGCAGCTACAATAAGATGGCAGATTTGATCTAAACTGACAATCCTATCTCCACACACAATTAATGCCCATTTAAACCTACTAGCAATAGTATGGTCCAACGGAATGATTCCATCCTGGCCTGCCTCAACACCTCCATGAATGACTAAGATGGAGAAGAGAAAACAAACTTACCAAATGTGTAGATTGCAAGAAGCTGGGCAGAAAGACAAATATGTCAGATGACCTAACCATGAACCAAAAATACTTAAGATACTGTTTCAATGGGCTGACTCTAATAGGGATAAATCTAAGGTCCTGCACTCGGGCCTAAAAGAACAGCTGTAGAGGTACAGGATAGGTGTGTCACTCCTGTCTAGGTGTGAGAAAGCCTCACAGGCTTATGATGACAGTATACATTCAAGGGAAGTCAAGAGGATAAGGTTGCCCCCCGCTGCAATTAATGTGATTTTTAGATACAGTAATGCAAATATAATACCTTCATGTACAAAATGAAATTTCTGTTCTGTTCAGCAGAGGTCAGACTCCACTTGGAATACGTCTACAGTTTTGAACATTATATTTTAAGAGACAAAAGGAAGTGATGAAAGATCAGAAGATATTTCACCTGGAGAAAAACAAGACAGTTGCCTTAAAATAGAGAAAAGTGATTAGACTGTCCAAAAGGTAGAATCAGAATCCATGGGTGGGTCGCAGAAGGAGAAAGTATTACTCAACACTGAATGCTGGAAGTAAAAACTTTCTAACAGGAGAGTTTCTGAAGATTCAAATAACAGAATGGATAACCTCAAAAAGTAGAGAATTTGCAACTTGGCTATCTATCTGACAGAAGGCTGACTACATGATTTTTAAAGTTCCTTGCGACCCTGGGATTTGCTGGTGCTGTGATTCTAAATTTATAACCTCAGAACCCAGTTAAATGCCTAAAAAAATAAAATTTGGGACAATAGAAACAGGTCACAGAAAAAGATGTGGCCACTTTATATGATATAGAGTATATTCCAAGGCAGAAACAAACCAAGGAAAGTTAAACAGTCCTTTTTTCATAAGATTTTTCTTAAAGGTAACCAAATCTCTCATGTCAGGCTCTCCACCTGAAAAGACGCTGTGTGTTTTGATGCTTAAGTGTTGTCAGAGGCTAATTCATCAACAGCAATAGTGAGGTAATGGAATTCATTTATATGAAAATTCTGTAGTTTGTTAATACACCTGCCCTCTGAGGTTTAAAAGGCACAGATTTTCTCAGATCATAAACTTACTAACTATATCAACATGGAGTGAAGTGTTTTTTGTTTCAGAGTAGTTTGTTCTACAGCCTTTACAGATAACAGTCAAATGGTTATCTGGGTTGAAACAGTAAAGCAAATTAGAGACACTTTCAAGATGCTGGCTGACTTTTAAGTCACTCAGTGAACATAAACTGAGTTTCTACTGTGTGGAGATTAAAGTGATAGTTAACAAGAGCCCAGCTTCCAAGGACCCAGGGCTCTAACAGAGAACTTAGTAAGTGTCCCAAAAGGAACACAAAGTGCCATGGGCTGTGAGAGGATTACTTTTGGCTGAATGGGGTCAGAGAAAACTTCATGGAAAATGAAACACTGTATGTTCATTGCAGCACTATTTACAATAGCCAAGACATGGAAGCAACCTAAATGTCCATGGACAGAGGAATGGTTAAAGAAGATGTGGCATATATATACAATGGAATATCGCTGCTGCTGCTACTGCTAAGTCGCTTCAGTCGTGTCCGACTCTGTGCGACCCCACAGACGGCAGCCCACCAGGCTCTTTGGTCCCTGGGATTCTCCACGCAAGAACACTGGAGTGGGTTGCCACTTCCTTCTCCAATGCATGAGAATGAAAAGTGAAAGTGATGTCACTCAGTCGTGTCTGACTCTTTGCGACCCCATGGACTGCAGCCTACCAGGCTCCTCTGTCCATGGCAGTTTCCAGGCAAGAGTACCGGAGTGGGGTGCCACTGCCTTCTCCGACAATGGAATATTACTTAACCATTAAAAAGAATGAAATAGTGCCATTTGCAGCAACGTGGATGGACCTAGAGACTGCCATACTAACTTAAGTCAGTTAGAGAGAGAACAGAAACACTGTATGGCATTCCTTATATGTGGAATCTAAAAAAATGACACAAATGAACTTACAAAACAGAAAGAGACTCACAGACTTAGAGCGGGAACTTATGGTTGCTGGAGGGAGAGATGGAAGGAAGGGACAGTTAGGGAGTGTGGGATGGACATGTACACACTGCTATGTTTAAAATGGATAACCAACACAGAGCTACTGTATAGTACGTGGAACTCTGCTCAAACGTTATGTGGAACCCTGAATGGGAGGGGAGGCTGGGGAAGAATGGATACATGTATATGTATGGCTGAGTCCCTTTGCTGTTCACCTGAAACTCTCATAACACTGTTAATCAGCTATATCCCAATACGAAATAAAAAGTTAAGAAAAAAGAAAATGAAACTCTGCACCTGGGGCTTGGAAAGGTAAGCTGAAGTTGGACAGGTAAAAGATTAATAATATCATTTCCAGCAGGTGGAACATTATGAGCAAAAACAGGGCTATAGAAAGCTCAGCACTTGTAAAGAAACAATACCTAAATTCTGTGGAAGGACAAGTATAGGAAACAGAAAAATATGCCAGAAAGGTCATGAAGGGCTTTGAAATGTCAGGCTAAGCAGTCTGGACTTTACCAAGTAGACAAAAGAGAGCCACTGAGTGTTTTTCAGGAAGAAGGGGCATAATAAGATGAGCACCTAGGCTTTAAGAATAGATGAGTCTCTCAGAAGTTAACCCTTTCTTTCTTCCCAGCTGGAAACCCTTTCCTTCCAAGCCTGGAAAATGACAAGCATGTTTACTTCAGGAGAACTATGGTATTCACAACAGTCTGATGTAGAAATTTCAGCCAAGTGTATCCCTGCCTTCTGAGAGAAACACAAGTTTGCTGCAACCTCCACCTAATTTTGCTGATAACTAAGAGTTTAAAAAATAGATTTAAGCATAGTAAATGGAAGAAGGGCAAATTCTAATTACTCCTAAAACACTGTACCTAATTAGCTCAGTAGACAATTGATGACAATTTGAAAACACTATCAAATATAGAGATCTACAGTAAATTTCAAAACACACAGTTACAAAAATAAAACAATCAGTCTTCTCATCAACAGGAAGCGTGCTGAAGATAACCATGAGTTCTCCTGGGAAAATAAGATTCTAATCCACCGGGCTGTCCATTCATCCACCATCACCAAATTCAGCTAACTAAAGGTTCAACTTATTTTTGCCCCAAATTTGTGAATCAAATTCTCTAGATAGTTAAGGACAGAAAACCTGTCTTGTTATGAAGAACTTTTATGTTTGTCCTCTTCAAGGAAAAAGCACAGTTGAAGGATGGGGCCCACAGCTTAGACAAGTCAGCTGCCTGGAATGTCCAGACCAAGATGAAGGTCAATTCTTGGGACACACTTAACCTTGAAGCTTACACACATTCAACCTACTCCTTTCTTTGTTTAGTAATTGTTTTGAATAGATAATACACGTACATGTTAAAAACAAACAAACATAAGTTCCATCCCAACCCACATCTCCAATCACCAAGTTCCTTTCCAACTAAGGCAACCAAAGTTAGCAGCTTCTTAAGAAACCTTCCAGCTGTAATCTATACACACACAAGCTTATGTGTATATGTACTCTTTTTACATAGATAGTAGCTTCCCCCCTTTTTCTCCATTTTTCCATAGTGGTAGCATTCTATACATACTTTTCTTATATTGAAAAAAACAATCTGTTACAGAAGGATAGAGGTGAAGATATCTCAACTCCATGTTTCATCCATAGACACTACAGTTATCCCAATGAAATTCATTAGGATAATAGTGTTGTAGTCATTTACTCAGCAATTGTTAGGCTAACATCTGATCCAGGCTGAGTTCCTGGCAATTTTTTCCTATTCTAATATGACTAAGAAACAGGAAGAAAGCAAAAATAAAAATCCTTTAATGGCAAAAATGGACAAATGCTACAATTAACAGCTAACACAAGCATATGCCAGGCACTGTGCTAAGTGATTCACATACATTATTTCATTCAATCCTTGTAACAACTGTAATAACAGACTGGTATTCTTCTGTCCCCACTTAATAGCTGAGGAAACTGAGTCTTGGAGAAAAGTAACTTGCCCAGAGTTACAAAACTAGTTAAGCGTCAAAACTAATATCTGAACTCTGATTATCTGATCCCAGAGTTACACTGCTTTTCTACCTCTTTAATGATTAGAACAAACCTTCCAGAATCCAATTCCTCTGTTTTTCATTTAATCCTCACAAGGGCAATAATTTAAGTTTCAAAACTAGCATTATATTAGAAATAAAACACCAGAAGGGGAAAGACGGGCTAACCCGAGGCAAACACACCTACAACAGCAAACAGTAACTCCTGGCAGCCTAAAAGAACTTAAAAATGTATTTAGAACAAACACAACAGCAGTTCAACAAGGAAGGTATAGCTACCCAGTGCAACCTGAAAGAAGATAGCCTAGCAAAATACAGTTATCAGGACCTCCTGAATGATTAAAGAGTTTAAAGTATGTTGGAAGGTAAGAAGAAAATAAGTAAAACAAGTTCAAAATGGTAAACAAGAACAAAAAAAAATTTGATGGTCATGATACCCACTACCAAACAAAGCCAACACACGTCATAGGCTCTGTTTGTACCACAGTAATGTTTGAGTCACTAAGTCAACTATTCCACAACTGAGAATACTAGGTTTAAATAAAAGATCAGGACAGCTTTACTTCAATTTATATCATGGATGCATTCCTCATAATAAAGCTTAAATGTTGAGAGGTCAAATTACATTTTGCTACTGATTAAACATCATAGTTTCAGAGCTGTTCTGGGGGAGGAGGGGGAGGGGAGACTTCAACGCTAAAACACAGTAAAAATTGCCCTTAAGAATACAATAGACACTTTAAAAAGTGATAGTATTGCATTCAAACCTAAAACTGCCCTAAAAAATAGTCTTCTTAAAAAACTCTTTTTTTAAAAAAAAATCTTTTTAAAAAGAAATAATCTCGTCATCTTTATATTCCTGTGTAAAATAACTTAAGCATTCATTCAACAAGAATTTACAAAGTACCTAACTCTGAGTAAATACTTAATCTATGTATAAACTACTCTCTGTTTAGGAGCAATTCCAGTGCCCCTCCCAAGTCTGATGATGTTCTTAAACCCACAATTTATTATTGAGGTTTTAAGCTTCACAGTACTATCCTTGTCTCTCAGTGATTCCAGTGCCTCATAAATAATACTGATCTTTTTTACATATAAGGAAAGCAAATAACCCAGCTAGCAAAGAAAAGAAAAAAAAAAAGGAGTGTTCAGGCCCTAGTCTGATGGTTCTCTAATATCTCTAAAAGATGGGTCGTTGTTTGTTCATTAAGTCGGAAAGATGGGGTGGCAGGGGAGACCTCACTCACTAGTGAATCTCAAAATACAAAGAGCTAAGATGTAAATTTTGCCTTATGGCAAATAGTAATGATGACTATTACGATTTATTAAGTCCTCTAATATGAGACTTGTCACTGTAGATTCCTTTGCATTCACTGTCTCACAATGTGCCTAGTGTAACTGTCCCCATCTCACAGGAAAGAAAACTGACACTCTGAGGAGGCGAAGTAACTTAAGGTTGCTCAGTGGAGGGCAGGGGAGCTGGAGTGAGGTCTGAGCTCCCTGTCCTCCCTCCAGCCACAGTGCCTCCCAGGGCAGCGTCAGTGCTGACTGCTCCCGCAGCCTGTGACAGCTCGGCTCCAAGGGCCCCTTCCTGCTACATCAGACCCAGAGATCAGACCCAGAGGAAGACAACAGTGCTACCTGTAGAGTTCAAAGGAAGGAGGGTTTCCTCGCCATGCTTTCCTCCTCTCTGCCTAAATCTGGGAGGGAAGAATTCTTGTTATTCCTCACACTGACCTCCTGCCATGTCCTGGCAGCTCCAGCATCCTGTCTTGCTTGCTCTGTTTGGGCCTCCTGATAATGCCAGTTGTGTTTTGGCCTTGTTTCTCCCCCATGGTAGTTTATAAGTGCTCAAAGAGGATCTGATTTTGAATTCAATGAAGACTAGTGGGCACTTGGGCAGGTTTGTCACTCCGGCTGCTAAGAAGGAATCCCAAAGAGACTTTCACGTAGCCTGTCTCCTCGACTCCGCTACCAGTCGAGGCCAAGAAAACAGGGCTTACATGGCCACACTCAAGCCTCCGCAGTGTGCTAATGAATGAGTTTATTTATTAGCGAGCTGGCACACTGACCCTTTCCTGGGGCTGTGTGCATGGCTATCTCCACCTGGTTTCCTAAACTCCCTCCCCACCAAGCCTACGCTTTATGTGGGGAGCATGGGGGCCAGACGACAGTCTGTGGGCAAACAGAAAAGTGGGGCGAAGCATTTCCTGAAGCCATCTCACCTGACAGAGAACCTCCTCCAAGAGCTACACCTGGCCTGCGGCCTGCCTGTCAGATCCACTGTAAAGAACAAGTGCCTGGGTAGCAGGTACCAGTGTGTGGAGGTTATGCAATGTTGGTAAAATGATGCTGCCTAGGCCTTTCCTTTGGACAAAAAGCTACATGTGTGGGTGTTTGAACAGAGCAACTCTGGCTGGGGGAGGCAGAGAGAGGATGTGCACATGGCCAGGGCTCACCATATATAGCAGGTCTGGGGCTGCTGGAATCCAGCATGAGCTTGAAAGCCCTACAGCTACATCAAAACTGCTGCGGTGGTTTTAAAGAGCCCTCTTGCAAAGGCCGGGAGTGCCTGCCAGGGCAGTTCTCTGGCTGGACTGAGACTGGAACTAGTCTGTTTTCCAACCCCTTCCACCTCCACACTTTACTTCTTTCTCTTCTTTCCCAGAGGCTTCTTCCCTTAGGATTATAAAATTTTTCCAGTATTCCCCCATCTTAAAATAAAAAACAAATAACAAAATGCTTCCCCTCTTCATCCTGTTTTCTCCCTCTAGTGACCATCCTCTCCTTTTTCTTTCTCACTTGGAACATCTTACAATTTCTTCTTCTCCTAATAATTCCTCAAGACCCCATGTCCTTTAGGTCTAGACCACAGAAGGCTCCTTGACTATCCCAGGCTGCCCCACTGCTCCAAGTTCCCATAAGATCTGTATGTCTATCAACAGAGATCCTATCAAACACAGCACCCGGCACCCTATATGATTCCCAGGTTTACTTGCTGCCTCTCCCAGGACACAGACAGTGAGTGCTAAGAGACACAGTTTCAGAGAGTTGGTGGTCAGCACTGTGCAGCTCAAATTCAGGACAAGAGACTCCCATCCCATGACTACCAAAAGGGGACGTGTAGACAGGAAGCATAGTGGTGCACAAAGAGCAATCCACACAGTCAGTTCTGGATTTGCATCTCAGATCTTTCATTACTGATAAAGAAGCCTGTGACAAATCCTTTAAAAAGGCCAAAATCACCTCCCCATTTGTAAAAAGAGGGAGCTGTGGTCTTTAAACTGTGCTCTGAGTTTCCATGGAATTACATAAGAGTGCCTTACCACTGGGCATGTGGTGAACACCTGAAGAGAGCAGACCATTCCCACTTCTTCAACTCCAGTAGCAGTCCTTTTACCTACTCATACACTGTGGGTGAGCATCACACCTCCTCTGTGAAAAGGGCTCTCCTGGTAAGGAGACTGAAAACAATGAGGCCCTTTTGCCTGCAATGTCTTCTCATTTGCTCTTTGACTTGCTAACTTCCACTCCTCATTCAGGTGTCAGTTTAAATGCCATCTCTTCGACAAAGCCCTCCCTGAGTGACCCACCCACCTCCAAATAAAATCTGGATCCCTCTTCTTCCATAGAGCCCTGTCGCCGACTCCCATGGCATCCATCCCAGTTCTATTAATGATTTGTTTAACATGTCTCTCCCACACCCTTAGCCCCGTGAGGGCAGGGAACAAATTTGCTGCATATAGTAGGTTCAATTAGAAAATAAATGCTATAATTTTACAGATTTATGTTTAAGAATAAGCAGGTACTGGGACTTCCCTGCGCTTCCTATGCAGGGAGTACAGGTATAAGCCTTGGCTAAAGAACTAGGAACACACATGTCACGCAGCCAAAAAAATAAATAAAATTAAAATAAATAATAAAAGAATAGCCTTAAAAAAAGAATAAGCAAATACTTAAATAAGTCATAAATAGTATTACTCAAGTCACTCAGTCGTGTCCAACTCTTTGCAACCCCATGGATTATACAGTCCATGGGATTCTCTAGGCCAGACTACTCGAGTGGGTAGCCTATCCCTTCTCTAGTGGATCATCCCAACCCAGGAACTGAACCTGGGTCTCCTGCACTGTAGGTGGATTCTTTACCAACTGAGCTACTGAGGAAGCCCTTCTACATAGTATTAATTAATATTAAATATTACTAGTACTAATTAGTAATAATTATTTAATTAGCTACTTTGATAGTTTCAGTTACCAGTGAGGAAAGGAACTTAACACTCTGCGTTAGTCAGACCCATATCTGAATTTCCTTTCTACCATGTATTAACTAGTTCTATGGGCAAGCTCTCTGACTTTTCGAAGTCTCTGATCCCTCATATGTAATAGGAATAAAGCAGTTACAAAAATGTGTGAGGTAATATATGTAAATAAATTTTAAAACAATACTGTAAAGGACCTAACAGTCACTTTATTTATGATATAACTGACTTTGATAATTTTTTAAAATACAATCCGTATTTCCTCTCCACCCCACCTCCATCCTAGGCATATTCTAATGTTATTTGTTCCACCTCTTTGGTTTTTTTTTTGGCTTGCAGGATCTTAGTTCCCTGACCAGGGATTGAACTGCGGCCCCCTGCAGTAGAAGGTTGGAGTCCTAACCATTGAACCATCAGAGAATTCCCCATTTCCTTTTCTAAAATAAATTTCTGTATCTATGAAGTACTAGTAGGGTTTCATGACAAATTTTAAAATCAGGGTCTCTACAAATCTATTAATACTTTGAACATTAAGATGAACTCCATCTATATACATCTCACCACCCAGGGAAACTTAAGTAGAAGCAGAGCTTTGTTTCTCTCTTATAACCAACAGGCAATGGCCAGGACCCTTCTAATTGCCATAGGAGCCAAGAGAGATTTTGGGCCATAGATTATTTAATCAACATTTATCAATGTGAACTCAAGTAAGATATGGGACTGAGAGAAAAAGGTATTTCATTTTCATATCTTTCCAAAATAAAAAAAACATAATTCTCGCTCTCAACAAATTCACCATCCATAAAGATGATAGATAATATATGATAAAATGAAAAAATGTCATGTGATAAGTGCTATAATAGAGGAGTCCAAAAGACTGAGAGAACTCAGAAGAGGAACTAACTCTGCCTTTGAAGGGAAGGGAAGGCTTCAAAGAAGAGATAATATCTGAGTTGGCTATTGAATGAAAATCAGGAGTTTGTCAGGTGGAGAGGAAGGAGAAGGGCTTTCCTATTTCTAGAAGGAAAGAGAAGAAAGCTTTGTGCAGAAGACTTGATATTTCTATCATACATAAACATTTATCTTTATTTTTTCTTGCAGGGGAGGGAGTGTGGTGGTAGTGGTACCTAGAATGGCACCAGATGAGTGTGGTAAAGGTAACATATTTGGCGGAATACGAATGCCATGTTAGGAAACACACTGTATCCTGAGAACAAGAGAAAATACTAAAGAGGGTGTACGTGTGTGTGTGTGAGAATCCAATCTGTATTGAGATGATCTATGGCAAAGGAAGAGGGAAGTTGAAGTCCGACTACCTGTTTTCAGGTACTGTTTTTTGTGATTCAGTGAAATCAATTAGTGAGTGATATCTTACATTTCCGTTTTAAATGAATTCAAATGAAACAGAAAATATCAGAGATTATTTGATGCTGTAAGGATACGTTTTATAAAATTTTTTCATCATATATCTGTTTGTTCTGGACTACAAGGTAAAATACATTTGTTACCATGGGTCATGGTCAAAAGAGGTTGAGATGAGTGACTGGTGCCTGACCAGATAAAGGGAATGAGGAAACGGTGGCCTCCCAGGTTTCTGGTGTGGGCACCTGAATGGATCTCAATGCCACTGCCCCACACAGGGAACAGAGAAGGAAGCCTGCTTTTATCAAGTTCACATGGAGATACTAGAAAGCCTCCACAGCAACCTCTGTCAGCATCTGTTCAGCAGCTGTAGTGAACACTAACCTTGCTCAGCAAAGACAAAGGACACATAGTCACCACAGCTGCATGTTCACAAGAAAACACAACTGATAAGGGTCGTCTGAGAACTGAAGGGTTCCCAGTCCTAAATCCCAACACACACAAACATTTGGGACCTGGAGAAAGCAGAAAGGATAAGGGGGACATCAACACCTCCTCCAGGGAACTAACAGGATATGAGAAATCCTGTCCCTATTCTAAGAGCCAACAAGGCATCATCACCCTCGAGAACTTAAGCAAGAGTATTCTAGTGTTTGTGGGGGGCTTTTTAGGAAGTGGGGAATTCTTTCATTTTTATGACTGCTTTCTAAGCCTCCCCACTTCTCCCTCATAATACCACTCACAGGAGGTTATCTGAACCCTACCCATCCCCAGCAAGTCCACTGAGCCTGGTAACGTTGGACTTGGTGATCCCTCAGTTAACCTCCTAGAGTTTCAAGCTCAGAGAACAGGACTAGAAGAACACAGCTTTCCTGCAGTCCTGGGTTGAATCCCTTACTTCCTCTAGGAATCCTAACCCCTAGAAAAGAGTTTCCCTAATTCTTCTTGGAGGATCATTGCACACTGGATCCTAAACCACTTTTCTGGTGACCCTTTTCCACTACGCGCCTAGATGCTACAGACAACGAGGACGCCCTCAAATACTCCGCATTCTTGTACTTGTTCTATGTCTTGCTCCTAATACTCCCACAATTTAGAGTGCCTTCCTTTCTCTGACAGAAATGCTACTCACCCTTCATGGTACATCTCAGATGTCACCTCTACCACACAGCAACTCTTTATCCTGTACTCCCCCCATCCACCAAATTTGGACTCAGTCACACCTTCATGTCCTTTCGCAGTCCCTGTGTGTGCCTTGGGCACAGCACTTCTTTCACTGTCACCCGTTACAGGCAATTGTACTGGGTCTGCTTTCCACTCAACTGTTTCTTGAAGGTGCACACCATGTCACATCGTTCTCTCCAGCGCCTGTCAGTCCTTAACACAGAGTTTGCTGATTCAAACTGAAAAGCTACTGATTCATCTCACCAAAGCTGCAGATCATGGGAACCAAGGAAGAAGGATGGAAGAGAGGCCAAGTGTAGACAAGCCTCTCTCCCCCTACTTACCTGGTGATGGTACTCCCCACGCCTCTGAGAAATTAAACTGACCTCAGCAAGGGAGACTCAGCAGGCACATTTGGAAATCATGGCTAACTTGAAAGAACTACAAGTAGTTACAAGGTTGTCCCAGCTGCTATTAGTCAGGTACTGAACCTTGGGATGTGGTCACAAGGATTATATTTTTTATTTTGCCATCCACTCGCTCTAACATGCTAATACCTCTGGCTATTGGGCAATAAAGAGTCTTTCATACTGGCTTTGAATATTATCTTCGAGCTCCTCTGGGAACAGCCTTGCCTCCTCTCAACCCTCCCACCTCCGCAGTAGGTAATTCCCCAGGGCCACCTCTGCAGTGCCCTCCTCTTGAAAAAGTAGTCTTCCTCTCAGTACATCCAGCTCCCCCCGCAAACCTCTTCCTAACCTTCACCATTCAGAATGAAGGTAGTTTGCCTTCTCAGCTACCTAAGACACGGCACATTTCAAAAGCCAGGTAAGGATCTTGAGAGTTGCTGCCTCCTCTGTGATGCCAGAGGCACTACTTAAGCAGATTTATTATAGAACCTTGGCCATTCATAATTTATAACCAACTATTATGCATGTCTTATCTCCCTCACTAGACTGGGAGCTTCCTGACATAGCTTATTGACTGCCCAGGACACAGTGTACACTCAATAAACTACTGGCTTAGGAAAAAACAACATAAACTGCCACCTTAGACCTCTGAGCCAATCTCACTGACTATGCGAGTTCAGAAGAAATATTTCAGAGGTGATCAAAACCAAAAAGTCTTTATATAGCAGTCAGTCCTGTGATGCAAAGCTCAGTCTCAAACAAGGGTCCTTTTGAAAAGGCAACCATTCCCCACGTTCCTCAGATGCTCACTATGGTCAAAGTAGTAAACTTAGTTCTCTAGAATTTACTTTCCCAAGATCTGGCAGTTCAATAAATACATTCCCTAGCCCCTACTTCCAACGCCTCTCCTATATCCTTCTGACCTTTAATACTGTGTAACATCAGATGAAAAATTGATTTTTTTTGGCTACGTAATTTGCAGCTGAAGAAAAAATATACTGTTTAAGGTGTTAAATATTTTTACATGCAACAAACCTGGCATGAATCTAACCTGTACGCACATCTTAGAGGTACAGGCGTAAATGTCAGTGCTATAATTTGTTATAGGTTTCTGATGACCAGCAATGAAAATGACCACGGATGCTCACAATTCAAACCACTTTTACGTAAATGTGAACTTTCCTAAAACAGCAAAGGGAAAGAACTTTCCACCCAAGCCCATAGGGTCTCTTAGAGATACTGATAGCATTGTTCACTGGATTAGGTGTTCTTTGAGAAACTCCTACAAATATTAGTTTCTTTCTGGGACTATGCTTTGACCTTTAATAAAAAATGTGCCATAAGACACCAGTTATTAAAATGAAAGGAACAGTTTTTAATGCCTGAACAACTGCCATTTCATATACAGCTCTACTGAAGGCTATACCTTAACAAGTCAGCAGTGTTTAAAAAAAAAAAAAAGAATATGGTGACTTTAAATTTCTCACTTACCAGACATGAAGCAGAGTTATAAGAAACCATGAATTGAATGTATCAGGCATCTGACACCCTAGAAAATAATGAAGTATAAATATGTGAGGGTTTAGAAGAGGAATATGAACTCTATTTGAAATATTGGTAGGGATTTGTTCAGTCAAAATATATGGCAGTCACAGTGCTCTCTGATTATGCTATCACAGAGGGAAGGCCAATGGAACCACAAGGCAAGCCTATGGGTTTAAAGAACACTGAATGTAGTCAGACAACCAGGCCTCTAGTTCCAGCCCCATCACTCCCCTGCTGTGCGGCCTTTGGAAAATCACTTCTCCGAGCCTCAGTTTTCTCACTTTGTATCGTGTGGCCTGGACCTTCCCTGTAATTCCTTCTATCTTCCATATTAGTCAATGTTATCTTCCCTTCCTGGTCTCCAATTCTTTTGGAAAGCTAGGCAGACACCACTTGCCTACCCCCACTTAAGTATAGGCTTTTTTTTTAAACATATTTTTGAAAAACATGTTATTTGGCTGCCTTGCATCATAGGCGCAGCACCTGGGATCTCCCTGGCATCATGCAGGATTTCTCATTGTGGCGCGCAGACTCTCTATTGCGAGGGCTCAATAGTTGCAGTATGTGGGCTTAGTTAAGCTCCTCGGCATGTGGGATCTTCATTCCCCAACCAGGGCTCAGTCCCACATCCCCTGCACTGCAAGGCAGATTCTTAACCACTGGACCATTAGCGAAGCCCCATGTATAAGTTTTTTTTTTTCACTTCAGCTCTGCCAAGAAATTAAGTTCTTCTTGTATCCCTTTTCTGTTTTCTTTCTTTAAGGTAACCCAATGTGCTACAAACATGAGTATACTAAATGATGCAAGTAAAATAAATAATCAGGAGAAAGAAGGAGAGCTCTAGGGAACTGCAGTTGAATAAGAAAGCAGATGATACCTAACAAAACACCGTTCATCACCCCCATGAATGATAAACCAGGCAGGGCTTTTCCTTGGTTTAAGATACCAAAAATCAGGTCAGTGCTTAGATATCCAAGCCTCTCAATTCTCGGATCCCTAAGAAATGCCTCTGGCTTGGTGAAGGGTCCCCCACTGAATATGCCCTCCTTATTACATGACAGGGAGAAATGGTGGAGCAAGAAGATAAAACAAGAATCAGTGGGAATCTGATTCTGTCTCTTGGATTAATGACTCAAGAAAGAAAGTAGTATCTTCTGCCCTTCAGCAAACAATGAAGTATACTATGAACTAAATGATCACAAACAGGGGCCACTAAGATAGAAAACCCAGAGCAAGGTACTAACAACATCAAGAATAATAAAGAGCTATAATTCATTTTGGGCTTACTACATACGTGCCAGACTTAATGAAAGGTATATGCATTAGCTCAATGAATCATTCCAACAGTCTTATGAGGTAGGTATTGATATTATCCCCATTTGACAGGTGAGAAAACTGACTTAGAGAGATCATGACAACTGCCCAAGGTCACACAGCTGTGAAATCAGACATCTGGGATCAAATTTAGATCTGCTTGATTCCATATATTATGGCCTAATCGCTAAAGGCCTCTCTAATATTAGGATCAGAAACTAACATTCACTTAAGGATTCAAACTTCCTGCCAAGTCCACTGTTAGTCATGTCAATATACTATCTCACTCAACCCTCACTTTAACCCTGAAGGAAGGCATTAGAAGCCTCATTCTAGAGATGAGGAAACGGGCTCCAAAGAGCTAAGGAACTTGTGGGCAGCCACAATATTAACAAGCTAGTGGCTAGGATAGCATTTAAGTCCAGGTCTGTCACAAACTGACACCAAAATACTCTGGTGAGCTTACTGGGAGGTGCCCAGCAGCTGTCAAGTGGACTTCCTCTTGGAGCCCAGCAGGAGGGAGCTGAAAGCTGGCCTGGCCAGTCATTCAGCTATTAAGACACATGCCATCTGAGAGTGGGCCAACCACCCTCCACCTAGAACAAGAATAGCCATGAGAAACTCTCGAGCCCGGATCTGAAGTTGGGTCTTTTTTGGATGCTAGAACAAAACATTAAAAAGAAAAGTTTTCTTGGAAGTCTGTCTTTCAATCTGGAAAATGAAATTTGGCTGCTTCTAAAGGACAATCTGTTCAATTGCTACCTCTACATCAAAGCTTCTCAGCAGCCTCCAGGAGCCTTTCCAATTTTCTCAAAGAGGGAATCAGTTCTTGAGCTGGAAAGCGCAGACAGACAGACAGGCCAGCAACTGGACTTGGGTCACAATTTTCCCTCTGGGGGACAGCTCAGGGCTGAGGATGGGAAAAGAGCTGGCATATGACTGACTCCCTGTACCCACTGGGGTCAGAACAGAAAAGCACGGACAAAAGCCCTGAAAAACAAGACCACTGAAAGTGTGTGAGCAACTCAACAAACAGCAGAGTCTTTAGCTTTATGAAATGTCTTTAAGCACTTCAAAGTTAAAACCTGCTATAGGTCTTTCCATGATCACAAGGTATTCCCATAGCCACACTTAGCTCCAGTATCCATTCAGTGCACTGCTATATGAGGCTGGATACTTTCTTCCTCAATATTAGTTGAGTAAAATTAAAATTAATTCATTACTGTTATGAGGCAGCAGTACTAACATAGTTGCATGTTTAATGAAGACACTGGTGTCAGACATCCTGATTCAAAACCTTAACTCTACTCCTTTCTTGCAGCATGATGCTGGGCAAAGTTACCTGCCAGTGCCTGTTTTCTTCTCTATAGAAATGGGAGAATAAGAGAACCTACCTTAGAGGGTTTTTGTGAGGAATAAATGAGATAAGACCTGTAGAACATTTAACAAAGTGGTTAATGTCTAATAGGTACTCAGTAAACATTCACTTTTGTGAACGTTTTTTGAATCTTGGGAGCTCACCAGGACCTCCCTGGTGGCTCAGTTGGTAAGGAATCCACCTGTACTGAGGGAAACCTAGGTTCAACCCCTGGGTAGAGAAGACCCCCGGGGAAGAGCATGGCAACCCACTCCAGTATTCTTGCCTGGAGAATCCCCAGGGACAGAGGAGCCTAATGGGCTACAGTCCATGGGGTTGCAAAGAGTCAGACACAACTGAGCAACTAAGCACAGCACACAAACATTCACTATTGTTCTTTAGTGAACTGTTTAAACAGTAGTGTTTCAACTATCTTTGAAAAAACTCACTAAGATTTCATCTATTGATGATGAACCTCAATCTTTTTTCTTCAAATTAAAAAAAAAATACATCATAAACTTAATCAAAATTGATATATTTGATAGCTGAGTATTAGGAGCAAAAAGAGATAAAGGTAGAACCTCAATTTTATTAACCCAAAATTGACTCATTAAAGAGTCTCCTCTCCAAGGTATGAGGGCTCTTAGGGCTAAAAACAAAGCAGTTTGCAGACAACAATGTGGTCTTAAATACAAGCTTTACTGACTGGCTGACACATCTCTGCCCGAAAAGTGCTCTTTATAATGGAACTGATCTCCAAAAGACCAGTTAGCAAACACTGCATGCTCACAGAGGGTACACTCATTTATGCCACAATGACATCATCAGAACATCTTGGAAACAACAGTGGACTATTAAGGTATTCAGCAGTCAGAATCCTCAGCATCTAGGTCTCTGGATCAAGACCTCTGAACACTTTGGCTCTGACATGATAGAGTATCTGTAGCTTTGGCATTTTATGGGGACTTGTCCGAGAGGCTGACAGGCATACATTTACAGAGTAAAGAACTCAACCTTCATGACATACAATTGGCCTCACTTTTGTTGGAAGAGTGAGAATGACATCTACCACTACCTGAGGCTCTCTATCCTTTTAAAAAGCTACTGAATTCTCAGGACTCTAAAAGTAAAGCCCTAAAATACCAAAAATTCAAGGGAGTAACAGCCACTTTACAGATGTAATCTTGGGAAGCAACACACACACACACACACACACACACACACACACTCTTCTTTTACCCCAAATTTGTCTGGCCTACTCTTTAGAATCCAAGATGCAAGAAAGTTAGTCTCATTACTTTATAGATACTCTTTGCCTCTAAGTGGTACTTTTCAGATTTGCTTCCTTTGTACTCACTGGCCACAATTTGGAACCACTTTGGTTTGATTCTGAAATTTAATCTAACCACAAATGACAAAGATGGACCACAATGGAGCATAATACAAATGAACATGATATAAGTCTAAAAGGTAATTCTCACAGTAAGTCTCAGTAAACCTGAAGTAACAGTGGTATCACTGAAAATTGTACTGCCGCCCCAGATAACTAATTCAAAGGGTAAGGCTAGAACAAAGCTCACTGAGGTGTACACATTTTAGTAATATATAAACAGCAGTTCACAAAATTAATAGAATACATCATAGAGACAGTTCTCAATTAAAAATTGTAAAATACAGAGAATTATAAAACACAAAATATTAAAATGGACTATATTCTATCTTACAATTATATTCATTCACAGGCAATAGGTTATAGCAGAAAAATTCCTGAATTTTAAGCCAGATGACATAGGATCAAGGCTTGACTAGTAAGCAACTTAGGATAAATCACTTAGCCTCTTTAAGTTTCAATTGTTTCTGAAAACAAAACAAAAATTCAAATAAGAATATAAGCCCTCCAGTCTTGCAACGTTTTATAACTCCAAAAGGAAACAAACGTAAAAGCATGTAAGTGTGAATTATTAAAATCTAATGGATAATCATTTTAATAAACTTATTTTTATAAGTAGTCTACAACAGATTATAAATTGAAACATGATATGTTAAGTATGTAATAAGTCTCATTATTTAATACTATAATATTAACTCAAGAATATTTAATAAGGATTAGCTAAACAAAGATAGCCAGTAAACATCTTTTCAAAATAATTTTATGAGATATTTAATATTAAAGATGTCTAGGAGGAAGTTTTAAAAAGAGCTAAAGAAAAATACTTAAGCACACAGACTTAAACTACTTAAGAAAAATCCAGCTTCTAAAATTAATAGTTTCTTCATCAGGTAGAGAAAGAATATTTTCTCCTTTCAGACTAATTTCTCCTAAAATAAAAAATTGCTAGAGGTGAAAAAGCAGCAGGAAGGTTTTCTTTCGTCACTATAAGTAAATAGGAAATAGAAGGCAGATACTAAATTAAGCTTACAACTCAGCGTAGTATTTTAAGTTTCTAATATAATATCCAATTATATCTCCTTGTTGCAAGGAGATCTGACCAGTCCATCCTAAAGGAGATCAGTCCTGTGTGTTCACTGGAAGGACTGATGTTGAAGCTCAAACTCCAATACTTTGGCCACCTCATGCGAAGAGCTGACTCACTGGAAAAGACCCTAATGCTGGGAAGGATTGGGGGCAGGAGGAGAAGGGGATGACAGAGGATGAGATGGCTGGATGGCATCACCGACTCGATGGACGTGGGTTTGGGTGGACTCCGGGAGTTGGTGATGGACAGGGAGGCCTGGCGTGCTGCGGTTCATGGGGTCGCAAAGAGTTGGACACGACTGAGCAACTGAACTGAACTGAACTGAATATAATATCAATCTGCTGAAACTAAAATCAACAAAACAACTTGCATCTAATTTAAAAAAGTAGTAAACAAAGCTGCATCTCTTTCTTCATTGTTGTTAACATAATCATACATTAATTATTTGCTGTCCATGAAAAATATCAAGAACATACAGTTAAGTGCTCGTTGCTTTGAGGATAACGGCTATTACCACAAGAGATACAACAGCACACATTTCCTTTCAGAATCTGTGGAACTGGAAACAATTTAAACTCTCCCAATGACTTTATAAGTATCTGCTTTATAACTATAACAGTTTACAGCATCAAAATGAGTATTGTATTGATACAGTCAACTGCTAGTGATGATCATCTAAACCAGTAATACACTTTCAGAAAGCAATTAATCAATGGGATAAAAATAAAATTATACATACCTTTTGACCCAATAGTCCTTTTACAGAAAGAAGGAAAATCAAGAGGCATATACCAGGATTAACTAAAACAATTATAAACTAGAAATAAAAGAAGAATCACGGGCTAAAAGTTCATGTCAAAAATGCTAAGTAAAACATCCAGAATGTAAAACGGTATGTTTACTCTGAGTATTCTTATGTAAAACATACATATGTGGACAAAGGGGATGATAATGGACAAATTTTTACTTCTTTCCCCCCAAATGCTTTATTTTTCCCAAATTAAACATCTTATTTATAAGGTTCTTCTGGCCTCTGTTTTGTTCTATTAGGAGAAAAATAGGAAGCTTTTATTATATATTCTAGGAAAGAAAAACTGTTTCACTAGTAATTTGAAAACTATCTGACCAAGACACAAACATAAAAATGAACAGTAGATTCATTTTCCTTTTCAGAACTCTCAAAAACAGTAACTTACTTAGAAAGAATTCCTCAAAGTCAGTTTTCTCCACACAGCTAGTATACATGCGCAGGGCCGCAATCTTAATTTTCTAGACAAAGAAAATAAAACAAACTCAAGACATGACCAAGCGAATGTTCTGGTACCATTAGAGGTAGGTCACAGAATTTTATACTTTTTCAACTAGAAGGATGGGTCCAAACCTGTCTCTAGGCAAATTTAATAGTTAAATAATATAGATAGCTTTCTTTTATTAAATCAAGACATTAGGACTTCATAGAATTCTAGATTTTATGATATTAGCATAAAAATGTTAAAAAGATTTTTCTAATATTTGGAGGAAATCTAGCCTTTAATTCAAACTCCTTTTACCAGATTTTAGCCTCTAAACCATAGTTCAGAACCATCCATATTAATTCTTTATAATCTGAAACCTTATATATTAAAAAAAAATTACCCATTCTCCTGACCAAAATCAAACAAAACCCTCAATCATTTGATCTTTCCTCAGAAGCACTATTATCTATTCCATAAGTCTTTTTTTTCCCTGAAGAGAGGGGGTCATCTTTTTCTGTATTTTCCCTAGTTTTATAGTTTGCTGATCCTAACAGAATACTGTTTATAAATTTGTTGGATCATGGAGAAAGTAAGGGAATTCCAGAAAAACATTTACTTCTGTTTCACTGACTACACTAAAGCCTCTGACTGTGTGGATCACAACAAATTGTGGAAAATTCTTAAAGAGATGGGAGTACAGACTATCTTACCTGTCTCCTGAGAAATCTGTATGCAGGGCAAGAAGCAATAGTTATAACCAGACATGGAACAACGGACTGGTTCAACAGTGGGAAAGGAGTACATAAAGGCTGTATATTGTCACCTTGTTTATTTAACTTATATGCAGAGTACATCATGCAACATGCTGGGCTGGATGAATGACCAGCTGGAATCAAGACTGCCGGAAGAAATATCAACAACCTCATAAATGCAAATGATACCACCGTAATAGTAGAAAGTGAGGAGGAAATAAACAGCCTCTTGATGAGGGTGAAAGAGGAGAGTGAAAAAGCCAGCTTGAAACTCAACTTTCAAAAAACTAAGATCATGGCATCTGGTTCCATCACTTCATGACAAATAGATGGGGAAAAAGTGGAAGCAGTGACAGACTTTATTTTCTTGGGGCTCCAAAATCACTGTGGATGGTAACTGCAGTCACGAAATTAAAAGATGCTTGCTCCTTGGAAGGAAAGCTATGACAAACCTAGATAGCGTATTAAAAAGCAGAGACATCACTTTGCTGACAAAAGTCCGTGTAGTCAAAGCTATGGAGAGCAGTCAAGTATGGGTTTGAGAGTCAGACCATAAAGAAGGCTGAGCGCTGAAGAACTGTGGTGTTGGAGAAGACTCTCGAGAGGCCCCTGGGTAGCAAGATCAAACCAGTCAATCCTAAAGAAAATCAACCCTGAATGTTCACTGGAAGGACTGTTGCTGAAGCTAAAGCTGAAGCTCCAATACTCTGGTCACTTGATGCAAAGAGCTGACTCATTGGAAAAGACTCTGATTCTGGGAAAGACTGAGGCAAAAGGAGAAGGGGGTGACAGAAAATGAGACGGTTAGACAGTATTACTGACTCAATGGACATGAATTTGTCCATTAAGTGGAGATAGTGGAGGACAGAGGAGTCTTATGTGCTACAGTCCATGGGGTCACAAAGAGGTGGACTAAACTTAGCAACTGAACAACAACAATAAACACAGCAACTCTTTTTAAATAAGAGTTTCTAATGAATATAAAATATAGTAAAAGGATCAACTGTTTACTATTCCCTAAAACACTAAGAATTCTCATAGAATCTTAATCTGAGTGATTTTAATTTATTCATGAGCTATATACTGAAGATTTGTATATTTTACTGTATGTATACCATGCCTTCATAAAAATAAGTCTAAAAATGAAAAGTAAATTTTTATGAACTGTAGGTTTGATGACCAACTCAGCACTAAAGGAACAAGAATTTCTAAGGACTTCCAAAATATTTCCTTAAGGATACAATTAGTGTATAAACAAAAGGCTTGTAGAAGCTTATTTTTCTTTAAAATGACAGAAAAGTACTCAAATATGCAGACTAAAAATACAGATATATGCAAATAATGTAGCAACTGAGGAAAAACCAACCTAGAATTTTAGCAGAGCAATTTTGTTATTCAAAGTCACCAAGTATATACTATATCCACTACTACATAATATTCATATTTCAGTTTCTCATGGGCAGAAATACCTGTTATAAAATAAAGTATTATGTCTTTGATTGCAATTAAGATTTTTTATTTGCTAATTTGAGATGTTATATTTTCAATGTGTTTAGCCTAAAGTTCATATAGGGGAAAACAAAACAACATATAGCCAATGGAAATTATGTATATTTTTATGGATAATAAATCAGTGTGAGAAGCCCACATTTAAACAAAACTCTTGGTGAGACACTAAAAGGGAAGAGCAAATTAAACTTAAAAGCAAGCAGAATGATACATAAAGATAAGAACAGAGAAGGGCGGTTCGCAGCCGGCGGAGTGTGGGTACCTCTTGCGTTCCCGGGGACCTCGGTGATACAGCAGTGTGGCCATGGCAGAACCACAGCCCGCGTCCGGAGGCCTCACCGACGAGGCTGCCCTCTGCTGTTGCTCCGACCCAGACCCCAGTACCAAGGATTTTCTCTTGCAGCAAACCATGCTGCGAATTAAGGATCCTAAGAAGTCACTGGATTTTTATACGAGAATTCTTGGAATGACACTACTCCAGAAATTTGATTTCCCCACTATGAAATTTTCACTCTATTTCTTGGCTTATGAGGATAAAAATGACATCCCAAAAGATAAAGATGAAAAAGTAGCATGGGTATTCTCCAGAAAAGCCACACTTGAACTGACACACAATTGGGGCACAGAAGATGATGAGACCCAGAGTTACCACAGTGGCAATTCAGACCCTCAAGGATTTGGTCACATTGGAATCGCTGTTCCCGATGTGCACGGTGCTTGTAAACGATTCGAAGAGCTGGGGGTCAAGTTTGTGAAGAAGCCTAATGATGGTAAAATGAAAGGCCTGGCATTTATTCAAGATCCTGATGGTTACTGGATTGAAATTTTGAATCCCAACACAATGATAACTATTATTTAGTTCTATGAGAATGCTGACTTGAAATTTCAGTGGAGACACTGTAGAAAGTAAAACAGGAAACCATGTGATTCAAGATATTCGGATAACAGAAGCATCCAGGACTGATGGATCCTTGTCCCAACTCAGATTATTCTTAAATCTATCTCCCTTTTCCTCTTTCAGCTGTTTCCCCTAACTGTTCAGTCATCCTAGTTTTAATGTAGTGCCTTGTCTTATGTCCTTGAATATAGTTGTATACTTTACTTTTTTAGGCAATAATTAGAACAGTTCCCTTCAGAGGCTGCATTTGCCTTCCATCTCCTGAAGAGATACAAGTCTACAAGTCTGCCTTTGAACCATCATTTAAAATTGAAAAAACACTGAACATGTTTTTGTTATGGTTACCTTCTGGGGTTTCAGTTCCTCAGAAGTAACTTTTCACAATGGGAAGTTAAAAACCCAGAACAAAAATGAAGCTTCACATATATTTCAAATACTATAAAGTTTATTTTACAAAAGAGAAGTGACTTTCGGGAGAAATTTAGAATCATGCTGACAGGGATACAGATAGAAATACTAATTTCTTCTTTACAGAGTACCCTGAAAGTTCAAGGACTTGGGGATGGGAGGAGGATGGGAATATTATACACTGGTTATGCAGACACAAACTAGACTGTCACATACTTTATCTCACGTAATCCTCCACAGTGTCCTGTGAGATACAAAGCAGGCTAACATGCAAAATTAATGAATCCAAGGCAATATAAATAGGCTCAAGTACTCAAGATCTCATCATCATCATCACTTTTAGTATTCAGCTGTACCTCACAATATGTCCTTCGTTAGTCTTCTTTGTAAAAACCATCGGTGAGTTTGCACATTGCCATCTCAGCTTTGAAGCCTTGAGTACCCTGGTGAGGAAGTCAGGGGCACACGGCTGCGCTAGGAACGCCTGGCTCTCCCTGTGCCCATGGTGCTCGTGTGACTTGTAAAGAGCCCCTACCCCAAGGTCTTCCACGTGCCAGTCATCATGTGGATAAATTACGTTCAGTGATAACACTTAGTTATCAGAAATCAGCTCAGTGGTCTTCCTTGCCATGACTCATATTTGATGGGTTTTTAAAACCAACCTGATGTTGAAAATTTCTTATGGCACAGATAATAAGAACATCCAGTTTGTGCCTTAACTCCATTTAGGATTTTTTGTGTGTGCGGACACTAGTGGAAGACCTTTGGGTAGGCCATGCCAACTGTGCTTATGCTGTTAGAAGCACTTCATGTTTCCTTTTGGGATGGAATGAGCTTATGTGAGCAATATGAACAAGTGGCAGTACTCATAGACTGAAATAAAATAAAATTTTCGAGAAAAAAAAAAGATAAGAACAGAAATTAAGGAAACTGAAAACAAAAATAATACAGAAAATCATAGAGGCCAAAGCTGGTTCTTTGAAAACATCAATAAAATTGACAAAACTTTAGTAGACCCAATCTAGGGGGAATAAAAAGAAAAAACAAGGACTTCCCTGATGGTCTAGTAGTTAAGACTCTGAGCTCCCAATGCAGGGGGCTGGGTTCAATCCCTGACCAGGGCACTAGATCCCACATCCGCAACTAAGAGTCTGCCTGCTGCAACTAGAAGACCCTGGGTGCCGCAACTAAGATCAGAGATCCCTTGTGCTGCAACTAAGACCTAATAAATAGATAAATACATATTTTTTTTTAAATGAAAGAAAAAACAGAGAAGACATGAGTTACCAATATCGGAAATCAGAGAATAGAGGGAACATCACTATATATCCTAAAGATAGTAATAGTATAATATTATGAACAACTTTAAGTAAATAAATGTCATTATTTTAGATGAAGTGGACAAACTCACTGAAAGATACAAGCTACCAAAGCTCATGAGAATAAATAAATATCATGAACAGTCCTATCTCTTTTCTTTTTTTTGGCCACTACGTGTAGCATGTGGAACCTTAGTTCCCCAACCAGGGAACCCTGAGCTCCTTGCAGTGGAAGCATGGAGTCTTAACCACTGGACCACCAGCAAAGTCTTCCTACTTCTATTTTAAAAATTGGATTTGTTGTTAAAAATCTTCCCCAAAGAAAGCTCCAGGCTTGAGGGTATCATGAGAGAATTCTATCAAATATCTAAAGAAATGATATCAAATCTACATAAATTCTTGCAGAAAAAAAGCAAAGAACCCATCCCAGCTCATTCTATGAGCCAACATTACCCTGGTATCAAAACTAAGACATCAGAAGAAAACAAAACAGTAAAACCATGGTCTTCATGAACATAGATCCAAATCTCCTTAACAAAATACTAACAAATCAAATCCATCAGTATTTTTAAAAGGGAACATATCACAACCAACTGGAATTTATCCCAGGAATTTCAAGTTGATTTGACATTCACAAATCAGTGTAATTCACCATACCAGCAACCTAAAAAAGCAGCATGTTTCACTTTTTAACACCTCCAGTTTGGGGGAGTATTTTATATAGAACACATTTAGAGAAGCACTGGTCTGTACCATTGCAAAACTAATGATATCCTAATGATATCATTATCCAAATGACTTGGCCTTGACAGGCCTATTATTATTCTTGAAACAGAGCGTTTAGGACATCTGTAAGTTCTTCATTTCGGTCAACAAATAATCTATTGAGCACCTAACTCAGTGCCTGACACTGGGACACTAGGAACTACAGCAATAAACAAAGCAGTTAAAAACTCCTTTCATGGAACTTAAGGCCTAGTTTAACTATCATGACACATTTAAAACTTTTTTTTTTTAATTTTAGGCCTCACCTTGTGGCATGAGACCCCTGCATTGGGAGCAAAGTCTTAACCAGTGGATGGATGCCCAGGGAAGTCCCAACACAGTTATAATTTCAAGTAAAATTCCTAATGGCCTATGTCAAAAATTTTTTTAAATTTGCAGTTTCCTTCCAATTCTTATATACAGTCTTCTGGTTCATAATTAATCACTTTGCCTAAGGAAAGGCACATTAGCCTGCAAGGCCCCACATCATTCCTTGAGAAAGAGGTTTTTCCCCACAACATGTTCATGAAGCAAGCATTCATTACAAATAACGAAGACCTCACCAGATTGGCCAGTGTATTTATACAGTGCTCATACTGTGGCAATGAGGAGCATTTTATAGTTCCTCACTTTTCCTGCAGCAAAGCCAAACCTTTATACTTGGGTGAGCCATTTTCCTGGACAAATCTCTAAAGCAAGTCCCTTAAGACCATCACACAGGGACTGGAAATAACAACTCGGGGAAAGAACCTCTTCAAGATTCTTGTGTTAATATAAGTTAAGAAAGGAGGTGGACTAAATTTCCATCCAGTCAATACAAATTGTTCTGGTCCTCGGATGACTTCATGTTTATTTCATTCTAACTTTGGAAGACTCCATCAGTCTAATTGACTAAAACACAAGCACCTAAGACAGCTTTGGGAAATGAAAATCAGCTTTCCCAACTACTGATGCAGTTTGTATCATCCTACAAGATGAAAAGCGAATCTAGTAAAAGGCTTGCACTCACAGCTGTGTGAGAGTTGGAAGGGGCTTTGAAGTCATTTGAACTTTCTCTTCTGTACTGGAATTCCTTCTCCAGCATTCTTGATTCACGGTCAACTATCTGGGCCCATGTTCAAACAAGCCCAATGACCTTGTGAGGCTACCTAGTCCACTGGAGGACAATTCTTGTTAGATTTTTGTTATACTGAACACAAATCTGCTTCATGTAACATTCATTAAACATGATCTGCACACTGGAATACCTCAGATTGAGTCTCTCCTTTTTTTTAGTATATTTATTTATGTATTTGGCTGCACTGGATCCTAGTTGTGGCACACGGGATCTTGAATTGTGACACCTGAATTCCTAGTCATGCCATGTGGGATCCAGTCTCCTGACCAGGGATTGAACCCCGGCCCACTGCACTGGGAGCAAAGAGTCCCAGCCACTGGACCATGAAGGAAGTCCCTCTCCTTTTTTTTTTTTACATTTCTTCCTCAAATACCTGAGAAGAACCATTAGAATTCTCTTTCCAGGCAAAGCATCCCTATTTCCTTCAACCATTCTTCATTCAAGTTACTGAAGGCTTCACAAGGCTCCCTGCCCATTTCTGCATGCATTCCAGTTTGTCAGTGTCCTTCAGAACAGGAATAACTTTTTGGCTTAAGGCTAATCTGGAAACTGCCTATTCAATGACATGTGGCTAAATCTGTTAAATGTCATCCTTATCTTACCTGATATTGTTCCATAAAGATAATGAAAAAAAATGGCTATTTCGAGATAGTCAAGTAGGTAAGGAAAAGCCACATTTAAATTCCTGAATATGCATCTAGAAGAAAAATGGAACCACACACAAAAACATTACATAAAAAGATGGAGGAAAGATGGCTGACACTGTTGATGTGGAGAGACAAGCAGACATTTTACTCCTTAATGAAAGACATATGAAAAGACAAAATTCAAAGATTCTTGCCAGTGCAACCCCAATACAAGTGTCTGCCATAGACTTCTGAGTCAACATGTGCTGAAAAAGGCTCTTTCAAAATGGAAAGTTATACCTACATTTTCCCGCCCAAATTATACTAGAATGTCATACTTTGATGTTTTGATGTCACAAATTAAAAATGAAGGTTACAGGAAACAGACGCTGCCACATTACAAAAGATTTTTTAAATGCAATTAGAGACTTACTTGTGTTCACAAGGGAACCAAGAAAAATTAGAGACTAACTTAAACTAAAACAGTGAAGAAATTTTCCTGATGATTTAGTAATCCTCCAAATGGTAGCCAACTTTCCCTCTGGAATCATAAAAATACAGACGAGACAAAGCATATGGAAGCAACCAAGTGGAACTCAACCATCAAGAAATTAATAAAACAGTCAATTTTTTCCCCTTTTCTTTCTTTCTGCTCTTAGTTCCCTTTTAATTTCTTACTTTCAAACAAAACATTTAAGTTTTTAAATCCAAATGCTATGATTGCAAATCGGTTTTTTTTTGGCAAATATTTTTTTTAATAGAGGAAAAGATCCTGCTTAATATTACCAAATATACCAATGATTATCATTTGTCAAGGAATTATGATGTAAAAAGAGATAACTTTAAGGAGCATAAATAGTATTTCATTAATGACTAAGAAGGCACTTCATAACCTTAGGGTCTCAAGAACATTATTATAACCGAGTACATGTGTCTTATCTTCTATACTTTTCCACCAGACAAAATGCTGGTGAAATCACTGTTCAATTTATGTAAAAGGGAGGGTATAGAAAAAAGCCTATATGTGTTGTAGTAAGAACTGTTAGGAAGACAGCCAGACATTTTAAGAGAAAACTAAAAGTAGAGTCCACAATAAAATTGAAGTTCTATAATAATTTTACTACAACTTGTTAAAATGGTATAAGTGAAATAATTTAGTCATTTTGGGCAAAGCTATGGTGTTTTCTAGAAAAGTCTTCTCTACTGCTTTGTATTGGTTTGCTTTGATTATGACTTATGACTATAACTTACAACTGATTAGGTTTATTCAACATTCTAGCAACCTTGAAAAGTATTAAAAGGTACTTTTGCCAAAACTGTAGAAACGGTAGTACTAGAAGATAACTGGGCTGAGAAAAATCCACTGACTTGTTTTTTATTATTTTAGTTGCTTAGAGGCATTTCTATATAAGTCCAGAGGCAGTAGCACCTGATGCAAAGAGGACGTTCACTCATTTACAGCAAGTACTATATAACAGATAATGTGCAAGGCCAAGATCTCATGAGGAATGACACAGCAGACAGCCCTCCATAATATGAATTATAATAAATGTCAGAACTGATTAATTTTTAAAATGCTCATTAACAAAATTTTAAAGAAAATCACTACCATGACCTAGAGAAAATCACTTATGAATCATAGAAAGTAATGTTTCCTTAAGAACACTGCCCATCAGCACATTTAGCCCATCTAACTCCTTAGAACTTATCTATATGGCATTAACGTGGCAAAGACCTGGAAAGATCAGTCTTATTCAACTGCCTGCTATGGAGATACTTCTAAGGAATCAAGTTAAGGGAGTAGAGGCAGTATTTCAGCCCCACATGCTGTAAAGACCTGACTCAGAATGGGAGACAGGGGATACAACATGTTTTAAAGCTCTCAAAATAATACATACATTTCACAAGAAGCAAAGCAGCATAAAAAAAAAAAATCTTCTGCAAGGAGCATAAAGCACAAAGCTCAAAAAGAAAAATGAGAGAAACTTAAGACTTTACCCATTTACTGTATTTCAGAGGTCCTGTGAATCCCATGGCTTCTATTATCTTTGTGAAAGCACCAACCTTCTCCTCAACAGGCTGTGGTGAATCTTTGGTCGAAGAAAGCTATTTAATAAAAAAAAAAAAGAAGGAATCAAAAATCAGTTGCAAAAAAAAATTTCTAAAAAGAATGTTTTTATTTCTTGGTAGGTCTAAAGGGATTTTTTACTGCTTTGATTTTTTTCACCCAGAATTTTTAATTCTCATTTTTCTGGGTACTTCTTCACTCAATATAAATATATCTGGAACCCTAATCGATTCCAGAGCAGACATACCCACTCCATCTAAGTTCTATAAAAAAGAGTGTTTTAAAAAAGAAATCTTGACCCCCCCCCACCTCCCAAAGAACAATTCTGAGAAGAGGAATGTTCTATGTTTATTGACATTATAGGAAAAGGAAAGAAAAATATTATCTGAAAGCAGACAAAATCATAGACATAATGAACCAAAGCAAGTACTGAAAACATGTTTTTAAACTCCTGTATTCTTTGTATAACAAATTTTATTAATGACTATAGATAAGTTTTGTAGTTCACAAATAAACTCCATGGAAAACCTTTCTAATGCTAAACCTCTCTAAATGAAGCCAGGGTATCTAACTAATAAGAAATTCTCCAGAAGTTAAATATTACTTTATTTTTAACATTTTATAAAAAAAACCCCTATGACTTTTTCTCTGAAGTGCTTTTCAAGCTAGAGAGTACAATGGAAGAAATACAAGACATGGGATCAGAAGTCTTAGGTTCCAATATTCAGTTGGTCTGTCTCCTCCCATCCTTGTGACCCTGGGCAAGTTACTTTACTTCCCTAAACTTCATCTTCTGCATTCAATAAAATTTCTTACCTCATCCAGGTAACAATTTTGCTGAGTTTCAAATAAGAACACTTGTGTGAAAGCATGCTACAGACATAGAAAGAACTAATCAAGTCTCACCTTACTTGTGGTATGATACTTCCTCCTCAGCTCAATGTCTACTCCAGGAATTTGTACTGATCCACCACTTGCTAGCGCCTGGCTCATCTGGAGCCCCGCGGAGATTTACGGGGGGTGGGGGTGGGGGGGAACAGATGTAAGCAACAATGAGCACACACTTAGGTTAATGTGAGCAGCGTTACTTCAAAGTAAAAAATCTAGAATCTTTCCAACCTTGCTTAACCCAGCTCCTAATGGTATCTGGTACATACTCAACAAACATTTGGTGAACTCCTGAATAAATAAAATAATATAAAATACCTTTCATAAAATAGGTACACAATAAGTAGTAGAAGTTTTCATCATCACTGTCAACATCACTGTTGTCCAGATCAGAATTGTCTTCCTTCTATGTTCACACTTCATTTGAAAGCACTTTGGCAATATAACGTCCACTGAAAGTGAAAGTTGCTCAGTCGTGTCTGACTCTTTGCAAACCTATACAGGCCATGGAATTCTCCAGGCCAGAATACTGGAGAGGCCTTTCCCTTCCCCAGGGGATCTTCCCAAACCCAGGGATTGAACCCAGGTCGCTAGGAGGATTCTTTACCAGCTGAGCCACTAGGGAAGCCCAAGAATACAGGAGTGGGTAGCCTATCCCCTCTCCAGCAGATATTCCCAATCCAGGAATTGAACCGGGGTCTCCTGCACTGCAAGCTGATTCTTTACCAACTGAGCTTTCAGGGAAGCCATTAGTTAAAACTATTATGTGCTAGACACTATGTAAGTGCCTTACAATGAATGTGCCTTGTACATAAGTGCCTTATGGAATCCTCACCATAATCCTGCCAATATTGGTAATGTTATAATCAACACCAATAAATACAGTTTTGAAAATAAATTCCTATGGAAAAAATAATATGCAAGAGGTCCTCATTATACCATTATTCACAAGAGTGAAAACTGGGGGATAAATCCAATGAGAAATGATGTGGTTAACTAAATTAAGGTTCAGTCACTCAATGGAAAATCAAATAATCAGATTTTTAGTAGGCTTTATTTCTAAAGGCAGTTTTAGGCTCACACCAAAAATGAATACAAAGTGCAGAGAGTTCCCATATACACACTTCCCACACATTTACAGTATCTGCCACTGTCAACATCGCTCAACAGAGTGGTACATTTGTTACAATGGATGAACCTACACTGGTACAACATTATCACCTAAAATCCACAGTTTACAAGAAATTACTATTTTTAGAAACATGAAAACACATTTATGTATAAAATTATAGGTAGACACATAAATGCATATGCTGCTGCTCTTGCTAGGTCGCTTCAGTCGTGTCCGACTCTGTGCGACCCCAGAGACAGCAGCCCACCAGGCGCCCCTGTCCCTGGGAATCTCCAGGCAAGAACACTGGAGTGGGCTGCCATTTCTTCTCCATGGAAGAAAAGATGGAAGTAAAGACTCTCAGTCATGTCCGACTCTTAGCAACCCCATGGAACGCAGCCTACCAGGCTCCTACGTCCATGGGATTGTCCACGCCAAGAGTACTGGAGTGGGATGCCACTGCCTTCTCCCAAATGCATATGTGCAAGTCTAAAATGGAATACACAGAAATGAGTTATTTCACTATGCTGGTAGAATATGCAAGAGTTTAGGAACCTAGTTTCCAAACTCTTAGTACTGTTATATTTTCTTTACAGGAGAAACTGGTGGGGAAGGAGTAGCAGGAGGATTCTGTTCTGTTTTATCCCAAGAGAAAGGACACACTGAAATGAAAATGATTTTTCCTTTAATACTAATGAAGGAAAAAATGGAATTTCTAAATGTGGAGAGTTACTATTTATTTTTCTTTCCAAACAAGAATATTAAAAGATTAGTCAGGATTCTTCTGGTCAGTGCCAAGGACTTACACTTAAAATTCATAGGTATCAAGAAGGCTGTGTAACACTAAACACAGAACAACTCCTATTATATCACATATATCAATGCAATGGCCCACTAGAACATGAAACATTTAAACAGGTTCAAGGAACACAACCAACAGTCTCAACAAGCTATGCTTCGGGGCAAGTTATAGTAAATGACATAATCTTTTTCTTCCCCAGAAAACATCTAGTTTCCCCACACCTAAACATATCTATAAACAAACACATACATTTACTTTTTTGTACTACCCATTCTTGCCCTTGCCCCCTAAAAAAGATTCCCTTGACCTTTAAAAACATTAATTTTTCCTCTGTTTAAACCAAAAAGATATCAAATAACTTTTTGTTAAAAAAAAAAAAGAGAGAGAGAGAGAAAATACCCCCAAACACTCACTGTCACTTTTTCAAAGAGGCCTTCTCTGACTGTCGCATCTAAAACAGTTTCTTGTCATCCATGATTCTCTATCATAGCAGTAGCCTGTTCGTTTCATTCACAGTACTCATTACAACGTACAATTTTATTTTTATTACACACATATTTATTTTCTATGACCACCACCAAAAATATCCATGAGGGTAGGAACTAGCTGTATTACCAGAATCAAGTACAGTGCATTATACATAGGAAACACTTAAATATTTGTTGAATGAACAAACCCAGAGACTTGTAAGGTTACTTCTTCTTATATGCTTCTTCATAAATGTACTTATTTATGTTCTGGCTGCACTGGGTCTTCCTTGCTGCACGGGGTCTACTTTTGTTGCAGCATGCAGGCTTCTCATAGCTATGGCTTCTCTTGTTGCGAAGCACAGGCTCTAGGGCCTCTGGGTTCAGTAGCTGGGGTACACGGGCTTAGCTGCCCCTCGGCATTGTGGGATCTCCCCCACCAGGGATCGAAGAGATCAAACCTGCGTCCTCTGCATTGGCAGGCAGATTTTTATCCACTGGACCACCAGGGAAGCCCTTATTATATATCCTCCTTAATCTACACACATACCATGCATATATGCTTCCTCCAACTTTTATTAAATACCCACAATATGCCAGCCTTTGTGCCAGGTTTTAAGATAAAACAATCCTTATCCTATGGAGCTCAAACCTTGTGGAGAAGAGAAAGAAAACTCACTTTACTTTTTTTTTAAACATTTAAAAATGTTTAAAGACCACCCTCCAAACACACACACACACACATAGCATCAGAAAGGATACAGAGCAATTAGAACTCTCATATTCTGTTGATGGGAGTATAAAACAATACAATCACTTTGAAAAATTATTTGGCAGTATCTAGGAAGCTGAATGTATATCCATTCTGTAAGATTCAACAATTCCATTTCTAAGTATATACCCCAATAGAAATGTGCATATATCCTCACAAAAATGTATACAAGAATGCTCATAAGAGCCCTATTTATAGAAGCACAACCCGAAACAATCTAAATATCCATCAATAAATAAATGGAAAAATTAACTGTGGTACAGTCAGACAACAAAATACTATACAACAATGAGAATGAATAAACTATTTCAACCCAGAGTAACATAGATGAATTTCTAAAACAAAGTTGAATGAAAGCAGACAAACATAAGAGAGTACATACCATATGTTTGAAAGGCAAAACTACTCTGGTGTTCAAAGAGAAGACTGCTTAACTTTGGTTAGGGATAGAGACTAGAAGGGGATCAAGGAGCTTCTGGGGTTCTCCTTCTTGATTCGGGAGCTGATTATGTTCACTTTGGGATAATTCATTGAGTCACATACTTATGACTTACGCTTTTTTGTATTTTTATTATACTTCAACAAAAAACAGAAATTTAGAGATCAAAAAGATCTGGAGTCATCAGAAAAGAGATCATGGATAAGCCTTAAGATGGCAGCAGCATAGAGAAGGTGAGTGAAAAGCATGGGGCAGTGGAAGATGAAAAACAGGGTTAGAAGCTCTAGCTCTGCCTATTTCATATGTTTGTTTTAAAACCAAATAAAAGAATCTATGTAAAAGAGATGGGTAAACTTCAATGCATAAAACAAATATGAAGACCTGTTCCAGACAAATCCAATGGCAAACTCTTATACATGCAGCCCCTCATCAAGTGAAATACTAAAATGTCACTCTTCTTTTTTGCTTCCAAGAAGGTTCTGAAAATGAAAAGACATTCCTGATCTGAAAGAAATAGGGAAAGAGAGGAGGGAAAGAAGGAAGGAATGGATGGAGGGAGGGAGGGAAAAAGGGAAAAGGAGAGAGAGAAAGACTCAGCAATTCTTGAATATCTGGTCCTTTTAGCAAAACTATAAGCTCCACCAGGGCACAGTATATCTTACACTTCTTTTATTTTCTGTCCCACTGCTCAACACCATTCTGGGCATGGAGTCAGCACTCAATAAAAACTAGGTGGGTTTTTTTTTTTTTTAAATAGAAGGACAATCTGGAGAAGGTCCAGAAAAGAACCACAGGAATGATCAAAGAGATGGATAAAAGGTCCTAGTGGAAAGGTTAAAACGAATTGAGGCTGTTTAGCTTGGAGAAAAAGCAATTAAAGAACTAAAGAGTAACTTAGAATAACAACACTTGAGCTGGAAGGAATCTCAGAGATCTTCTAAATCCAACCTTTTCCTTTCACAGATGAGGAAACTAAGACCCAGGGAGAGGTTGCAACTTAAGGTAGTTTTAGGACAAAAAAAAATTTTTTTAAGTTTCCATTTACAAGATGAGGAGAAAATTTACCCAAGGAGCATGAACATAAACAGCAACAAAAATCATAGTTACAATTTACTAAAGATATCCCATATGCCCAGCACCTGTAAGCTTGCTGTTCTACTTTTGTTATCTCACAGCAATCTAGCAAAGTTGATACTATTTTTTCCCATTTTAGAAATGAGGACTCTTAAGGCTCAAAGAAGTAAAGTTCATTAAGGGGTAAAACATATATTCAGAGCTCTCTTCTCTCCCCTAGCTGATTTCAAAAACCTAAGTACAGTTCAACATTGGCTAATGTACACTTAGCACCCAGATCTTAATTTCTAAATATTCCTAATATTCTTCTCCAATAAAAGGAACCAGGGCTCCCCAGTGAAACTGTTGACTCTAGGACTACAGCAAATTAAATACAGCATGAACCTGAAACATCTTGTGGTGCCCAAGAAATAAAGAAGTGTTCAAAAACTGAAGGCATGTAGAAAAGAACTTGAAGGAGCTCTCAATAGCCAAACATGGGACAATTTGATCAACAAAATAAATAACGAGAATAGATTATAACTCACAGAATAAATACCCATTAGCTCATACTGATACAAACAAAATAATTGAATAAACAAATACATGGAGAGGAAGTGACAGCTCATCCTTACAGTAGAATTCCAGTCAACAAATGGAGTAGGTATTGATGGAATGAGAAAATGACCATCAAGCAAACACCACAGTAATGACTACTGCAGTCAAGAACCATATATAGAATTATCACATGATACAGCAATACCATGTCTAACTAAATATCAAAAAAAAAAAAAATTTAAAGCAAGAGTTTGAAGAGATATTTGCATACTTATCTTCACTGAAGCATTTTTCACAATAGCCAAGATATGGAAGCAACCCAAATGCCCACTGACAGAATAATGGATAAAGAAACTGTAATATATAAATACAATGGAATATTATAAAACTTTAAAAAAAGAAAAAAATCTTCTCACATGCTATAACATAAATGAACTTTGAAGACATCATGCCAAGCAAAATAAGTAACAAAAAGACAAATACTGTATGATTCCACTCATATGTAGCACTGTACTCAGTTGCTCAGTCATGTCTGACTTTTTGCGACCCCATGGACTGTGTGGCCTGCCAGGCTCTTCTGTCCATGGAATTTTCCAGGCAAGAATACTGGAATGGGTTGCTATTTCCTATTCCAGGGCCAACCCAGGGATCAAACCCACGTCTCTTGTGTCTCTTGTATCAGCAGGTGGGTTCTTTAGCATTAGCAACACCTGGGAAGCCCCATAGGTAGCATTAAAGTAGTCAAAATCATGGAAACAGAAAGCTGGAAAGGTGGCTGCCAAGGGCAGGTGGGGGTATAAACATTTTCAGTTTTGGAAGATGAAAAATCTCTAGACATATACTGTTTAACAATGTGACGATATTTTACACTACTGAATTGCATACTTAAAAATGATGGTAACTTTGTTATGTGTATTTTATCATAATTTTTAAAGTAATTATTACATACTATTAAAAAAAATAACCAACAATGGATGCTAAAAGTAATAAGCAAAAGTATGATGAGAAATCTGTACCATCTCAAAGTATCTTCTCACAAGATACTAATTACAAAGGGGAAAACAGTAACTTTAATTAATAACCAATGCCCAAGGTTAACATCACCAGTAACAAGATATACTGGCATTATGTATCCCTTGATATGACACACTGAGAAGGAAACAATGTCACTTTTTCCAAAAATGCATAGCCTCAATCTAATTTTAAGAAAATATTAGACAAACCCAAACCAAGAACCAAAAAAGGAATTAATGGGGAGAGGGGACTGAAATAAGGTATACAGATTATTTAATAGCATTACATCAATGTTGACTTCCTGGTTTCAATAACTGTACTATGGTCATATAAGATGTTAACATTAAAGGAAGTAGATGAAGGATATATGGTAACACTACTATTTTATCACTTTTATATAAGTTTAAATTATTTCAAAATTTAAAAAAATTTTAAAGTAGACTCATCATAGTATGATAGAACTTCAAGAGGTTCTTTAGAAAAGATAGTTGAGAATCCAACGTCCCTAGCCTTTTGAAAACAATAACAGGATTATGGCAATGGACATTACCTTAGAGATCTTCTGATACTACCATTCACCCAGTGAAAGATACTTTTATGTCATGCCCCTAACACAGTCTTCCAATCATTGCTTGAATATTTCCAGTAAGAGTAAATTTACTTTGCCAAATATAGCCAACACATTCCATTACACCACAATTTTAGTTAACACAAGGTTCTTCCTCATTCTGAGCCAAATCTGCCTCCCTCTCGGACACGGGCCTGAGGATGTCATTCTGAGGCAGAGTTTTCCAACCAGAACTCAAAACTGGGAAGATGTACTAGCGAGGTATGGTCAACATGACAAAATGTCCAGTTTATTTACAATGGCTGAAATTACATCTTGACAGCATGAGATAAACAACTCCAAGCTGTTTACATGGATGCCTTGCTATAATGCTGTCCGAGAACCTAATACAGTACCTGGTACGTATTAGGTACCCAAGAAATGTTTATTGATTCAAAGAATGAGGCCCAAGTCAGAGATTGATAGAACGAGCTCCCTCTCCCACCTTCTATGCACACATTATTTACAAATGACTTAGAGCTACAGGACAAATTCTGTTAAAATTTTCTAGGACTTCCCGGGAGGTCCAGTGGTTAGAAATCTGCCTGCCAATGCAGGGAACACAGGTTCAGTCCCTGGTCCAGGAAGATTCCACATGCCTCAAGGCAACTAAGCCCATGCGCCACAACTACTGAGCCCCAGCACCATTACTAATGAAGTTGCCTGCTCTAGAACCTGCACTCCGCAACTAAGAGAAGCCGAGGCGCCGCAACTGGAGAGTAGCCCCCAGTCTCCACAACTAGATAAAACCCCAGGCAGGAATGAAGACTCAGCACAGCCAAAAATAAATAAATTTTCAATGCATACACAGACAAAAACAGAACACAGCCCAAAAACTTCTGAAAAGAAATAGCTACCTGACTATCTAAAGTAGATCCCTCTTTCGCACAAATATATTCTTCATTCATTCCTTTATTGCCTCCTCTGTGCCAGACTCAGTGGGAAGCCCAAGAAATACAGGCATAAACAAGACATTCTCAGAAGGGCAAGCAGCATACACTAATTGAAGGGAATTAGTCTGTATTTAAATATATTTATATAAATAAATTACATACTATATAATTTATACATCAAAAATAAAGTTTCATTGCATTAAATATGAAAAAGGTTAATGGCTACAAAAGGAATTTACATAAACTGGTAATAAAAATAAATTCCCAGTAGATGAATGAAGAAATGATAAAAGCATACAGTTTTTACAAACCAGAATACAACTGACAAACACAGAAAAATGTTTAACCCTGATAAAGAAATGCTAAGCCAAACAAGGTAACATTTTTCTACCCAATTAAATTTTTAAAAAACATACAATTTAGGGACTTCCCTGGTGGTCCAGGGGGTGTGGGGGGTGTGGGTTCGAACCCTGGTCAGGAAACTAAGATTCCCACAAGCCTCAGGGCAACTAAGCCCACTAGCCACAACCGGAGGGTTTATGCACAGCAAAGAAGATGCCGCACGATGCAACTAAGACCCGAGACAGAAGATGGATAAAAATTTTTTTTAAATGCAATTTAGGGGAAGTAATGATGAAAAATTAGTTATATAAACATTGCTGGTGGCAGTATAAATTAAAACAACTTTTTGGAAAGGAAAATTGCTCACACCCTTTGACCTACAGTGTACTTTCCTAGTTTATCCTTAATAAATAATTTAAAATAAGAAAACTATACTGCAAGAAAATGGTAACCACATTAAAGTCTACTATGGCAAAAAAATTAGAAATAATTTTAACATAAATAAAGGCTAAATAAATAGAATAACATGTAGCCATTTCAAAAATTAATTATGGAATATGTCTAAAACATGAATAATGTCTACTCTAATATGTGAAAAAGCACCAGAACATAAAATTCTGTAGAGATTTGTTCAGGTACCTAAGGAAAAAATTAGTACACACACACATGCTCCAAGACTGGAAAAGGACCAGTAGATATTTTGAGGTTTGAAGTCATGGGTGATTTTTTATTACCTTTATTATTGAATTATTTGCATAATTAGCAAAAATCAGGAAAAGAAATCCTCAAGGAGGGTCCAAAGTAGAATACATTATAATGGATCAAGTGATCAGTGGTAAACTAAGGCCTCAAATAATTGTTCCTCTAATTTTATGTTCATAAAAAGGAAAAAAAGAAACATTTTCTTACTCCAGGTAAAAGTGGCTACAAGAAGAAAACTGAAGAAAAGTTAACTCTCAGATGAATATCTGGAAACACTCCCAACAGTAAAAATCATCAGACTGTACCATGGTATCCTAGGCTAAATTCCACCACTGGGGTATTTAGAAGCCACGCCCTAGACACCATACAGTAAGGATCAGTCCTGAGCTGGCACCACAGAGACCCAGAAGTGGTCTCATGAGGTTTTTCCATCACACAATTTGGTTGGTTAATCTATAAATACATGACATTTGCACATTAACACTAAGGTTTTTTCATAGCAAGCAAAGGAACAACAAATCTTACCTGGAAAGTACCAGACAGAGCCCTACCCCGCTGTCCCTGTGTACGAGACGCCAGTAGCAATCGGCTGCATCCTGGAACCCACTGGGAGATGCTAATCTTGTTCCTCTAGAGAAAGAAAAACATAGTCAGGAATCTATATCAGACTCCATGTGTAGAAGGCAAAAAGTGTATCTAAGTCTATAAGTCCTTCTAGAACAGGGCAAATGAAAGGAGAACTTCCAAAACAGGACTAGGACCAAGGCTGCCCATGCTCTTCTCTCCAAAGATAAAATGCATCCCTGTCTACCACAGACTAAGAGGATTCTGGTAAGAGCTGACTCAAACTGTAGGACATAAGCTTCCTCTCAGAACAGTAACAAAATAAACCTACTTCAGGCATTTTACAGTTAGCTTATCATTTAGTTTGTGATTCCTTTTCATAAATACTGATTTATCTGCTCTTCATAAAATCCCTTTACTAAAACAGTGCTGGCATTACCACTATCCCCAAAAGGATGAAGAAATTTTTAGGGTGGGAAAATACACTTGGGCAACTTGACTTCCAAGACAAAGGGATACTAAATGGCTGTTAGAGCTATAAGTGAGGTCCAATTTTCCCCTCTGGCATTAACTGACCTCAAAAAGGTCTCTGGACTAAAGTGAAATGTTAGACTGGAGAAAGGAGGAGCTCTATCTTGCTCAATGAGAAGAATGCTTTATTTTACGAATCTGAAATGCAATCCAATGTATAAATGGCATCCCTGTACACAGCACTAGAAATCTCTATTCTAGGAACCAACTCTGGGGAATCCAAGGGTTTCTCTCACATGATCTGTAGACCTGAGGGGGCCATAATGAAGACTGGATATACAAACTGTCTGAAAACTGTTTGCCAAGCATCAATTACAATGTGTGTGTGAGCTCGGTTGTTCAGTCATATTCAGCTCATTGAGACCCCATGGACTGTAGCCACCCAGCCTCCTCTGTCTACGGAATTTTCCAAGCAAGAAAACTGGAACAAGTTGCCATTTCCTACAACAGCGGATCCTCTCAACCCAGGGATCAAACCCAAGTCCCCTGCATTGGCAGGCGGAGTCTTAACCACTGTGCCACCTGGGAAGCCCCATCAACTACAATACTAGCAGTCAAAGATCCAGATTCTAGTTTAAACTCAGCTACTTTAATATAATCTTTAGAAATAATTAAACCTCTATGATGCTCATTTTCCTCTTTAACAATCATTAGTAATATTTATTGTTGCTGTTTAGTCTCTGAGTTGTGTCCGACTCTTTTGCAACCCCATGAACTGTAGCCTACCAGACTCATCTGACCATGGGATTTCCCAGGCAAGAATACTGGAGTGGGTTGCCATTTCCTTCTCCAGGGATCTTCCTGGACTAGGCATCAAATCCATGTTACTACTGTTACTATTCCACGTATATGGATAAAGAAATGGAAGTAAGGATAGGATAGGTAACTCCCCAAGATCATATAAATGATGGGATTCAAATCTTAATCCAAGGAGCCCAATTCCTGGATCCAAGCTCGCTTATGGAATGAAAAGGTAAAGGAAATATCTCCGAAGTCCCAGCGCTAACACTCTGTGACCTAGTCTTGAACCAATTAAAATACAGCATAATACTATGGGAAGAGTCCTGTACTTAGAAAACACTGATCTGACTCACAGCTCCACTGTCAGTGAACCATGAGTGTTCATTGCCTTTTCTATAAAATAAATAAAAATCCCTACCTCTCGGATTTTAAGGGGGAAAATGTACTTTGCAGTATGTCTAACTCAATAAAATATTACTTTGAAGCTGAATCTCCATTTCTTCATGAGTAGGCAGGAAGGGCCAGGGGTAACAGGGAGAGAGGTGTTAAGAATTTTAAACCTAGAGATGCTTTCCAAAGCATCTCATTTCTAAAACTGTGTAACTGTTTCTAATAGGCTACTCACAGCAACTTATATTTCAAATGAAAATTAAAGCTTAAAAGCAGGATTTTATTTCAGCAGAGGTTTCACCTGTTGGGATTGTTTTCAAATGAGATAACAATTATCGGCTTCTTGTTTACTAACAGCTGACACATTTACCAGATCATTCAGTGTCAGACAGTTCCTTTCCTAAAAATGTAAATATGTGGTAAGATGAAACTTCAGCAGCAGATTCAGGCCCAAACACAGGGGGAAAAAAAGGTAAGAGGAAATCACAAGTAGGAACAATGCAAACTTTTGGATTTTCTGAAGAATTTCATCATATGTTTTCCAACGTCAATAAAATTTTCTCTAATATTTGATTTTATTTGGTCTCATGCCAATACTTCTTCCTGTTAGAAGAAAGGAGCAATCATCTTTGTCCTTTCCTTCTCTAATCCTATAACAATAATTATTTGTCCAAATCCTTAATTGAAACTGAGGTGTTTGAACTGCAAGCCTACCATTAAATAGCTATGTGACCATGAACCTGTTACTCAACACTCTGGACCTTCGTTTCCCCTATGTAAAAGTGAGAATAGGGACTTCCCTGGGGGTCCAGTGGTTAAGAATCTGCCTTGCAATGCAGGGGACTTGGGTTTGATCCCTGGTTGGGGAACTAAGAATCCAAATACCACGGGGCAACTAAGCCCATGTGCCACAAATACTGAGCCCATGCAAGCCTGCAAGCTGCAACTAGAGAGAAGCCTGTCCACATGAGGAATGAAAGATCCTGCATGCTATAACTAAGATCCGACACAGCCAAATAAATAGTTTTCCTTTTAAAGTGGTAATAATAAAAGCGACCTCACAGAAGTACCCCAAGGACCACTTGTAAAAGCACTTCAGTAACAGCAAAAACAAACGCTTCATTACTGCTATTAACAGTTGTTACTGAATTATGTCAGAAACTCCTCTTTCCCCAGCAAACTGTCACAGCAACAAGAACCATTTTCTTAAAACATTCTTTTGAACCTGGAATTCCCTTTCTCAAAAGCATGCAGTGCCTCCAAGTACCTCTGTGGTCAAACACCTGATCTTTACCAACTGGACTCTAGACCCATCAATATATTTACATATCCTTCCCTGCATTCTCCACTCAGCAGTTCCAAAACCTGACTCATATTCCCTGCTTTGAGAATTACTGCTCCTCTCAACACAAGCTAATCCCTGTACAGTCAGTTCCTGAGACTCTCTTCTTCACTTCTACCCAAACCATGAGCTCACTGCTTCAACCTAGATGCCAAATTCTGGTCCCAGTGACTCTACTAAGTCCTTTTCCCTTCCCATCTCTCCCGACACTTCATTTATAAATACATAAATCTGTGGAAGTACTGATCATCCTCTTATAGGTACTAATAAATTAGGTCTACAACAATTAGCAAACTTCAATTCCCCTAAGTTCAGAAAAAATTTCCAGTGGTTTAAAATCATTATCTTAACTTAGGATAATACAAAAACCATTATAAGTGGGAATTGGTTTTATCATCCTTTTGTGTCATCAACATTTCAAAACCAAAACTTTAAAGGTAGGTTTTATGTTTGCATTTCCTGTGCAATTGCAATTTGCAGGGGATTTTACATTGTATTTCAAAATATTCTGACACATTAGCTCTTTTTCTGACTACACTTTAATCAACCCACAGACTGTTTCTTCATGTGGTTTTAAAGACACACAATATTTTACTTTGCTCACTGATGAGCTGGAAAAGACTTTACAGATAGTCGATTCTTCTATTCCCCATAGTTACATTTTACAAAGTGACCACAAACAGTTAGCAAACACTGAACCAACCATTGCTTCTAGGAGGAGAAACAGAGGGTTAGGTTCCTGCAAGCCTCCGGTCACAACAGTTTCATCAGCCAATCAATATATGATTTTGTTTTGTGTGTTTCTGTTTAAAGACACCTTATTTAATACATGTTAATTCATTATGTCAAATATGTTGGTTCACTAACATTGAACTCACAGTGAACAGAATTATAACTCACTCTTGAATAAAATTCTCTAACACACGAATTTCCTCCATAAAAACATCACAGGCTTCTTGCACTTAGCAACACTAGACAGCACTTTAGCACTACATGTGGGACACGTTTTACACGGGCAAATCAGGAACAAAAGCACAAAAATGCAAAAAAAAAAAAGTCACTAAATAGACTATGAGAAGGATATCTGTTTACAGTGTAAGAGCTGAAACAGAAAGTCAAAGTATCATCTCAGCTAGTAATACACAAGTTACAGTCAAATTTTTTACCCCTCTGCACATGTCCACAAATGACTTCAAAATAAGTATTGACTTGGGTTACAAATAAATTTTAGCAAGTATATGAATTCACAAATGCAGGATTTGAGCAAATCAGTAAATATATTAAGGATAAGGGGTTGGGTTTCTATCAGAGAAAGGAGTTAACCAATATTAAAATGCAAAAGGATAGAATAAACCCTGTGCTATTGGGCTGGATTTAGGGTAACTGGTATGAGTTTTTAATATATAGAGATAAATAAAGAAATCAGTATGTATATTTATATATATATGTATGTTGTTGTTGTTTAGTTGCTAAGCCAAGTCTGATTCTTTTGGTCCCATGGACCACTTCCCACCAGGCTGCTCTGTCCATGGAATTTCCCAGGCAAGAATACTGGAGTGGGTTGCCATTTGCTTCTCCAAGGGATCTTCCCAACCCAGGGATCACAGCTGTGTCTCCTACATTGGTCAGTGGGTTCTTTACCACTGAGCCACCAGGGAAGCCCATGTATATGTATAGACATACATATATTTCTTTCTTTCTTTTTTTTTTTTTCATTTTTAAATCATTTTACTGTTTATACCATAGTCACATTTGAATTGGCAGAACTGTTCCCATGACAGACCAAAGACCTGTTATTCAAGGAAAAATAAGTGAAGGTTTTCCTAAAGCTTAAGGAGAGACGTCCCGTAGTAACTAACACAAGAATGGCTGTAGCAGTCTCAGACAGCGGTGCCAAGGTATGTGAGCAGGTAGGAACAGAGGGTGTTCCCGAGTAGCTGGCCTACGAATGTGTGTTGGCCTGAGAGCGCTGCTGCTTCCTAAAGGGATTTTCTTATGTTCAGTAAGCAGATGACTTGTAACAGATATGTAACTGAAGTGGGGTGACACTTCTGCAGCATAAATTCGACAGGTTTCAGGACAGGTTCTACAGATTTCATTGGTGATTAACTGTTGGTTAATTATGATTCTGCAAAGGTAGATCCCATAAACAAACATCCAGGGAAATTTTACAACAGGTGAAATTCTTAAGCCAAAAAATAAATAGCCACACATAACAAACCTACACACCATGAATTAAAATGGTGACATGTTAGGCCTTCTGAAAGAACCAGAACAGGAAAGCTTATTCAAACAGAAGATCTTCATCCTTCTCTTCAGCCAGGAGATTAGCAGGCTCCATCACCTCTCCAGCTGCCCTCCGCTGCTCCAAGTCCTTATCAGACTTTTCCTTGAGAATCTTTTTCTTCTCCTGTATTTTCTTTAACCTGTAGAACTCCTCTCGCTCTCTCTCATCCAGCTCTGTGATGATATAAGCAAGGGTACGTTCAATCCGGGGAATGATGACATGTTCAATAGCATTTACACGCCTGTTGGTTATCTTAATAGCTTCATCCAAAGTAACAAAGGAAGTCTGCAGTGAAGCCAGTTCCACCAGTAGTTCCACTGCTTTGGCATAATTCCTCTTCAGTTTAGCCAACTGTTCCCCACCTCTCGCTAAACCAGTCAGTTCCTTCATGATAATGTTCAAATACTGGCAATGTAACACCTGCTACATTATCTTTCTTTGCTCTAATCTTCACCTGGGCCTTGTTTACATTTTGGATAACTGTGGTGCTGAAGTCCCCTGCTGTGAACTTGGCCTCAGCAAGTGAAAAGGCAGCTTCTCTCATCACTTCACCCATCAACATTTTAGTCTCTATTATCTTCTTAAGGATCTGTCGAAATCGAAGAGTTAAGGCATCAGATTTTTTCTTCAGGAGGTTTCGACCTGTCTGTGCTCCTTTTAGCCGAGCCTTCATGATGGTCTGTGCCATTCGCGAGGGAAAGATTTCAATTCGGTCTTTGCCCGACATTCGGACGATGACTGTTCGGCTCGGGTCCCTGGTCGGGCAACCGTGGCTGCAACAACCCAGCCACTGAGTCTACCGGAATCAGCTGGTTGTGTCTAGACATACATATATTTCTTACCCCTGTACAGGTAAAAGCCTGGAAGCAATGAAACCCCAGTTGCAATGACTACACGTAGCATCCAAACAGCAATATTTATTAAAAGGAGCCAGTCTTCTCTGGAGAAAAGATGAATCCTGAATGGGGCTGAAGCTCCTCAAACCTTATTCACAAATGTCTGGAATTATTTGATCTGTCTAGCAGTTCCTTGGAAGATTCCATCCATCCAAGAGGAACTCTCCCAGTATGAAAATCATTTTCTTCAGGAGCTCCCCAAGAGCTGTTTGTTGTTGTTGTTCAGTCGCTCAGTCATGTCCGACTCCTTTCGACCTTGCGGACTGCAGCATGCCAGGCTTTCCTGTCCTTCACTATCTTCCTGGAGTTTGCTCAAATTTCTGTTCATTGAGTCGATGATGCCATCCAACCATCAAATAGAGGCAACTGTTTAACTTTGTGACTGCCTGAGGCAGTAGATAATACTTGGGAAAATAATAGGCTAACCAAAAAGTTTAAAGGAGAATCAAGGGAATGAGATATTCATAGGGGCCTTGAAAAGCTCTGACACATTCCTGGAAATCGGAAGGCCGTGTGGATGCTCAGGTCTGTGCACACACCCAGAAAAGGAAAGACCTGAGACTGCCCTAAAAACTCTCATCTCTGGTTGACCCTGAGGCACTGCCCAAGCAGGAAGTGAAGGCTAAGGCAGAACTGTCAAATGATCGGCAGAATATTGAAAGTGTGCTCCAAATATACACAGAGCCCTCAACAAATACTGGGAGACTCACTGGTTCCAGCATTTAAGGAAATCTCCATCCAATCATTACTTGACCACTAAGCTAACTGAGCAGAGAGCACACAACAAAGAATACAGACTTGACAGAATTAATTCAGAGAAGTCACCAAACAGAAAAGTAACAGCAAACTCTGGGGAAAGTCCTGATCTCCAGAGCTGCTGCATAATATTATTTAAAATGTTCAGGTTTCAACAAAAACTTATGAAATATAATAAAACAAAAAAGTATGATTCATACAAGGGGGAAAAAAAAATCAACAGAAACTGCCCCTGAAGAAGCCTAGACATTAGACAAACTAAACAAAGACTTTGAATCAGCTGTTTAAAAAATTTAACATCTAAAGGAAATCATGTCTAAAGAACTAAAATAAAGTATGAGAACAGTATCTCACCAAATAAAGAATATCAATAAAGAGAAATTTTTACAAAAAGCCAAATAAAAATTCCTGAGTTGAAAAAAACAATAAAATGAACATGTCACTAGAGAAGTTTAACAGCAGATTTGAGCAAAAGAAAGAATCAGTGACCTTAAAAATAGATTGAGATTATCCACCTGAGAAACAGAAAGAAAAACAATTAAGAAAATTTAAAAGAGCCTCAGAGACCTACCATCAGATATACCTATACCATCAAAAATACCAACATAAGTATAATGGGCGTGTCAGCTGGAGAGGAGAGAAATTTAAAGAGCAGGGAAAAAAATATGTGAATACTGGCATAAAATATGCAAAATTTGATAGAAAACAATCTATAAATTCAAGAAGCTCAACTAACTCCAAATAGGACAAATGCAGAGAGATTCACAAATTAAAATATCACAATCAAGTTGTAGAAAGATATAAATATTGGAAGCAGTAAGAGAAGGGACTCACTGTGTATGAGATCCTCAGTAATATTAATAGCTGTATTTCTCAAAAAATATGGGGGCCAAAAGGCAGTGGGATGGAGTACTCAAAATGTTGGAAGTAGTAGAGGGGAGAATGTCAAACAAGAATTCTATACCCAGCAAAACTATCATTCAAACATGAAGGAAAAAGTAAGAATTTCTATATAAACAAATCTGAGAGAATCTGTCAACAACAGACCTGGCCTACAACAAATAATAAAGGGAGAACTTCAGGCTGAAGTGATAACTTTGACTGTATAGAAACTCAAACTCACATGAAGAAATAAATTGCACTAATAAAGGTAAATATTTGGATAAATTTAAAAATAGTATAAATATTTTGCCTATAATTGTCTTATTTTCATTTTTTATTTAAAAGACACTGCATAAAACAATAATTACAAATCTGTACTGAAGGGCACACAGTGTATAAAGATGTAATTTGAGTGACAATAATGGCACAAAGGAGGAGGGAAGCAATGAAGCAATATCGAATCATAATTTTCATATATTATTGAAATCACACTGGCATTTAATTTAGATTATTAGAAAGTAAGATATCAGTTGTAATTCCCAGAGTAAACACTAAGAAAATAACAAAAAATATAGTAAAACCTTACATCATATATAAAAATTAACTCAAAATGGATCTAAGACTTAAACATAAGGCCTAAAACTATGAAACTCTTAGAGGAAAACATAAGGGAAACATTTCATGACCTTAGATTGGGCAATGATTTCATATATATATTATCAAAGGCAGAGACAATAAAAAATAGTTAAGTTGGACTTTATTAAAATTAAAAGCTTCTGTGCATCAAAGAATACTATCAGTGAAGTGTAAAGGCAACCCACGGACTGGGAGAAAATATTTGCAAATCATATACCTGATAATGGACTGACTAAAATCATAAAGAATTCAGACAACTCAAAAACAAAAAAATAATCTGATTTAAAAAATGGGCACAGGGCTTCCCTGGTGGCTCAGTGGTAAAGAATCCACCTGCCAATGCAGGAGACACAGGTTTGATCCCTGATCTGGGAGGATCCCACATGCCAAGGAATAACTAAGCCCATGAGCCACAACCACTGAGCCTGTACTCTAGACCCTGGCAACTACTGAAGCCCCTGCACCCTAGAGCCCATACTCAGCAACAAGAAGCCACCACAATGAGAAGCCCGTGCACTGCAACTAGTCCCCGCCTGCCACAACTAGAGAAAGACCGTGCAAAGCAATGAAGATCCAACGCAGCCAAAAATAAATAATTTTTAAAACATTAAGACAAAAAAAAGAATCCGCCAGCCAATGTAGGAACACAGGTTCGATCGCTGATCCAGGAAGACCCCACATGCCTTGGAGCAATTAAGTCCATGCACCACAACTATTAAGCCTGTGCTCTAGAACCTGGAAACCAGAACTACTGAGCCCATGTGCCGCAACTACTGAAGCCTGTGCACCTAGAGCCCGTGCTCCACAAAAGAAACCACTGCAATAAGAAGCCCATGCTCTGCTACAGAGAAGCCGCCACCCGCCACAACTAGACAAAGCCCACATGCAGCAATGAAGACCCTGAACAGCCAAAAATAACTAATTATTTTTTAAAATGGGCACAGAACTTGAATAGACCTTTCTCCAAAGACATACATAAAGGCCAATAAGCATAAAAGAAATATGCTTAACAGCAGTAATCACTAGAGAAATACAAATCAAAACTATAAGGAGGTATCATCTCATACCCATGATGGCCACTATGATTTAAAAAAAAGAGAGAGTGAAAATGCTGGCTTAAAACTCAACATTCAAAAACTAAAATCATGACATCCAGTCCCATCACTCCATGGCAAATAGAAGGAGAAACAATGGAAACTGAGAGACTTTATTTTCTTGGGCTCCAAAATCACGGCAGATGGTGACTGCAGTCATGAAATTAAAAGACGCTTGCTCCTTGGAAGAAAAGCTATGACCAACCTAGACAGCATATTAAAAAGCAGAGACATTACATTGCCAACAAAGGTCCATCAGTCAAAGTTACAGTTTTTCCAACAGTCATGTATGGATGTGAGAGCTAGACCATAAGGAAGGCTGAGCGTCAAAGAACTGATGCTTTTCAACTGTGGTTTTGAAGACTCTTGAGAGTCCCTTGGACTGCAAGGAGATCAAACCAGTCAATCCTAAAGGAATTAATCCTGAATATTCATTGGAAGGACTGAAGCTCCAATACTTTAGCCACCTGATTCAAAGAATGACTCACTGCAAAGACCCTGATGCTGGGAAAGATTGAAGGCAGAAGCAGAAGGGGACGACAGAGGATAAGATGGTTGGATGGCATCACCGACTTGATGGACATGAGTTTGAGCAAGCTCCAAGAGTTGGTGATGGACAGAGAAGCCTGGCATCCTGCAGTCCATGGGGTTGCAAAGAGTTGGACATGACTGAGCGACTGAACTGAACTAATGATTAAAAAAAAAAGACAGAGAATAACAATGTCAGCAAAGATGTGGGGAAATTTAAACCCTTGTGCTTTGCTGATATAAATGTAAAATAGTGTGGTTTCTGCAATTTCTACTATTGTCAAAGTAAAAATTATTACCAATGCCCAGAACAGCTCATAAAACCATAAGAAAGTCCAGTGCACTACTTAAATGTTCAGTTCCTCTGCTAGAGCTACTCAGCAATAGCAGTGTTTCAATTTACTCCTCCTTTCCAAACCCACTGGTGAAGAAGGGTAAAAACTGGTCAAAAAGACAAAAAAAGCAAAAAGTAAGGTGAGACTAATGAGAATGTTCCAGGAATATTACCTTTCAGTTGTTCAATTTTTTAATCTGCAATATGAGGAAAAATAGTGCCTACCTTTCAAAGGGCTGTTGTAAGGATTTAGCTAAGCTCATACATATAAAGTATTTAAGAGTGATTACCACATAGAAACACCCTATAAATATTAGCTATCAATATTATTGCTTGAGGAATCACAACTTTTTGTTTCAACTACAACCTATATTTCAGTTCTCTCTCCTGAACACCAAACCTCCAGCTGCAAAAAAAGAAAGAAAAAAAAAATCTCTAGCTTGATTTTCTCAGTGAAGAACACTGCTATAAACTCACTCATCCTAGGCTGACCTGGAACTCACTGTTAGACTCTTCCCTCTTCTTCTTCCTTTACATCTAACTCTCACCAAGCCCTGCAGACTCTCTCTCCTCAGTATCTCTTGAAACCATCCCTTCTTCTTTAACCACATTATTCCTGCCCCCTTAGTACAGGCCTTTATCACTCCTTCCAGGATTACTTAAGTAGTTTCTCACTGACCATGGGGACTCTAATCTCAGCCCTCTCTGACTGATCCATCTGTTACCTTCATCCTTGTTAAAAGATCTATTAAAACAAAAATCTAGTAGTAAATACATGAGTGTTTACTATGTCGAATTTTTTTCTTACTTTTTTGTACTTTCAAAATAAAATTTTAATTTCAATTTAAAAATGAGAGGAGAAACAAAGTGTTCCCCCTGATCAAGGGTGGTTGGAAACAGGCAGAAATATACAAGAAAAGGACTGAAAAAGGGCACAAAGAAATCTGGGGGAGTGACAAATATGTTCATTAATTTTATTATGATTATGACTTTTCAGGTGTATACCTGTGTCAAAACTTATCAAATTGTACAATTAAATAAATGTGATTTACTGTATGTCAATTATTCCTCAATTTCAAAATTTTAAATAAGAAAAAAAGAGTAAATGCATTAAAAAAAAAACCTTTAAAAATAAATCCTCCCTTTGTTTAAAATATTTCAATGGCTGCCCTCTGCCTTAAGATAAATCTCCAACTCCTAACACTGACATGCAAGGTAATGCCTCCTCTCCTGCCATTTCCCCACAAGAACCCCTAAGTCCAGCCAAAGAGATTTACTTACAGCTCCTTGACTGTCTAGCACAGTAACACAAGCTAATGCTTCTGCTCTGTGCCCTTTCCTCTATTCCCCATCTAATGCTGTCTCATTAAGTATCTAGATGCTCATCCTCAGTGTGGGTTAGCTGCCTTTCTACTCTGCTACCAGAGCACCTAGTTCAGACTTTTATCACAGCATTTCAAGAACTGTATTAGTAGTTTTCTTTTTTGTCTCTATTAGATTGTAAGCATGAGAATAAGGTCTATGTTTTTCATTTTTGGCCCGTTGGAGAGTTCCCAGGATGTAGTAAACACTCAAAATAGTTGCTGAATAAAAGGGAAGAAAAGCATTTAAAATATCATTTTTATCAACTGATTCTCTGACCAACCCTATGAAATTTAACCTAAAGAAAACCTGAAGCTCAGAGAAATTAGTTGACTTGCTCAGGGCCATACCCATAGTCAGTAATGGGGCCAAGCTTTCAAACAAGGCCCTTCCAACTCCTAGACAGGTGCATTTTCCTTTTACTTGTGAATTCCTCACCATGCCTAACCCAAATGCCTTTTCAACACAAGGGATCAATAAATATCTGCCACTTTCATGTTTACTGTCACTCTCTAGTCCCAAGTTGCTTTGTCACATACTACATTTTAACACAAGATAAGACTTCAAAGAATTACAGTATAAAGTGAAAGAGACATTCCTTATCTACTCTCGGTTTTTTACTTAAAAAGATGACTAGAAAGAGATAAATGGGGAGAAGTAGAGATTCAACTAATAGAAGCAGTTAGAGAGGTGGTTTCAATGAATGCTACCAACTAAGAAATGAACCTGCAACCGTCCACAAGCTCAGCAGCATGCTCAGCTGGGGCACCCACTAACTTCCAAGAGGAGTCAAGGTATTCATTTCACATCTACAGACCATTAAAATTCTCATCTTTCCCCCTGCAAATATCCATCTTAAAAACACTTTTGACATCCTAGTTGCCATTTCCTCAGCATTCCTCAGATCCAAATCAATTTCTGCTGTGGCATCAACAATTACTTCAGTGAGTGACTTTCTGTTTGAAGGAGCTACTCTTCAAACATTTACTACACAACAATAGAGGGCATTGTACTTTGCTAGGCTGACAAGAAATACACAAAGTAAAATGCGGTCCATATAAGCCACATATAAAAAGATCAGAAACAAGTGTACCTAATATCATAACTCAAAGGAAACCTAAAGGCAAGAATGCAAAGAAATGGAGGAAAACAACAGAATGGGAAAGACTAGAGATCTGCTACAAAAAACAATGCCCTTGACCCAGTTTTTTAAAGACTTGCTTAAAGTATAAACTCTCCCATCCTTCCATAACTAGGAACCAAGCTCTGTATCCTCCTAATTTTTGTTCTATTTAATTCCTAGAAGTAAGAATCCGCTAGAAGGACAGGACTGAATCACAAGAGATGCAGCAGCTTCCCACATGGGTGTTAATTAGTCAAATGTATAATAGTTCTTCCTAATTTATTTCATTCATTCCTTCAACAAATATTTAACACCTATGATGTGCCACACACTGCGCTAGGCAGAGTAAAAACAACAGATATGACCCAAGTTTTCCAGAAGCTTTCACGCCAACAACCTATAATAGTATTCCACTTAGCTGTACGGTTAGGAATTAATCTACAGATCTCTCTGATTGAGCCAGAGGACCTCAGAATTCGAAGAACCTGCAGATTTACGTCCTCGCTTTGCGCCTAGGGGCTCTGAAGCCCTAAAGTGACTTGCCCAAGGTCACCCTGCGCATTAGTGACAGAACAGAAATTAGAATGCGGATCTCCCCCTCTCCCTGAGGGGAAGGAGTCACAGGAGGTGACCGAGGAAAAGCAAGTTTCGTCCAATTTAGGTCTGAAGTCACTCTCCTCCCTTTTCCGAAGAGGGGGAAGGCACGGAAAAATCGAGGGTCGGGGAAGTGGGAAGCTGCCTCAGTTTCCCCGCAGAAAGGCAGCCGAGCAGCCCGGCTACCGCAGAGGCTCCGCTCCTGCACTTTCGTCTAGTTGCTCCCGTCCCGCCCTCTCCAACGCCAACCCGGGAGTCCGGCGGGCGACCGCACATAATTACTCCTTCACTCACAAGGACTCGCACCAGCAACGCCATGTTTCTCGACAACCATTTCCGGGTGAAGGACGGGCTTCCGGAATCCCCGCCGCCGCCACCCCTCCACTAGGTTGTCTTTTCGCGGGTCGGTGCCCGGCAACCGCAGCGCAGGCGCACAGAGGCCGCTGGGCGCACGAGCGCGCGCTTCCCCCGCTGTGCACGAGCAGGCAGGGCCCGAGCGCGCGGCCGGACGCTCGGAACGCGAGCGCGCGCCTCCGGCTCTGTCAGGTGTCGGTCAGGAGCGTCACAGAGGCCGGTGCGGTCTCCACACCAGTCTTCTGTGACACCTGCCTCGGGCTTTTCGTGGCGCTCTCCGTAACCCGCCTCACTCCTCAGCACTTCCTTGTCGGAGTTCCTCTTTCCCAGACTCTGTCCCCACTAGGATTACCGCCTTTTCACCAGCGGTCGAAAATTACAGGATCTTGGGGGAAATCCCAGCACTTTAAGACTCCCAGAAACGAGCCGGAGAAGGAGGGACATAGAACACGGCTGAGTCCTGAAATTCAGGGGGAGAGAGTGATCACATGCTGACGTGAAACCTTGAAAGGAACTTAAAAACGTGAAAGGAACATTAGGGGTTTCTGGTTGGTTGGTTGCAACTGGGAGCATCTTTGAGTATTGACAGGAAAGTAGTATAAAGTTGAAGAAGATACAGAAGATGCAAGGATGCAAGACGTTTCCTCCGGAGGTGAGAGAGAATGGCTTTAGCCAGAAGACCTCTTGCATTCATTGTACCCCAGGAACATTAGAGGAGAGAATGTGTGGGTGTTCCCTAGGGTTATGGGGGGCAGAGGCGCAGAATGTTGAAGGACTTTATTACTTTTCATTCAGTCAACATATAGACCATTGACTATAGGCCTATGGCTGGTTCTTTGTGTGCTGGACCTAAGGCAGGTGTGGATATCCTGGAGCTCATAGACTTGGTGGGAGGGCTGGGCACACAAAAGTAAGCCAATGAGAAAAATAAAATAGTTTAAAATTGTGGTAAGTGCTGTGAAGGGAACAACAAGGAGCTAAACTAGAGAAAGAACATGGGAAACTACCCTTTATATGCTTTCTCCACTCAAGTGAGTGGTTTATGTGTTTGGAATTCAAAGCAGTGGTAGAGTGCTCCTATGGGCTTGCCTGATAGCTCAGTGGTCAAGAATCCGCCTGCCAGAGCAGGAGCCTCCAGTTCAATCCCTGGGTCAGAAACGTTCCCTAGAAAAGGAAATTACAGCCCACTCCAGTATTCTTGCTTGGGAAATCACATAGACAGAGAAGCCTGGCAGGCTACAGTCCAGGGGATAGTGAAGAGTCGGACACAACTTAGTGACTAGACAACAACAAAGTGCTCCTACAGGGAACTTAGGACAAGTGGCATCACATAAACAATAAGAGTAATATCCTTGTTAATCAGTTAACAATGCAAATGTGATACAAAAACTACAGGTTTGAAAAGTGAAAGTGTTAGTCACTCAGTTGTGTCCAACTCTTTGTAACCACATAGACTGTAGCTTGCCAGGCTCCTTCGACTATGGAATTCTTCAGGCAAGAATACTGGATTTAGTAGTCTTTCCCTTCTCCAAGGGATCTTGGCCACCCAGGGATTGAACCCAGATCTCCAACATAGCAGGCAGATTCTTTACTGTCTGAGCTACCAGGTTTAAGATCAAGTAAATAGTTCACACAAGAATTAATGAACTAAGATGTAGAAGACAAGAGAAAAGACTGATACTTAATTTTCTTTCTGATGGCTTCTATTTTCTCTCAGCAGGAGAATTTTCTTCTCAAAGGATGGCAGATGATATGAGATTGTAGTTCAGAAAAAGAAGAAAGTTTAAAGTTTAACAGAGACTGGAAGAAAAATGGGCCAGTGAAATATGGAGGATCTAGTTGAAGTTTGTAACTCTCTGCTTTATAAGTGTTTAATTTATTAATTTTAAATTAAAAGTCAGATTTATACTTATACTCTCTTTTCTTAAAATTAGCATGTTACAGATAAGCTAAAGTCCCTTTTTACCACCACCTCGAATCCCAACTTTCCACCCTCTCTAAAACTGAATTCCCTTCCAGATTTTTTTTAATGCTTGCTTTCACATACTTATACATGTTTCCTTAGAAAATATTAGGTTGGGGCAAACATAATTGCGTTTTCTGACTGTGATTTTTAAATCATTATAAATAGGCTCAAACACAGCTTTATTAATCAAAGTGGGAACAATTACAATCAATACATTTTTGCCAACAAGAAATAAGTTTATTTACTCCTATAGCATAAAAATCTGTGCCTTGGAAGTCAATGAACTCTTGGAAAGCATTTTCTGCCTCGTGCTGATTATGGAAGCATTTTTCCTGCAAAAAATTGTCAAGATAGTTAAAGAAATGGTAGTCAGTTGGGGAGAGGTCAGGTGAATACAGTGGATGAGGCAAAACTTCATAGCACAATTGGTTCAACTTTTGAAATGTTGGTTGTATGACAGGCAGTTGATGATGTCATAGAAAAGAATTGGGCCCATTCTGTTGACCAATGCTGGCTGCAGGCATTGCAGTTTGGGGTACATTGCATCAATTTGCTGAGGATGCTTCTCAAATGTGATGGTTTTGCTGGGATTCAGCAGGCTGTAGTGGATCAGACCAGCAGCAGACAACCAATCAGTGACCATGACTTTTTTTGGGGGGTGCAAGTTTGGCTTTGGAAAATGCTTTGGAGCTTCTTCTTGGTCTAGCCACTGGGCTGGTCATCACCAGTTGTCATATAAAATCCACTTTTTGTTGATCACCACAATCCGATCAAGAAATGATTATTGTTGTGCAGAGTAGGAGAAGACAACACTTCAAAACAAAGGGGTTTTTTTGATTGGCAGTCAGCTCGTGAAGCACTCACTTACCAAGAGTGCTTTTTTACCTTTCCAATTTGCTTCAAATGCTGAACAATGATAGAATGGTTGACACTGAGTTCTTTGGCAATTTCTTGTGTAGTTATAAGAGGATCGACTGATGCTCTTAGCTGGTTGTTGTCAACTTCCGATGACTGGCCACTACACTCATCTTCAAGTCTCCCGTCTCCTTTTCAAAATTTTTTGAAGCACCACTTCACTGTATGTTCATTAGCAGCTCCTGGGCCAATGTGTTGTTGATGTTGAGAACTGTGTCTGCTGCTTTATGACAGATTTTGAACTCAAATAAGGAAATCTCAATGCAGGGGGCCCAGGTTCAATCCCTGGATCAAGAGAACTTGATCCCACATGCCACAACTAAAGATCTCTTGTACCACAATGAAGACCCAGAGCAGCCAAATAAATAAATAAGTTTTTTTTAAAATCATACATTACAAATATATATGTGCTGAGAATTTGCCATGATACAGGCTCAGATCTAAATTCTGAAGATACAAAAGAGAATAAAACAAAGTTCCTGCCCTCGTGGAGACTATATTTCAGTGGAGAAAGACAAGCAATAAGCAAATAAATACAATGTCAGGCATGGTAACTGCTAAGAAGGGTAATAACAAAATATAATAGGGTGCTATTTTAGATAGAATGATCCAGTAAGGCCATACTGAATTTGATCAAAAATATGAAAGAAATGATAGAGTGACCCATGTTAAAGAACTTGCTGGGCAGAGAGAACAGCAAGTACAAAGGTCCCAACATGAGAGAATGCTTCATGTTTCCAAGGAAGAAAAAGGAGCTTATCATTGGCTGGAACCAAATGAATAAGGAAGAGTATGATAAGAGATGAGGTTGACAAGATGGCCCTAGGAACCAGATCATGGGGAACCTTGTTGACTGTGGTAAAGACTTTAGATTCTATCCTATATGTTGTAGCTGCAGAAAAATCCCTGGAAGGATACACAAGAAACTGGTAGTGGTGGTTATAGTGCCTGATTCTGAGGAAGAGGGTTAGGGAACTAGGATGTTAGGTCTGGAAGGGAGACATATTTTTTCCACCTATATCCTTTTGTCTTGTTTGGACTTTGTACTATATCTATATAATTACCTTTAAAATTAAAAGAAAAATATCCAAACCACACTTAAAATCTTCTGCCCCCCCAAAAATTTACTAGTTGGTTTTATGAGAAATACAAAAAAGTGAAGCTTGGTCCTTGCCCTTAGCATATTATGATTGTGAAGGTATAATACATACTCACAGCAATTTTTAGAGACAATGCCAAAGAATGAAGTTTTATTCCTATCTCACACCGCATGGAAAATTAGCTCAAAATGAATCATAGATCTAAATGTAAAAACTAAACTATAAAGCATAAGAGTAAGTCTTTGTGACTTTGTTTTAGGCAAAACCTTCTTAAATACAACATCAAAAGTACAAATAACAAAAGAAAAACTAGGTAAATTGGACTACATGAAAATTTTAACTTTTCATTGCAAAAGATACCATCAAGAAAGTGAAAAGATACAAATTAGGAGAAAATGTTTACAAATCACCCATCTGATAAAGGATTTGTATCCAGAATATACAAAGAGCTCTACAACTCAGTAATAAAACAAACACCCAGTATAAAATGAGTAAAAATTTGAACAGACATTTCTGCAAGGAAGATACACAAATGGTCAATAAGCTAATGAAAAGATGATCAACATCGTTAGTCATTAGGGAAACACATACAACATAATGAGATACCACTTCGCATTGCACTAAGTGGCTATAATCAAGCAGATATGTAATGCAAGGTACTGGCAAGGATGTGAAAAACTGGATAACTCATGCATGGGACTGTAAAACTATACAGCTGCTTTGGAAAACAGTCTGGCAGTTCCTGTAAATGAGAAACATAGACTTACCATCTGGCCCAGTGTTTCCATTCTTGGGCATATATTTAAGAGAAATTAAAACATATGGGTGGCGCTAGTGGTAAAGAACCCACCTGCCAGTGCAGGAGACATAAGAGACTTGGGTTCAATCCCTGGGTCAGGAAGATCTCCTGGAGAGGGAAATGGCAACCCACTCCAGTATTCTTGACTGGAGAATCCCATGGACAGAGGAACCTGGTGTGCTACAGTCCATGGGGTTGCAAAGAGTCAGACACGACTGAAGTGACTTAGGACGGACGGGATGGAAAGTATATGTCCACACGATAACTTGCATATTTATGTTCATCACAAAATTATTCAGAGTAGCCAAAAACAACCTAAATATCCTTTAGCTGATGAAACGGATAAATAAAATGTGGTATATCCAGGAAATGAATTATTACTCGGCAATGACAAGAAGTGAACTACTGATACACTTCAATATGATGACCCTTGAAAACATTATGCTAAGTGAAAGAAGTCAGTCACTAAAGGGTATTGTATGAGTATGATCCATTTCTGTGAAGTGTCCAGCTGCCCGCTGCCATAGCCAATTCCTGAACTTTACCACCAGAATGAATTAGGAAATTTTTTATTTATTCCATTCTGGATTCTCGCCACTATTTTTTGGCCATGCCATGTGGCTTGTGGGATCTTAGTTCCCTGACCAGATTTTGAACCTCTGCCCCCTGCAGGAGAAGTACAGAGTTCTAACCATTGTACCACCAAGGAATTCTCTCATCATCCTATTCTTTAAGCAACGGTTCTTTCCTAGTACATTTGTCATTCTACCCCACTGAGACCTCCAGGCTTTTTATCTCTTCTCTTTACACAGTTGTCTGTTAACTTTCTCACCTCTCTCCTCCCATCTAGCTTACATCATACAGTCTGTCACCTTAATTGCCTAATTGTCTCTTGCCAGTGTAACTTCCTTGCTCAAAAGTCTTTCTCCCCACCCCACCTAGAGAGACTTCCTGCCTCTAATTGTCCATTTGTTCCATGCCTGTATTTAGATTATTAAGTTCTACTGGAGAAAACCATGCAAAGAGCCTATTGATACCACCAAATATGGATACTAACCTTTACTATGTTTAATTCTGCTCTCTTCTCCAAAACTACTATTTATTAATATCACTGTATTAGATTCCTAAGGCTGCCATAGCAAACAAACACACACACCAGGTGGCCTAAAACAACGGAAATGTATTGTCTCCCAGTTCTGGAGCCTAGAAGTCCAAAATCGAGGTATTGGCAGGACCACATTCTATCTGAAATCTCCACGGGATCTTTCCTTGCCTCTTCCTAGCTGCTGGTCATTGCTATAAATCCTTGGCGGGGTTTTTTTTGGGGGGTTGTTTGTTTTTATATTTTGGCTGCAGTGTACTGCATGCCCAAGGGTCTCCAAGGATCCAATGAACCTAAGCCTCTGCAGTAAAAGCACCAAATCCTAACTACCAGGCCATCAGGGAACTCTCAGTCCTTGGTGTTTCTTGGGTTACAGCTTGCAAAACTCCAATCTGTGCCTCCATCATCACGTGGCTTTCTTCTTCTGCTCCTGTCTCTATGACTTCTCATCTTGTAAACGCGTGCGTGCCTGCTCAGTTGTTCCCTTGTGTCCAACTCTCGTGATCCATATGGACTGTAGCCCTCCAGGCTCCACTGTCCATGGGATTTTCCAGGCAAGAATACTGGAGCAGGTTGCCATTTCCTCCTCCAGGGGATCTTCCCGACCCAGGGACAGAATCCACATCTCCTGCATCTCAGGAGGATTCTTTTAGCACTGAGCCACCAGGGAAGTTCCAATTCTTATAAGTCCTCTAGTTGTACTGGATTAGAGCCCACCCTGATAATCTTAACTTGATTACATCTGTGAAGATCCTTTTTCCAGATAAGGTTATATTCACATATTAGGAGCAGGGAGGTTGGACTTTAACATATATTTTTAAATTTTTTCAGTCTTGACTCATGACATGTGAGATCTTAGTTCCCCAATTAGGGGTCAGACTCGAGCTTCCTGCATTGGAAGTGTGCTGTCTTAACCACTGGACCACTGGGAAGTCCCACTTAACATATTTTTTTGAGGGACACCATTTAATCCATACCAGGAACTTGTTTCACACTCCTTGACTCTGACCCCTTCCTACTGTCTGTAAACAGTTGGCCTCACCTCCTGCTGCATAGAGAAAATAAAAATTAGAAGCCAACAGAAAGAAACTCAGCTTCCCACCACCCAGCTCACAAACCTGCATATATCACACGCATGTGTCCTTTCTACTACATATCATTTCATGGAAGAATTCCTCTTTTTCCAAAGGCTATTTTAAAGCCAACCCCATAAAATGTCTTCAAGCTTGACATGTTCAAAATTGACCCCAAAATCTTACTCTCAAAATCTGTTCCTCCTTCCAGAGTCTTTCTTTTCCTTTTTTTTGAGTGGCACACCGTCCCCTCAGTTTCCCAAGCTAAAAACCACAGGATTCATCCTTGACTCTGCTTCTGCCTCACACTAACCATCCCAACACTCCCCAAGTCCTGCTAACAGAGCAGAACCACCGTTCTCTTGGGGTTTTGTACAGTGCATGTCTATTAATGAAGCCCACACTTGTATTTCAACTTAGGCACCCACATTATATTCAACTGATTCTACTGAATTCATGGCTACCTACCACACTGTCTCTTTCCCATCAGAAACTGTGAAATCACATTTCAATTCTTGTACATATATAGTTGGTTTCATGCATTCTCATGCATAACTTGACTTTTCCCCCTGTCTTATTTCATTTCCTTTGATTCAGTATATTATCTTACCATTCTAGCATGCTTTGGGATCTTTATTTTCTCTTTCATTCATGCATGGAAATTGAGGGCATGAGCATTGATAAGAGACTTCATGTAAAGTGCTAAGGACAGTACTTGATACCTAATAAACCCTCAATAAACATTGTAGTTGTTATTATCCCAATACTGAGCACAGTTTTGGGTCACAGCAGACCCCCAATAAATATTTATTGGTTAATGAATGGATGGATCAAAGATGTATGGAATGAATGAATAGCCCCTTTCCTGAATCCAAGGCCCATTAAATTTGATATTTTTAAAAATAATTTTATTTATTTTGGGTTGTCCTGGGTCTTCACTGCTGCATGGGCTTTTCTCTAGTTGCAGCAAGTGGAGGCTACTCTCTAGTTGTGATGCCTGGGCTTCTTACTGTGGTGGCTTTGCTTGTTTCAGAGCACAGACTCTAGAGTGCAAGGGATTCAGTAGTTGGAGCTCCCAGGCTCCAGAGTGCAGACTCAATAGTTGTGGTGTACAGGCTTAGTTGCTCCACAGCATGTGGGATCCTCCTGGACCAGGGATTGAACTAGTGTCTTCTGCTTTGACAGGCAGATTCTTTACCACTGAGCTACTAGGGAAGCCCCCTAAATTTGATGTTATTATCCCTCTTTTACAGTTAGAAAAACTGAGGCTCAGAGAAGTTAAATAACTTGCTCAAAGTCACTTAGCTGGAAAGTGGTAGAACCAGAACTGGAACCCAGATCTGACTCCTAATGTATATGACTACTCTGCTTCCTCACATCCATATTCAGATCAGAAGAACCAATAGTGAAGCTGAGTGAAATCTAAGAGACTTCCCAAGGTCATGTGTTCCAAGCCCTTAGAAGAGCTGATTCTCCAGCTTGTTGTGGCCCTGAGGCACTCAGGGATATGGAAAGAGCCAAGAGATGGCATCAGAGGGCTGGGGGTCTCACCTCTTTCCTCCCCTATGGGCCTTCCATTTTCCCTCTCCTAAGCTATATGCTTAGCTATTTCTCCCTAGGAACTAACAACAAGCTATGTCCCTAAGGAGATACTTTTAAGACCAGGAAGCCAAATCCCAGGAAGATAATTCAATTAATTTCCAAGATCAGGGTCAGTGGAACTGGATGTCCAGAAAAGTAGCAAGAATGATGCAAAGTATACAGAGACCTGCAGTTACTTCTCTGGTTTGTCAATTTCTCCTCTGTAAAAATGAAGGTGGCTAAGATCAAGTGTAGTACACAGCTTCCCAGGTGGCACAATGGTAAAGAATCTGCCTGCCAATGCAGGAGACACAAGAGATGAAGGTTTGATCCTTGGGTCAGGAAGATCCTCTGGAGTAGAAAATGGCAACCTGCTCCAGTGTTCTTGCCTGAAAAATCCCATGGACAGAGGAGCCTGGCAGGCTACAGTCTATGGGGTTGTGAAGAGTCAGACACGACTGAACAACTGAGCATAAGGAGTAATATTCCTTGCCCTGCCTGCTTCACAAGAGGCACACTAATGATAACAGCTGGTATTTGTGGCATCCCACCTTGGTGCTAGCTACTATGTTGAGTGTCTTTCATATCCTAACAGTTAGCTCTATGAAATAGGTATATTGTTTTACCCTTCCTCCCTCTTTTCTTTTTTACCAAAGGGGAAATCAAGGTTGGTGGAATTAGGCTACTTGTCCAAGGCCTGTAACTTGAAGTGACAAAATCTTGAAATTTGAAACTGGGCTGTCCTTTGTGCCCAACAGTGCTGCAACAGCATGGCTGAGAGTGTTTGTGAACTCTAAAGAATGATATGATTCTTGTACCCTTTGGCTTGAGAATATCCTGTACAACTATGCAGCCTGTTATGATTGGGACTGGAGGTAGGTGCCTGGCAGCCATAAATGTCCAAGGAGGCAGTTCAATAAATCAGATGGTTAGGATGGAAGGGCTATTCCCACCCACAGTTATCTCTGATTGGCTTCTCATAACATCCAGTCCCATCACTACATGGCGAATAGAGGGGGAAACAATGGAAACAGTGACAGACTTTATTTTCTCAGGCTCCAAAATCACAGCAGATGGTGACTGCAGCCATGAAATTAAAAGACACTTGCTTCTTGGAAGAAAAGCTATGACAAACCTAGACAGCATATTAAAAAGCAGAGACATTATATTGCCAACAAAGGTCCATATAGTCAAAGCTATGGTTTTTCCAGTAGTCATGTATGGATGTGAGAGTTGGACCATGAGTAAGGCTGAGCGTTGAAGAATTGATGCTTTTGAACTGTGGTGTTGAAGACTCTTGAGAGTCCCTTAGACTTCAAGGAGATGAAACCAGTCTTTCCTAAAGGAATCAATCCTGAATATTCATTGGAAAGACTGATGTTGAAGCTAAAGCTCCAATACTTTGGCCACCTGATGCAAAGAGCTGACTCATTGGAAAAGACCCTGATGCTGGGAAAAATTGAAGGCAGGAGGAGAAGGGGGCAACAGAGGATGAGATGGTTGGATGGCATCACCAACTCAATGGACATGAGTTTGAGCAAGCTCTGAGAGATGGTGAAGGACAGGGAAGCCTGGTGTGCTGCAGTCCATGGGGTTGCAAAGAGTTGGACATGACTGAGTGACTGAACAACAGTCTAGGTGGGAAATGTACACAGGCTGATTGGTTCTTTTGTGGAAGAGAGTTCTAGGATAGGTGGAGGTGGGAGAGGAAGCTCCCAGGGTATCAAGCCAGGGCTGCAACAGTCTAATCAATGCCCAGGCCTTCAGCAGAAGAGCACCATGGCTGAGATGCCATGAGGTTCTTTGATAGGGGTAAGGCAGGAAGACCTCTGATCTGTTAGACTTTCCAAGAAACTAGGGATGTACTGTCCTGGAAATCAGGGCCCTGCCTCTCTGCCCTTGAGTCTCCAGCCACCCTGCTTCTACACTGCTCTCTCTGTGTCCCCAGCTCACTGCGTGGCCTCCCTGGCACCTCCTTTCCAGGCTCACTCTCCTCTCACATACACCAGAACTCTGTCTGCCGTGGCAGCTCCTTTGTTTACTTCCAGAGCTTGCAGGCCTGCCCCCCAGCCAAACACAACGAAACCCAGCCAGAGAGGGCTAGGCTCCAGGCTCAGGCTGGCCTCTCAGGGACAAGGAATGGCCTCCAAGCCAGGGAGGCAGCTCGAAGGTACACTGCCCACCCCCTCACTCCCCGCCCTGGGATCTTGCTTCAGGATCTGTCAACCCAGGTTTCAGGCCTTGAGGGAAGGGACACTGGATCTGCCCAGAGCTGGGCAAGCATCCTTACTGTTGAAACAGCTTTGGCTAGGAGCCCTGGGAATCAAAGCCCCAGCTGCAGAGGGGTGGGGAAAATTTTGAGGCCCCCTGAGTGGGAAGCAGAAGCCTGGGTTCCCCTCTTCTGGTCCTCCTGCTCCTCAGCCAGGCAGAACCTGGTCCCAAGCCCTTAGAAGGAGGACTCAGATGCCCACATTTCCCTACTGGAGGGCCCTGCTCCCCTCCCAAGAGTTCACCCCTTGCTCCTCCCCAAAGATTCTAGCGGAGGAGGGAAGTGGGTCTGGACTCTGGGCCAGGCCCCAGAAGAAAACATTGTCAGGCTGTGTCTGGCATTGGTCTGTCTAAGGTCAATAAGGTCAGTGGGAGCTTACTTGTCTAAATGGATAATTATGTATCTATATCCTGTATAGTGGAAAGGGGAGGGGCTCCAGTTGTTTCTAGAGTTTGGGTTAAGGGGTGGAAGGGGTGCCAAGCTGGAGGGTAGCAGGGCCGCAGGCAAGATCATGTGAGGAACAGTGATCAGTGACAAAGGAGATGCCCCAATAGGTGAAGAGGAGGTCAAGGGCCCCTTTAACTGGTGACCAGTGGATTCTGTGAGTATAAGCTGGGGGGTGAGTATGAAATAGGGATGATTTTAGAGGAAATTAAATCCTCAAGTTCCCTCCCACTTAGGGATTCATTTTGGAGACAACAAACTTGCCTAAGGAATGTCGAAAAGGAAACCGACCTCTGTTGCCAGGCCCCAGCGGAGTAGACAGAGCTCTCGGCGAAAACCGGGAATGGGGTAAGAGGTGAAACCCTGGCCCAGCTCAGCTTGTGCTCTCTGTCCCATTCTGCTTCAGGCAGCCCATGTCCCCTCTCTGGGTCAGTCTTCCTTTGAAGGGTCGCTGGGCTCTGGGGTAGACAAGAAATCTGGCACAGTTTTGCTTTTTATCTCGTCAACGTACATTTAAATCTAACAGTCTAACAGCCTCCCACTCCTCACCCTGTCCAAGCCCGCTCCCCTTCTTTCCCACCCCTGCCCAATTAGCATCCATCTGCCCCCACCCCGCCCCGGGCAGAAAGTCACCAGGTACAAAGGTGATTCAAAGGGGAGGTGCCAACTGTGGGTCTCCAAAGGAGAGGCCTCCCTAGAGAGTGCCAAGGTCAAGAAGGCCCAGGTAAGGAGAGGTCATGGGCTGATTCTCATTGGAAAGCAAGGTCCCCTGGGTCTCAGTCCCATTCCGAGTCTGTCTCCCTGGGCCTGTGTCTGCCAATCAGAGAAGCAAAAGGCAGAAATCCCCAGACAGGGGGACTCATGGATAGAAAGGGATCTTTAGCAACTGAGCAAGGCTGTTGGCCTCCCCTTTCACGGGGACTGCGTAGATGCTCCTGGCTGTAGCTTCCGGATCCCCCTGTGATTCCAGGAGTGCAGGGAGGGGCTCTGGTGACCAGCATCCTGGGGATATGCCACCCGGGAAGACAGAGGCCAGTGTTGCTACCTGCAGCCACAAGACTCCACAACCATGTCCTCATACTGCTTATAGACCACATTGTTGGCCGAGTCGATGAAGAGGATACTGATAGGACTCAGCCTCGTGGGCACACAGCAGGTAGGTGGTGTGGACTCGGGGTCCATGGAGTTCATCAGGGTCTGGATGACCGCATGGTTCGTGGGCTCCAGGTGGGAGCGCAAGGGGAACTCACACAGCCCCTCGCAGTGGAAAGCCTCATACTCCAGGGGCGCAATAATCCAGTCATCCCACCCCATGTCCTTGAAGTTGACGTGCAGCGCCTTCCGACTGCAGCGGGCCTTGGGGTTCTTGGTGGGTCGCTTGCCCTGACGCGTGGCCAGGGGGGCCCGCCGCTTTCGCCGCTGGCTGAACAGATATTCATACACGGTCTTATCATCCTGGCCGGAGCGGGCCTTGATCTCATTAAAGAACAGGTCCCGTTTCTTGGTGCGGCCGAACACCAGGAACAGGGCTTTCTCATGGATCTGCCGGGCAGTGCGGTCAAAGCCCAGGCCACGGAGGTCCATGGCCCGGCCCCGTTCCCAGGCCTCCAGCTCCAAGCACAGCTGGGCTGAGTTCTTAAAGTTTCGGAAGAGCTTCCAGATGTCGAACACCTCCCAGCCAGAGCCGTCCAGGCTTGGCACGGAACGCACATCCAGCAAGGCTGCCGGCTGCCGGCCGCTGGGGCAACTGGACAGCTTCAGCTGGGCAGCCCGCCCACTGCCGGGGGCCACTAGCTTGGCCGTGTCCAAGGGCTTCTTCCGCAAGATCCGCAGCTCAGCCCCTAGTAGCCCATCCTTCTCCAAGGCGCTAATGTCAAACACGTACCTCTGCTTCCTGACCACAGGACCTCGGTCATCTAGAGAGAACACCCAGAAGTCACTGCCCGCGGTCTCACCAAGGGAGCCGGTCACCACGCAGCCTCAGGAGGGCCACAGCTCTTCTCCCCCAAGAGAGCTCTCTTTAACCTCTTCCCCATTCCGACAGAGGCCAAGACCCAAATCATGGAGAGCCTTTTCCAAAATAAGGGAGCTTCCTACGCAGTCAACCAAGTAGGGCTGTTAATCTGTAGATGTGACTGTGGGGGATTTGAGTGATTCTGGGTGTCTGTGTTAATGACACATAGCAGAAGTCCATCAATCTTAGAACTGCCTTCTGCCTGTCTCTCTCCCATCTGTAATCCAATATGATATCTCCTTGCTAAGAGTGACAGGATGGGCATTATAATGACCCCTGTTTTTCCAGAGGAGGAACCTGAGGCTCAGAGAAGTCAGGTAACTTGCTGAAGGTCACCCAGCTGGCAAAAAGCAAGGTTGGAACTCCAGCCTAGAACTTGTCATGCCTGATCCTGGGCTGCTTCTAGTATACTATGCCTTAAAGAAGATCTTAGTGCTCTTGTTTCACAGATGAAGCACAGAGAGGGAGAGTGACTTGTCTAAGTCACACAGCGAGTTAATGACCAAACTGGTCTATGATACAATTTTCCTGGCTAGTCTGATGATTTGTGGTGTATATTTCTTACTCTGCTTGGTGTGTGTGTGTGAATGACAGTTTGTGTGTGTATATGTATGACTGGGTCCACATGTCAGTATGGAAAGTAATGCGTAGTTGAGTGATGTGTTACATACACGTATGATGGGCTTATGTGACTGTTTGAAGGGTATGTATATATTGGGTTGGCCAAAAGTTTCTTTCGATTTCTTCTATTAAATGGTACAGAAAAAGCCCCAAGTGAAATGTTTGGCCAACCCAATATATGTGTCTGCATATGGGTAAGAAAGTTCTGGGTGTATCTGTCAGCTGTGTGTGTGCACATTATGTACGTGTGTGTGAGAGTCTCCATGTATGTGCAAACATAAGGCTCTGCGTGTGTATAAGAAGCTCAGTGGTGTGTCTGAATCAGCATGCCTTCCTTCCTAAATACCAATTTGCCATTGGGAAGCATTCATAATATTTCTCTAGAAGGTGACTAATTAGGCCTTTAAACTCCCCATCTCTCCCCCTCCAAGCTCCCTTAGAGCTGGGGGGCACAAGGACTTACTTTATGGTTCCCCGAGGGGTCACAGCTTTCTCTGGCTGGGCAGGCAGCCAGACCACCTCCCCCACCTCAGCCAGACCGCTGCCTCTGTGTCTCCCCCGCCCTGCCACTCCCCCACCGGCCAGCTCTAATGAGGAGCCTCTTCCCCTCTCTGACCCCTCCCCCACCCTGCCAGCCAAAGTCCCAAGACTCCCAGAGCCAGAGCGCTCGAGCTGCCAGCAGCCCTAGCCATCGGGTCAACCTCCCTCTTTACTCTTATGGGTAAACCCAGGCCCTGAGAGGGGAGAGGGCTTGCTGAAATCACATGGCAAGTTGAGGGCACGAGCCCAGACAGTGATGCTAGGAGGGCAGAATGCTAAGTGAGGGGAGCAGACTGGCTCCTAGGTTCATGATAAACAGGATCCGTGTCTAGGACAGGACATAAATTTTTTATATTGTAAGGACTCTTAGAAGTCTCCCCATCCAGCCTCCACAGAGTTGTACAGATGGGGAAACTGAGCCCCCAAAGGGAGAAGGGGCTTGCTCAAGGTCACACTGTGAGTTAGACCCCAGGTCTGTTGTCCACCTCATCCCATATATCTGAAGATCATTCCATGACCCCAAGATGCCTCATTTCCTGCCTTCATCTATCTTACTTTCTCTGCCCCCTCACCTGAAGGGAAAGTGGCAGAACCATGGACATCTGAGATTCGTTTCTCTCTCTGCCATCCAAGAAAACCTACACCTCCCTGCAGCCTAGAAAGTCTGACCAACTCAATAAGAACAGAGCGTGGCCTGGTAGCCAAGAGTTTAAGAGGCTGGTCCTCAATTCTGCCACCAACCGGCAGGGCTTGTCTCCTTCCCAGGCTTCAGGAACCCCCTCCACATCTTGCAGGAATCTCACTTGGGGATCCCCCAGGTGCCCTCCGGCTCTGACATGCCAGCAGCCTGGGACCTGGTGTGGGTGAGGTTAATCCCAAATACTGCCCTGGGCCAGAAGCACACACCATCTCCCCCCAGTGCAGCGTCTGGGCTCTAAAGCCCCCTCCATGCATGCAGATGCCCCTCCCTCTGAGCCGTGCCCCAGCCACCCCGCCCCCTCACCTTGCCCTTTGTCAATAAAGCTGGTGATGGTGTTGGCCAAGCCAGCCTCCAACTTCACGCTGCTGTTGCCTCCCTTTCTGTCAGCATCGGACAGCGTCCTGTACAGCGAGAGCATGTACTCGTGGGGAGTGATGGGAGGCGGGCGGAACGGCTCCTTGGGTTCACGAGGGGACCCAGGCTCCCTGGCCTTCTTCAGCAGGAAGGGACTGGGGACAGAGCCTGCCTTTGAGGGTGCCTTCCCCCCAGGAAGCTGTCCTTTCGGGGTCACCGTCCGTGTGGCCCCCTGCCTTGTCTGGGGAGGGTGTCCTGGCTTGGGGTCAGGGCCACCCGATCTCGGGGGCAGCTTTTTGGGTTCATCCTTCTTGGGCTGTGTCAGGCCTCCTGTCTGCCCGGTGCCCCCCTTGGCCCTGGCATTGGTGGCCCCCCCACCGTAGCTGTGACCCCCTGGCCTGAAGATGTTCTGGGCCAGAGGGGGTCTCTCCTTGGCTTCTGCTTTGGCCAGCCCTGGCCTGGCCCTCGGGGGTCTCTGGCCCAAGTCAGGGGCACCCAACACAGTGCAGATGAATTCCAGGTCCAGCCAAGCCAGGTGCCAAAGCAAGAGAGTGAGGAGTTTGGGGAGTCTCATCCTCTGGCCAGCCGCTGAATGACGCCCGAGAGAACAGCGGCAGCAGCGAAGGTGCCTCTGGTTTGGCAGGAAAAACCATGAAAGGAGCGGACCCTCAAAAGCAGCGGCAGCAGCAGTAGCAGCAGAAGGAAGGGCTTTCTCCTCAGTCTGAGACTCTTGAAGTCTGCCGGGTGTGTGTTTGTATCCAGTCCCATAGTGGAAATGCTCTCCTATCCAGACGTGCACCGTCTCCAGTCAGCAGCTGAAAATAACTCGTTCTTGAAAGGAGAAAGCCGACCGCCCCCTTTCTCCTGCACAACTGACTGAGGGCCTGAAGGAGGCTTGTATAAGGCTCAGGGATTTTTCCAAGAAGGAAGAATGGCGTAATGCTGCTAACTTTTGAATCCTTTCCAGTGAAAATACTTACACACACACGCGCACACACACACACACAAGCCTGCAGGTGCTCAGAAAAATCTTTTACAAACCTGAACTCAGGAATTGGAAACGGAATTCCAACCCAAACCAATTTAATTACTCTCTGATGTCATGCTGTCTAAACTCATTTAAGTGCGATATATTTATGTGAAAAAAATCACCGCTGCCCTCTGAGGCCATGGCTCACGGGGGCTCTTGGCACAGAGCCCCGCGGGGGGATTCTATAACGGAGAGGGGGGAGACTTTCAGTCCCATGGAGCAGACTCTGGGGTCTTCACCTCCACGTCACGGCCCACCCCACCTTCCCAAGGAGAGATGCTAAGGAATGGATTCAAAGATCTTAAGCCCCAGAGGCAGGAGAGTGTGGGTTTTCAGTTAAGTCCTTGGGGTGTTTTTAAAGCAACCTTCGCGTCTAGTCTGGGACCTGTTCTGTTGTTGGCGGGCGGGGGGATGGAGGGCAGCACAGATGGCAGAATTCACCCACAGTTTCTTTTATTTTAATAAACTTGTGGTGACCCAGAGCCAGAAAAATATTGGTACCCACTACACCCCTCCCCCAAATGCCATTGACTGAGCTCAGATGGTTTCTCCAGGCTTTGGGGGCTGCCCCCGAGCCCAATCCTTACAGAGACACATCCAGAGTATACCTCACCGCCACCCCAGCAAAGACAGGCTCAGTTTTGTTGTGAGGGACTGGCTGAGTCCAGAGGTGGCAGCCCCAGCCTGGGGCAGCAGCGGCCCCTGCAGGAGGCAGAAAAAATGATTTCCCGCACTCTGCTCTTCTGGTATTAGTAGCTCTGGAAGAAGTCTGAATTCCAGATGGCTCAGGGGGGAAAACTGTTCCTTTACCTAGAACATCCTCCTTTTACTCCCACGACAGGAGGAAGCTCTTCTCATCCTGAGAGCTTCAGCTGAAAATTCACCTCCTCCAGGAAGCCTGCCCAGATCCCCAAACAGAACCAATTACCCCTTCTTGAACATTTTGCTGCAACAGATTGTGAGAGAAATAGCCATGGTAGAAGCAGTCATCAGGTAGGCTTCCTTCTTTCTTTAATTTTTATTTTTAGCCCTGCCTTGTGGCATGTAGGATCTCTGTTTCGCCACCAGGAATCAAACCCGTGCCCCCAGCAGTGGAGGTGCAGAGTCTTAACTATTGGACCTCCAGAGAAGTCCCTTTATTGTATTTATTTTTAGGCTTCCTTCTTAACCCTAGATTCTCTAAGCCTGCCTGATAGAGACCTGTTTGCACTCTGAGGTCACCAGATTGGTTTCCTAGTACACCTGGCACAGAGTAGAAGCTCACTAAGCATTCGATGAATGAAGGAAGATGAAACTCATGGTCAGGGTGTCCAGGTGCCAACCTTTTCATGATGATATGTCCAGATCCTCATTGATCCTCAGAGCACAGCTGCATAACTTGGCCTCTTGAAGCTTCCTTTGGTGCGCTTAGGTCAGAAACCCCTGGAGAGCCCCACCTCCCCATCTCAAAGGATCAACACACAGCCAGACATTTTTGCAGGAGCTTTAAGGAAGAGCTGAGGTGGTCAAGGAAATGGCAATCTGCACCAGTATTCTTGCCTGGGAAATCCCATGGACAGAGGAGACTGGTGGGCTACAGTCAATGGGGCTGCAAAGAGTCGGACGAGACTGAACATGCACACGTAAGCTCTAAGTTAAATACTGTAGGAAATGATTGATTATTTCTTAAAATCTTACAAAATAAGAATTAAGGGTAATGAATCCATTCAGATAAAATTGAGTGATAAAAATTTTTTTTAAAAAAGGAAAAGCTGAGGGCTTTCCAGGTGGTTCAGATGGTAAAGAATCTGCCTTCCTTGCAGGAGACCCGGGTTTGATCTCTGGATCAGGAAGATACCTTGGAGAAGGAAATGGCAACCCACTCCAGTATTCTTACCTAGGGGCTACAGTCCAGGAGATTGAGAGGAGTTGGACACAACTAAGGGACTAATACTTTCACCTGAAGAGCTAAATTCCTTCCTATCCCTCCAGTTGCCCAGGTTCACAACACCTGGCTTCCCTTTTGACTTGTCCCATTTAAGCCATCATTCTGGCATTCCTTTCTCCTTTCCATCCCCACATCCTTGCAGTTTCTGTCCTCTTCACAACCTGTCCTCAGAGAATTCCCTTAGAACTGGTTTCCAGATTGCTCTGTCCCAACTCCCTCCCCCAAAACTGCCCACCGAAAAGTGCCAACTTGTTTGCCCTCTCCTCCATGAAGCCTTCCCTCTTCAACCAGAAAATATACACTTCTGAATTGCCATCACACATTTTATGCCCCCTTTCCACTTTGGCACACAAAATTATCCAGTTCTGTCTCTAAACCACTCCCATCTCAGACACAGGTCATTTCTTCTACTCTGTGTCCTTTTTTCATATTTTAAAAATCATAGCCTAATTCCTTAGGGCAGTAATAATTTATTTACATACCTGCCTGCTGCATTAGATTATGACCAGATGACATCATATTTATCTTTCAATTATTCCGAGGCCTGGGTACAGGGCCGAGCACAAAGTGGGCTCTCAGTGTGTTATATGGATGGATGGATCTCTAACCAGCCCTTACATACAAAAGTCACAATTTTCTACTTTCAGGTATAGTTACTTTTAGACATATTGTGCTTTCCCTGCCAGACTCTTGAGTTCGCTAAAGGGAGGGATTCTGTCTCGCCACTTACTAGGTACTTTGCAAGCTTGAGTGAGTAAATAAATGAAGGGATGAATAAAACAAACCATCAAGGTGTCCCTGGGAATTCCCTGGCAGTCCAGTGGTTAAAATTCCATGTTTCCCAAGTAAGAGGTGCAGGTTTGATCCCTGGTCAGGGAATCCCACATTCCATGCGGTGCAACAACAACAAAAAGGTCTCTAAATATGGCTTGATAAGGAGTCAGGGCTCTGGAGATAAACAGGCCTGATTTTGAATTCTGCTTCTGCTTTATGATTTAGTGCATTATGTGATCTTTGGAAGCCCCTTAGCCTCTCTGAAACTCTGAACAGGGATCACGACAGTGCCTGCCTCACAGGCTATTTGTGGGGATTCGATTACATAAATTATAAAAAGTGATTAGCCTGGTACGTGGCCAATCATAATAGCTGCTATTTGTTGAGCATATACTAGAGTAATCTAGACTCTGGCCTTTGTATCCCACTGTATTTTTATCTTATCTTCATAGTAACCTGTGATGAAGGCACTCTCAGTACCTTGATTTTGCAGATGAAGATATTGAAGTTCAGAAACATTAAATCACCTTTAACATCTAATTCCTGTTCTGATACGTTTCATACCAGAGAATTTTTAGTATTTATTTATTTCACTGCACCAGTCTTAGCTTTGCTGCTCCATGGCATGTGGGATCTTAGTTCCCCAACCAGGCATGGAACCCATGTTGCCTGTATTACAAGGCAGATTCTTAACCATTGAACCACTAGGGACGTCCCATACCCAAGACTCTTAACCTGGATTCTAGAAACATAAGAAATGAAAGAGTGGTTGGGGAAAACTGTGTTCTGCTTGGTTTTTAGTCAAGCGGGGACATTGGAGGAGTTAGAGCAGGCCTATTATTTGAGGACCAGAGAACTCCAGAAATGGGGTGGGAGTAGGGAAAGGGGATTCTGAGCTTGCTTATAAGGCCCTCTCCAGGGAGGAGCCCTGGGGACCAGTCTGGATCTCACTATAAAGGTGACTAATCACTTCGGTCCCCTCTGGTAATTACAACCAGATGCTGCTGCTGGCAGCGCTTCAGTCCCAACATGTTTAATTACAGGGACACAGAGTCCCTCGGTCCTCCATGTCCCCCTACCTCCCCCTCGCCTGTCAGTGATATTAATGTCAGACTCAAGGTAGAGGCTAGGAATCTGGGGAAGCCATTGGCATGGAAATGACCTCCTACTGTCTAGAGCCTTTAGCTTTTATACCTGTTTCTCCATCCATCTCATGGGCACTCCACAAGACATCCTCTTAAAGTTGGCAGGCCAGAGCATTATTTATATACCCATTTCACAGATGAGCCAATAGTGAACTGAATCATCAGAATTATCATCGTTATCTTTTCCTTTCTTCAAGCACTTAGCGATTTGCAAAGTGGCTTTGTATTGTTTAAGCAATCTCTCTCTTTTGAGAGGAGGGGAGTATAGTTGCTTTACAACGTTCTGTTAGTTTCTGCTGTACAGCAAAGTGAATCAGCTACACGTATACATATATCCCCTCTTCCTGGACTTCCTTCCCACTTAGGTCACTGCAGAGCGTTGAGTAGAGATCCCAGTGCTATGCAGTCGGTTCTCATTAGTTATCTATTTTGTACTAAACTATCTAAATCTCTTATTTCTTGGAGTCAATCAGTTCAGCACAGCTCAATGGCTAAAACCTTGGGTTACCGGATCAGATAACTCAGTTTACATTCTGGCTCTGCCATGAACCAATTGGATGACCTTGGGGTTTCATTCATTTATGTACTCCTGGGCCTGAGCACTGGATATCTAACAAAGGACAAGACTACCAAGTCTGTGCTCACATTCTGGTGGAAGAGACAGAAAAAACAAGCAAACAAATATATAGCTTCAGAAAACTCTAGTGCTGCAAAGAAAAATTAAGCAGAGTCAAAGAGATGTCTATTTTATTGTATTATTTATTATTATTATTATTTTGACTGCACTGGGTCTTTGTTGTTGTGCATGGGCTTTCTCTAGCTTCTAGTTGTGGTGAATGAGGGCTACTCTCTAGTTTTGGTGCATGGCCTTCTCATTGAGGTGGCTTTTCTTGTTGCAGAGCACAGGCTTCAGGCAGGTGGGCTTAGCTGTGGTGCACAGGCTTAGTTGCTCCATAGTACATGGGATCTTCCTGGACCAGGAATTGAACCCATGTCCCCTGCATTGGCATGTGGATTCTTAGCCACTGGACCACCAGGGAAGTCCAAAAGGTCTATTTTAGATACAGATGTCTCTTTGAGGGGGTGATGTGTAAGCAGAGATCCAGATTTAGTGAGGGAATGAGCAGTACAAAGGTCTGGAAGAAGATTGTCCCTGGTGCAAGGAATAGCAGATGCAAAGGCCCTGAGGCGTGAATATGCTTGGCATATCAGAGGAACCAGGAGAAGCCAGTGCTGCTGAAACACAGTGCAGAGGTACTGATAGGAGATGAGGTCAGATCATGCCAGGACCACAATAAGTATGGCCTCACAAGCCAGAGAAAAGAGGCTGGACTTTATTTTTAGTGCAGTGGGGATTTTAGTGCACAGTTTTCAGCAGGAAATTCGTCTAACATAACAATTAAGAGCTGGACTACCTACGATCAAATCTTGGCTCCCTAATTTACCAGCTGCATAATCTCAAGCCAGTTATTTAATCTTTCTGTGCCTCAATTTCCTCATATATCAATGAGGCTAATGATAATATACTTGCCTCAGAGTTATTAGATTTTTGTTGTAAGTTCTTAGAACAGTGTCTCGTGCATAGTAAGCACTACATAAATGTTACCTATAATTAGTGTCTTTTTTTTTAAAAAAATCACTTCTCTAAATATGTTTCTTTGCCTGTAAAAATTAGTATAAAAATATCTGCTTCAGCCTCTCACATTCTGAGATGGCCCACACTTTGTGGAGTGTATTTCTCTCTAAATAAATTCACATCTTATTAAAAAAAAAAAGTAAAGAAAATCTGATTCACAGACAGCTTATAAAAACTAAATGTATTTATGCATGTAGAGCACCTTTCTTTCAGTGACCTGCATATAATAGGTGCTCCATAAAGCATGGTTTTAAAAAAAAGAGAGTTGTTAGTATTTTCCTTTTTCATAAATAAGAAAATTGAGTCTCAGAGGAGTTAAGTAATTGACACAAGGTCTCACAGCCCAAAATGATCAGGGTAGGACTCAACTCAAACACATGACTCTGAATCCAGTGCTCTTCCCCACAGCAAACAAGGATTAATTTTTCCTGGCATCACTCTACATGAAAAGGATTGGCTGGGAGAAGGGCCCCAGGCCCTCCATCTGTGGTTCTTATAACCTGTGGGACTGGGTCATCCCCATCCAGGGAGCCCCAGCAGGTGCAGAGCCTCTTAATGGTCCCTGCACTCATCATTCTCGTTTGTGTTATTTCAACTTCCCTGGAGCTGCCACTCCTGTGGGCTCGCCTCCACTGAGTTCTCAATGGCTCCCCCCGCTGAGCTTCTCAGGAACTGCACCTTGTCAGAGCACTGCGGGCCCCTCAGCCAGAACAGATCATCCCACTCCCTGCAGATTCTGTAATCTGGAAACGGGTCAGTTCATCCCACTCCCTGCAGGGTAGTTAATCTGGGTGTATGTGTATTTTTACCTGTTATGGGTGCGATGCCCAAAATAACCATACATTTTCACTTTCTTTATTTAAACTATTTATTTTAAATCTTTTTAATATTTAAAAATATTTTTAGAAATTTAAAAAGTAACGCATAATAGAAAGAAAGGTAACACAAATTCATGATGAAAAAAATTCAAATAGTATGAGGGAGTACACAGGAAGTCCCCCTCCCACCTCAGACCCCCAGTTTTTCATTCCTTTTTGGAAACAACCACTTTTATTAGTCTCTTGGATGACTTTGTTTCTTTCTTTTTAAAAAAAATTTTTAAAAATCTTTATTGAATTTGTTACAGTGTTGCTTCTGTTTTATGTTTCGGTATTTTGGCTGGGAGGCGTGTGGGATTTTAGCTCCCTGACCAGAGATCAAATCTGTACCCCATGCATTGTAAGGAAAAGGCTTAACCACTGGACCACCAGGGAAGTCCCTCCTGGATGACATTTTGTGCAATATAAGCTTCGAAAAAACCTTTTTATTGAAGAATAACACCTGTACTGAATATATATTGAATCACAAACTTAAATCATGCTCTTTGTAAAAAAAATAAAATTGAAACACCAAAGTTTGTTAAATTAAAAGAGGCTGCTCTCCAATCTCTCTCCCTAGAGGTAACCACTATTAATAGGGACCTGGAAACCTATTGCCATTCTTGAGCTCAGAAACCCCGGATTCTTGCTAGACTCTTCTTACTCCTCCTTTCCTTTGTCTACTTCTATCTTCCACTTTTCACTCTAACAGGTAAGTGTTATTATCCCCATTGCCAGCAAAGGAACTTGAGACTCAGAGAGGGAAGGTGGGTTGCTCCAGACACAAGGCAGAGCCCAGAAGTTCAAACCCGGGGGAGTGTGTCTGCCTCCAAGTCCAGTGTTCTTCCTGCCATGTTCCTGTCCAGATGCTTGGAGTTTTAATTGCTGTATCACCTGAAGCAGCAGATAGAGTCTCAGGTTAGAATATAACTACAGCTCATTTAAATTTTCATTTACTTATTTTCGGCTGCACTGGTCTTCACTGCTGTGTGCAGGCTTTTTCTAGTCATGGCTGTGGGCTCCGTAGATGTGGCACATGGGCTTGGTTGTCCTGTGGCATGTGGCATCTTCTCGGACCAGGGATTGAACCCACGTTCCCTGCAAAGGACCTATGGGAGCTGTCCCTGTACATGCTTTTACTGCCTAAGTTCTGAAAGATGGTGAGCAGATGACACCCACATCAAGAAATGTCAAGCTTGAGTGGGTATGTAGAGCTTGACTTGGTCAGTGAAAAGGGAAAGGACTGGAATGAGACCTGCCCACTGAGACAGGGTCAGGACCAAGGGGAAAATACCCACCTGATGAAGAGGACTGTATTATTATCTAATTATAAATCCAAGGAGACTCTTAAGATCTAACCTAGTGGCAGAATCAGCCAGAGGTGTGCCCAGAGGAAACCCCCAGTATTCCCCAATAATCCATACTCTTGCATGTCACTGCTTCATGCACACTACCTGGAACACCCTTCCTATCTTTGTCTGCTCAGCAGATTTATCCTTCATAATCAGGCTATAATGTCACCACCTCTACAAAGTCAGCCACTCCATTCTTATAGAATTTAGTACCCTGTAGGTTGTGAAATATACATTACCCACCAGCCTTCACGTGAGTCCGTGGACTGAGGCTTTAGGCAGAGTCCATGTGTTATTATTCTTTCAGTCTTTCCCAGTGTCTAGCATAGGATTTGACACATTGTAGGTGCTTAATCAATATTTTATTTAATGATAAATGAATGGACTCTGATGTTCAAGTTGTTCACAAGCTGTCAGTGGTCATTTGTCTTCTTATGTCTGGAGTCCCTTTATTCCTCTAGGAGTCTCTGCTGAAGAGGACCCAGGATAGGCCTACGGAGGCTCTCTTTTACTTAGTTCACATCTGGCATTCTGGGAGAGTAGGGTAACCCCAATATAGCAGCACTCTCCTGGGTCTGCCACCAAAGCAGCTAGCAGGCTTGTCTTTTGTTGATAGATTTCCTGAGCAGGAGGTGGATCCAGTCATTATGCTCCCCAGTTGCAATGGGTTGGATGTGGTACCTCAAACCCTCTTGGAACGCCCCTCTTTCAATCACTTGTTCTGAGCATTACATCTTCCCCAAGAAGGGTGAAGACTCACAGGCAGAAATGTTTTCACACAAATTCTCTATCCTCCATTCTCTTGACACCTTAGATAATGGATTTAAGGACTTTGAAACAAGGATTTTTCTGGTAGTCCAGTGGCTAAGACTCTGTGCTCCCAATGCAGAGGTCCTGGGTTTGATCCCTTGCCAAGGAATTTGATCCCACATGCCACAACGAAAATCAAAGATCCAATGTGCACCAACAGAGAGACCCCGTGCAGCCAAATAAATAATTTTTTTTAAAAAAAAATTTTTAAATAGATTTTAGACTATCAGAAAAAATATATGTATATGGTTTTTTAACCCCTCACTTTGAAAGTTCACATATATAATTTTAAAAAGAAAGAAAAGTCAGTCAGTCCAGGCAGCCTCTTGGCATGGGGTAAGAGGAATATCTATAAATAATGAGCAAATCTGTGGTTCAGAATCCACATTATAGCCCTGGAAAAGGGTTACATTAAAAACCATGTCCCCATAGTTGGAATTTAGGGCACAAAGGAAGAACCCCAGTTCACTTGGAGGGGCCAGAGTTGTTCTTCTTTCAACTGGTTTGTTATCTCTTTGTCCAATCCAGCCTCCTTTGAGGCCTTCCCCCCACTGTAGTTCATCAGACAGTTTTGAACATGGCCAGGCTCTAACTCTGGCTGAATTAAGTTTTTCCCTATAGGGCTCTTGGATCCCAAGCGATTCAAGTGTTGTAGATGAACAGTTTTTTTTTTTTTTTTCAGTCTTACTATGCCTCTTGTGGGATCCTAGTTCCTTGATCAGAGATCAGACCCAGGCCCCCTGCAGTGGACTCATGGAATACCAACCACTGGACCACCAGGGAATTCCCTGAACACCTGTTTTTCTGTTCCAAATGTTCCTGGCACTTCATTGGATAGTTGAAGGCTGATGTACTCTCAAAGCCTACAGACTCTCTAAGAGGCATGTAACCCACTCTTATACATCATCTAACTCCACTTTCTGTTCTGGCCCAGATGAAATACCCACTTGTACTATCTTATTATGTTTTAATACAATTTCCAACTTGCTGTTAATACATTCATTGTATTATTATCCAATGCTAGTACAGAATAGATATTCAGAATGTTTACTGGGTGAGTGAGTAAATGAATAAGAGAATGAACTAACGAATTTCCTTTTGCAAAGATCAATGATTACTGTTTGGTTTTAATCCTGTGCGTGTGTGCTAAATTTGCATCAGTTGTGTCCGACTCTTTGAGACCATGTGGATCAACCCATAGGATTCTCCAGCCAAGATTCTCCAGGGATCGAACCACATCTTAGTCTCCTGCATTGGCAGGCTCCTTCTTCACCACTAGTGCCACCTGGGAAGCCCTGGTTTTAATACTCCTCTACTCCATTTGTCCTTTATTGTTATGTCTGGATAGTCTGAAACCTATGTTTATTCTTCTTGGTCTTAAAGTGCAGCCTATGGTTCGTTGATGGGTTTTATGTCATTAACCTTTGTTAACACTGAAGCTGACTTCATTCATTCATTCCATGGATGCTTATTTAGCACCTACCACGTGTCAGGCTCTTTGTTAAATGCTAGGAATAAGTCAGTCTACTATTCTCATGAAGCTTAAACTTTCAAGGGTGTGCCTGCTAAGTCGCTTCAGTCGTGTTGGACTCTTTGCAACCCTATGAACTGTACCTCAACAGGCTCCTCTATCCAGGTGATTCTCCAGGCCAGAATATTGGAGTGGGTTGCCATACCCTCCTCCAGGGGACCTTCCCCACCCAGTGATGGAACCCTAGTCTCTTAACATCTCCTGCATTAGCCGGCAGGTTCTTTACCACTAGGGCCACCTGAGGGAGAAAAATAATAGGTAAACCAAAACAAGTAAAAAGTACTGTGAAAAGAGAACTGTGATAGAAAATGATAGAGTATTACTTTAGGTAGCATGATCAGGGAAAATCTAGCTGAAGAATTATCATTTGAGATCTGAAGGAGGAGAGTTATCAGCTAATCCAAAAGTTTCGGGTAAACTGATCTAGGAGATGGCAAAAGTATGTGCAAAAACTCTGAAGTTAATGTATGTAACATTCCAAATATTGTAGTGAACACTTGCACAAAACCTGTTAGGGGAATATCTCCCCAGTGTTGATTCCCACACAACTGAGTCTTTGCATCTTTTTCTCTGTCAAACGTTTGGGATCTCTTCTCCCTTACAACACTAACTCTAGTGGTAGAATCAGAGAGTCTGCATTTTAAGTAGTTCCCGTTATTTTTTTTAACTCCAACTAAAAATTCCCACGCCCTGGTGGCTGAGATGGTAAAGAATCTGCCTGTAAGGCGGGAGACCTGGGTTCGATCCCTGGGTAGGGGAGATCCCCTGGAGAAGGGAATGGCAACCCACTCCAGTATTCCTGCCTGGAGAATCTCATGATCAGAGGATCCTGGTGGGCAACCATGACTCAGAGAAGGACATGACTGAACTACTAACACACACACACACACACACACAAATTTAGAACCACTGAATGGAGAAGAGAGACAGGTAAATGGAATTTTACAATGCTAGGAAAGTGCACTGATTATTTATGCACAAACCTTATGGGAATAACACTTCTAGAGTCTTCTACAAAGTCAGGCTTACACAGAAAATCAAGCAAACTGCATTTTCCCGAAAGGATGCAGCATATTCAGGCAAAAGGAAACCCTGTGCAATGCCATGCGTGTTCAAATCACATTGAGCAGCTACAGTGTGAATGTTGTGTTGCCTGAAGCTGCTTGGCGCTTCAGGTTCTTGAGGTAAGGTTTCACAGCGACGCAGCAGCACGTTCGCTTATCCTTCAGTTCAGTCGCTCAGTCGTGCTCGACTCTTTGCGGAATTGCAGCACACCAGGCCTCCCTGTCCATAACCAGCTCCCGGAGCCCATCCAAACCCATGTCCATCGAGTCCGCGATGCCATCCAGCCATCTCATTCCCTGTCGCCCCCTCCTCCTCCTGCCCCCCCATCCTTCCCAGCATCAGGGTCTTCACGCACTTGTTAGTTGCACTCGGGTTTGTGGGTGGAGCAGTGCGCAGGCGCGCCTAGAACGGGCGATCTTACACATGCGCACTGTGTAACCCCGAAGCCAAAAGGGATATGATCGAGGGCAAGTTTATTTCTGTTACCAAAACTTCCCTTGCTGGAATCCAGACCCCCTAGCTGTCCACATTTCGGGCGAGGGAATCTTAACATCATCGCTTGATAGGATCTCCTTTTTCCTGTTGGGCCGCTCTTGTAAATCGGCTGCCAGTACTCAATATGGCGGAGGCCCGTAGGCGGCGCAGTCCGCTCGTAGGCACGCTTCCCGGCGGGGCGGGGCCCTCCGAAAGGGCGGGAGTTGGGGGGGCGGGGCCTACGCCCCGGCCCCGCGGTGGGACCCCGCCCCCGGCGCGGCCTGAGCGAGGCTTCGGAGGCTTCGGCGGCTACGGCGCCGAGAAGCAGCTTGGGAGTCTGCAGGAGCCGAGCGTGGTGAGGTGGGGGCCTCCAGGGCAGGAGGGAGGTACCGGGTTAACGGTCCGAGGCCCAGCGATCGGCCTGCCGGGGGCGCCTTAAGGAATCTCGTTTGGCCAGTGGCCTCCGATTCCCCGGGAGGAACCTGAGGCCCACAGAGGGCTGGGACCTGTCCTAGGCGGGTGCGTCCGCGTCCTTTTGCCGCCACCACTTTGGGCTCCGGTGCGCAGAGAGGGATCTTCCCGAGCCCGAAGTGGTCAGACACGGCGCTGCGCTCTCCTGCGCGTCCCGCTGCGGGATGCCAGAATTTTGCAGGCTTCATCTGCACTTGGGGCTTTGCATGTGATCTGTCCGAAAGTCCAGTCCTACCTGCCAGTTCCGCTCTGGAACTCTCATTCTACGCGACCTGACTTAAATACCACTTCCCTGGAAATCTTTCTAACCGCTCTCTGCAGTCGCAGTAAGCTCGCTGCTGGGTTCTTGCACACATCGCACCGAGTTAGCTTGTCCTGACTCCTCTTTTACAGCCGTGCACTTGTTGGGGCGTTTTGCCTTGCCCTTTTCAGCTGTATCCCGGAGTCTAGCACGTGATGATAATGATAATAGCTAATATTTACTGAATAGTCACAAAGGTGCTACTAAATGCATTACCTATAAAGGCCCATTCAATCGTCAGAGCAGTTCCATACGGTGGGTTCTATAGCTTCACATCGTATGCATGACGAAACTAAGGTCCTCTTACATCAATTTGCCTAGAGTTCCACAAAGGATAAAGTGAGTGAAGCTGGGATATGAATTCTAGGCTGTCCCTCCCCAGAGCATGTGATAATTCCTAGACTGTGTTTAGGTTTGGTAAATGTCTGTCGAATTGGTGTTTACATTAGGCCCATGAATTAAGGAGGCCAGAGTTATGATGCCTTTGAGAAGGCTTAGAAAGAATTGAGAGAGTTCATAACCAAACCAATGCCAGAACCTGCTGCTGGACATTCTGCCTTTCGTTGGTCCTTTTCCATCAAAGAGCTGAAAACCTAGGACTCATTATTTCACATCTTTTAGAAAGTGTCCCTCACGGAATTGTGATTTCATATTTCATGACTTAGGGGAAGCATGATGTAAGGGAAGGGCATAGAGTTGGAAGCAGATTGCCTGCATGCGTGCCTGCTCAGTTGTGTCTGACTCTTTACCACCCCATGGACTGTAGCCCACCAGGCTCCTCTGTCCATGGAATTCTCCAGGCAAGAATACTGGAGTGGGTTGCCATTTCCTCCTCCAAGGGATCTTCCTGACCCAGGGATCAAACCTGTGTCTCTTCCGTGTCCTGTCTTGACAGGCGGATCCTTTCCTGCTCCACCTGGGAAGCCCTTGGAAGCAGATTGGGGTTCAGTATCTCCTCTGCCACTGACCAGTTATACTCCTGTGTTTCAAGCCTAGTTTTCTTTTCCATAAAATGAAGGCAGTAATTTCTTCTCAAAGGGTTTCTTTTTTTATGAAGATTGCAAACAGTTGTTGTGAGGCAGTAAAGTGCAATACAAACTTCATGATCTCTTTCTTTTTTGTTGTTCATTTTTTCCTTTTAGAAGGTTATAGAACTGTCAGCATTTTGCAAGACCTTTGATATGAATTGTGTTGCCTAGAGTTCCTATATTCATTCATTTAGTCAAATGCCTAAAGAGTACCTGCTATATACCAGGAGCTGAGAATACAGCAGTCAATAAAACAATATTCTTGCTCTTAGGAAATTTGCATTGTGTTAGCTATATTACACATAATACTCAGATAGGGACATGTAAAGCATGGTAAGCTAAGTCGAAAAATACCAGGGACTCTCCTGATAGTCCAGTGTTCAAGACTCCGAGTTTTCACTGAAGGGGCCAAAGGTTCCTTTACCTGATCTGAGTACTAAGAGATTCCCACATGGCACATAGTATGGCAATTTAAAAAAAAGAAAGAAAAATACCTGTGTGTGTGGAGGAGTGGTGGTATTTTATATTGGGAATACCTTACTGAGAAGGTGACATTTGAACAGAGACCTGAAGGTGGCAGGGAGCCAATCATGAGAATAACTAGAAGATGCCATAGATGAGTGTGTGGCTTGGTGTGTTCCAAGCAGGTACAGCAAAGAGGGCTGTGTGGCTGGAGGAATGTGAGCAAAGGGGAGAGGAGTAAAAAATGGAATTAAAACAATTGGAGACAGGATGAGGTAAGCCAATAGAGTGATTGTGGTTTTTACTCTTGGTTAGCCACCGGAGGATTCTGAATGGCCTAATCAGCCACTATTTCAGTTTTTATATATTTGTTTATTTTGTATTATTTTTTGGCCATGCCATACAGCATGTGGCCTCCAGCCTTTAGATGGTGGGGAAATGAGGAGGAACCAGCAGAGGAGACTTAAGGGAAAAGCCTTAGAGGTGGGAGGACAGAGAGGCCCCACATCTGCGATTTATATAAGGAGCTGTATGCTAATTTTTTTTTCCTCCCCTGGGATAAGAAACAAATTGTCTGTGCAGACAAATACATATCGTTTCTTTGCTCAGGAAATAAAATGTCCGTGCCTCAAGTGTTTTTACTTTTTTGTTCTAAGTGACAAATCCTGTTTAATAATACCAGTCCTCAACTTAGTCCTCCTAACATTTACATTTGTACACCAAGTTTAGGTGGCATTGCCTCCAGTTCAAGTTTATTTAAATCACTTTTTGAAAGAATCTAGATGAGAGAAGACAAAATATAATTTATATTACTCTTCACCCTAGGTTTAGAGGTCTGGTTCCTAGCAAAAGTTGGAAGTTAGCCATATTCATTTCTGTATCACTGTGGCCAGTTATCTGATACTAAGCTGGAATTCATGAGTGTTTATAGGATAACTTAATTAATGAAAGAAGCAAGTCTTTTTCCTTTACCTGCAGTAATGATAACATCTATCCAATGGTTTACAGTTTGCAAAGCACACTGACATCCAGTGTCTCATTGAATGCAATTCAGCCTGTTACCTGTTACCAACTACTGCCCTTTTCCTTTCCTGAGGGACCTTGAAACCTACCTTTCTTTTGGAGCTATGCTAGTTTACTTATTCATTGGCTGATCTGACAGTGTGTTAATAAAAGGTGAACTGTGTCTTGAGGAAGCTCCGAACTAAATCTTAATTTCAGAAAAATTCCTGATGTAGTTTTTCTCTGTTCCCTCCATCATTTTACTCTTGTTTTCATGGGGAAAAAAAAAATTGGTGCTGGTGGAGTTAATCATAAAATTGTTCAAATCATTTTTAAAATAAACTTTATTTGGGGGAAACAATTTTAGATTTACACAAAAATTGCATAGTACAGCAAGTTCCTGTATACTTTGCACCCAATTTCCTTTATTAATAACATCTTACATTAGTATGGTATATTTGTCAAGTCATTTTTTGAGGTAAATGGGGCATATAAATAAAGTATGAACAAAATGAAATCACTTCATCTCCATAAGCCTCAGTTTCCTTATCTGTAAAAGGAGAGGGTGGGACTAAATTTTTAAACAGCTGTAAATTTTTAAATTATCTGCTAAAGTAAAATAATCGTATAATTCTAATATAATTCCATTTCTTTATTGAAGTGTTACTGTCATTTTCTAAAATAGCGTATATACTTTAACAACAGCCTTATTCTAAAAGAAGATTTAATAGGAGAATTCCAGAAACAGTGGGAGGGCTGCTTATAGATTAAGCTTGTATAATATACATAAACATGATTATAAATATATATAACATGTAATATTATTAGGTTGAATTACATGAAATTATGTCTTATAGGTTAAAAAGGGCAAATATTGGCAATTTTGTATGGATCAGCCTAATGCTTTGAGGGAAGGGATTCAAAGGAGGAGCGTAAGTGAGTTTTGAGGGCCTCTGAGATTCTGCAGAAGCCTGGCCCAGCCCCCACAGTGTTAGGAGAGAAAGGCTCTTCCAGTCCCTTGAAGCAACTCAGAGCTACTCTGGTTGTTGGTAGTGCTGGCAGTAAGAGCTGTTCCCAGGAGGTTTGTGCCTCCAACCAGAAGAGACAGGTTGGGTCAGCTTTTCATAGCCATGGTGTGTTGGCGGAAGGGAAGGGCAGAAAAGGAGGACTCAGCTTCCCTGGTGGCTCAGGCCCGCAATGCAGGAGACTTGGGTTCAGTCCCTGGGTTGGGAAGATCTCCTGGAGGAGGGCATGGCAACCCACTCCAGTATTCTTGCCTGGAGAATCCCCATGGAGAATCCCCATGTAGCCTGGCGGGCTGCAGTCCAGGAGGTTGCTAAGAGTCGGACACAACTGAGCGACTAAGTATAGCACAGCAACCAAGCTGGTCAGCCAGAAGAGGCACCCTGGGTGCTGGTGCCCCTGAGCTGTTATTGGTACCACTCTGCTCTTCCTACGTTATGCTGTTTCTTTGCTGTCTAGTAGAATCTCTACAAACTCAGCTGTCTGCAGTTGCTCAGGAGGTAATGTAAATTAGGAAGCTGAGTATTCCTCTCTAACTCTGCTGTAAGAAAAACAATAGCACAAGTAGAATGACATGACAAGTGAAATCTGCTATCAGTATATGAGAGAGAGGCAAAGCCAGGCAGGGGCCCAGGACTGAGGTGAGCTGAAGAGCATGCCTCATCTAAAGGGGACAGATGCTGTTTCACTGCAGCCGGTCGTGGCCTTGTAGGAATGAGAGTCAAGGGTCACTGGATACTCTGATTTTCCAAAGGAACCAGAAATACAAACTTTTGGATGTATTTTCCCAATGGTAAGTGTTGGCATCTAATTTGAGTTCTTAAAAACCATTGTACAGGCCACACAGTGATTGAAAAGAACCAGCAGTCCGCTTTGTAACCTCTAGCTAAGGGTTTAGATCGGCCCACACGAATTTCTTCATTATGCATTGTTGACAACCTGTGTGCATGCTAAGTCACTTCAGTCATGTCCGGCTCTGTGCGGCCCTGTGGACTGTAGCCCACCAGGCTCCTCTGTCCATGGGATTCTCCTGGCAAGAATACTGGAGTGGGTTGTCATGCCCTTCTCCAGAGGATCTTCCCTGACCCAGGCATCGAACCCACATCTCTTTTGTCTCCTGCATTGGCAGGCAGGTTTTTTTTTTTTTTTTTACTGCTAGCATCACCTGGGAAGCCCTGTTAATCGACCAAGGACCAAAATGAATTAGTCAGCTCTTGCTTTATCAGTTACTCACAGATTAGTCAAGAGAGACAGATAATAAAATGTAACATAGATATTCTCTCTGTGTATTAAATAGAAATTTAAAAATATATAAGTGATTAATTATTCCTGAATAAATCTAGAAGGGCCTGATAGAAGGTGGTGTTGGTAGGAAATCAACAGCTTGGTGCATTAAAGGGACTTGGGGCCCTGAAACTCTCACTGTATGTGTAAGGATTGCATTTGCATTTACTGTATATGCCATTTTCCTCAGATCAGGAGACTGATGCTGCCGAAAAGGCAGCTCTACTAGACCTTTTTCTTGATAGGTAGTTAGAAATACAGATATTCCTCAGCCCTGATGATGGGTATCTCAGGGGTTGATAAAATAAGAGAACTCTGTAACCTCCCCGCCAGCCCTAGGTGTTTTAGAAGACTAAGAAGCTCAGAGGTCATGGAGCTGGGTGCCTCATTTTTTTTTTTTTTTTTTGCCCTCATTTTTTGATGAGGAACCTTAAAGGGAGCTAACCTGCTCCAGGTCACAGAGCTCATTAGAGACAGAACTTGGATGAGCACCCTGAACTCTTCTTGACCATCTTGCCTCCCCCTCTCCTGGCTCTCTCTGAAGTCACTGGTTAGGCTGGCCTCCTCCACTGGCCCCCAGTGCCTGGTTTTGGCCCTGCTCCTGGTAGGTGAGATGGGTTTGCTCCTCCTTCATTCTCCTGAGGCTGATTCCTTCTTCCCTCTCTATTTTGGATCCCCTGCCTGAGATCCCTGCTGTTTTATGTCAGAGAGTCAGAATTCTTGTTTAGATCCCTAGTCAACCAAATGTTAGCTGTATGAACTAGGACAAATTGTTTCATCTTTAAGTTTCTTAACTAAAGCTTTATAAGCCTCAGTGTCTTCATTCACATATGAAGATTTAAAGTAGTACCAGTGTTTAAGTGTGATAGGAAGGTTTCGAGATTCTTGGGATGCCAAAATGACATAGTGTGTGTAAGGCACTTCACGAAGTGACTGACCCATAGAAGCACTTAACAAGTATTAACAATGAACGGGAAGATGCCCTGGAGGAGGGCATGGCACCCCACTCCAGTATTCTTGCCTAGAGAATCCCATGGATAGAGGAGCCTGGCAGGCTACAGTCCATGGGGTCGCCAAGAGTCAGACATGACTGAAGCGACTTAGCAGGCCTGAAACGATGATGATATTCACACCTTCACAGTCCCCCACATTGGGTCACATGCCCATCTGTTGTCGTCCCATACTCTCCTGTGATCTATTATTACCGCACAGACCACCTTGTATTGTAATTATACCCATCCCCCAGCTAGCCTAAAAGCACCTTTGGTGATTCATTCAGCAGATGTTTATTAGTCACTGCTCCAGGCTCGAGGGATGCACTGATAAACCAGGAGCTCTTGGGCAGCTGCAGAGTTTTGGAAGGCGTGCCAGGAAACATGAATCCTTGTGTCGTGGTCCAGTAACTTTGGGGAATGGTCACTCATGGCCCCTTCTGTAGAAATTAGGTCCATCTTAGTATTTTAAAAGCTCTGAGGAGTCCTGTAGTAAAAGAACATATTTACTTCGTCCAGTCCAAGTCTGCCAGACTTTATGAGTATTTGCTGAATACAAAGTGAGTCATCTAGACGGTTCTCTCAACTCCAATGTGTGCTTTGGTCCCCAGCTCAAGAGGAGGGCCAAGTGACCCAGCAATGCTCAGAGACCCCTCCGAGAGTGAGCAGCCTCTGGCTGCCTAGGGGCCAGTGGGCTTGCTGTCGGGGGCCCCCATGGAGACAGGGGGCCCCGGGTTGAACGCTATGAAGCCCCGGTCCCTGCAGCTGGTGCTGGAAGAGCAAGTGCTGGCGCTGCAGCAGCAGATGGCCGAGAACCAAGCAGTCTCGTGGAGGAAGCTGAAGAGCTCCCAGGAGGCCCAGCAGAGGCAAGCAGCTCTCGTGAGGAAACTGCAGGCCAAGGTGAGGTGGCCGCCCTCTCAGGAAGGGGAAGAGGAGGACCCCTGGGGCTGGGGGCCGAGATGGACGAGGTTGGCAGGAGCCCGGAGCCACACGGTGGCAACGCCTGAACAGCTCCCCCGTGATGCTCCCAACTTCTCCACCAGCCGCTGACCTCGTGCTTTCAAAGACGCCCTTCCCGGGGCTTCCGTCAGTCACCTAGCTTTGCTCTCCTGGCCTAGAATAGGACCTGACCCTAGGTTTGCCAGTTCCCGAGCCCACGAACTAGTTGCTTCTCCAATAACAAGAGCTGCAGAGAACGTATTATTAAATGACCAAACGGAAGCTGCAAGATGTTACCGCCTCACCTCACTCCCATCACCCAGCCGCTTATTCACTGAGGAGTTTGCCCATGTCCCCGGTGGGAACCTCTGCTTTGGGCCATGGGTACCAGCCAGGCCCATTGCTGTGTCCTGCTCCATTTGCCTCAGGTGTTTCAGTACCGGAGCTGGTGCCAGGAGTTGGAGAAGCGGCTGGAAGCCACCGGGGTGAGTGAGGCTGTTCTGTACTCCTCACGGGCCCTCAGGGAGTATGGTTAGGCCCTGTTTGCTGACTGAGGGAGCTGGGGAGAGGTAAGGCGGTGTTTGGTAGAAGTGGCTCTTTCGTCATCTCCTGAGAGCTTTTTTTTAATATTTGGAAAGATTTTTAGTATTTAATATTTTAATAATAAAAATATTTTTTTAATATTTATTTGGCTGCACTGGGTTTAGGTGGCACGCAGGATCTTTTTCTTTCTTTTTTTTTTAGTTGCAGCATGGGGAACCTTTAGTTACAGCGTACAGGATCTTCAGTTGTGGCATTCAAACTCTTAGCTGAGGCATGTGGGATCTAGCTCCCCGACCAGGGATCGAACTCCAGCCCCCTGCACTGGGAGCATGGAGGCTTAGCCACTGGACCACCAGGGAAGTGCCCTGCGAGCTTTATCAGATACCTTCATGGGACCTGGCTGTTCCTGCCCCAACAGACTCCAGCTGAGGGCTCTCTAAGGGTATAACGCAGCTTTAGGAAACTTAAGGTTATCAGATTGGAAGAGAAATGAAGTGAAAGTCACTCAGTTGTGTCCGACTCTGTGACTTCATGGACTGTAGCCTGCCAGGCTTCTTTGTCCTTGGAATTCTCCAGGCAGAAATACTGGGGCAGGTAGCCATTCCCAGGGGATCTTTCTGACCCAGGGATTGAATCCAGGTCTCCTGAACTGCAGGCAGATGCTCGACCATCTGAACCAGATTGGAAGGAGTGTAGAATCCAAGAGAAGAGATGCCTTTTTCTTCCAGAAGGTGTCAGTGTTTATCTGTTGTGGAGAGATGTGTGCCTCACAGACTTGGGGGAAAAAAAAAGATGTGTTTGTGGCAGATGGATTTATTTGTGCTATGGGCAGGATAGAATTGCCTTTCAATCTGCCTTTGTTCTAGCTCCCCTCAGCACCATCTTACATTACCCTCAGAAGAGTTCGCTCAGAGGAGGGAAAAGACTGAGACTTAGTATGTACCGATCTGTAGGCATTGTGTAGGCACCCTTAGGCATTGTCATAGAATTATGTCACTTTACCTGCAAAGCAGTTTTCTCAGGGGAATGATATCACCTTCACTTTGGAGCTGAAAACGTTCTGGATTAGAGAAGTTATAACTTCCCAAAGTCCAAAATTAGTGTAATAGAAGCCAAGGTCATTAGTGAAAGATGTATTTTTTTTATTTTTTTTTAAGATTAAACAAAATTTTTTTAAGTCTTTATTGAGGTTGTTACAATATTGCTTCCATTTTTAGTTTTCTGGCTGTGAGGTATATGGGATCTTAACTCCCCAGCCAGAGATCGAACCTGCACCCCCCAGCAGTGGAAGGCAAAATCTTAACCACCAGACTGCCAGGGGAAAGCCCTGGAAGCTGTATCTTATGCTTCTTAACTCAAAAGTTCTTTTCACTACCAAATGCTGTCTTTCATGAGAAGTCACTGGTTCACATTTGGAGAGAGATATACAGTGGATTTACTTGGAAGATGCAGTGATTGAGAAAAGAGACCTATCGCTAACCAAGGGGAGAAAGAATAAAAAGAAAGCAGGGGGATTCCCTGGCAGTCCAGGGGCTAGGATTCCACACGTTCGCTACCAGGGGCCCTTAGTCTGGGAACTAAGATCCTGCAAGCTGCACGGCGCAGCCAAAAGTAAAAAATAAAAGCGTGAACTTAGAAAAGTGGGCTGCTGTAGAACGGGGCATTAGAGAATTGGTCTGCAGGATGTTCTCTTTGGAGGTAAATAAGCCTTGCTTTTGTCTGGCTAAGGGACCGATCCCTCAAAGGTGGGAAAGCGTGGAAGAGCCAAACCTGGAACAGCTGCTAATCCGACTGGAGGAGGAACAACAGAGGTGATGGGCCCCGACTTTCTGGCCTGGGTGGTTGGCCGGCGTGTGGAGAAGGCTGATGGAAAACCTCTGTCTCAAGGGCTGACATGGTTTAGAACCAAGGACTTCAGCCTTAGCCCTCCAGCTCCTGGCAATGGAAAGTTCCAATGGTTGTCTTCCTCCAATAGGTCCGGGGGTTGGCTCAGACCTTTATTTAGTACTTGCTCCTACCCCTCCCTAGTGCAGGTGTGAGAGCCTAGCAGAGGTGAACACCCAGCTTCGGCTGCACATGGAAAAAGCTGATGTGGTGAATAAAGCGCTTCGGGAAGATGTGGAAAAATTGACAGTCGACTGGAGCCGGGCCCGGGATGAGCTAATGAGGAAGGAGAGCCAGTGGCAGATGGAGCAGGAGGTAAGAGAAATGGGGCAGGAACAGTGAGAGGAGGGCTTGCACGCTGGGCACTGCCTGGTCGGTGCCAGAAGGAATGGGTTAACTTCAGGACCTGGATGGAAACTGAGCTGTAGTTTGAGTCTCTGGCCGTCCTTAGCACTCATGCTGGCAGCTCAGCCCTGCTCAGGCCGTCAGCTTCATTCTGTCCTTACCTGCCCAGCCGAGGTTTTGCTGGCACGTAACTTGACACTCAGAGCAGCTCTGTTCCTGCATTAGTGACTCGCTCAGATTTTAGATGGATCTCAAAGTTTAGACTCCCTTCGTCTGGAAGTCTGCAAGCTAGATGCCAAGGAGATAGCCATTGAAACTGAATGGAAAGACATTTTCAGATCCCAGTTAAAGGAAACTAATGTTGCCTGAGCCATTGCTCTGTGCCAGGCTTTGTATTAGGTGATGTATGTATGTTGTATCATTTAATCCTCATTATAAATCTGTGCTGATGTTGGTAATAGCTCTCATTGGTTGAGCAGCTACTGTTTATCCTCTTCTAATCTAGCTCAGGGAAGGCCGTATAGCATCCCAGGCCCTTTGACCTCTTGAATCCCTCTGCTAATTTTATTAAACACTTCAGCATCACCTGAACATAGACACCCATTCGTAAGCGGTCTCCTATAAGTCCCTCCTTCCCTTCCCTGCAATAGTCAGGAGGGATCCAGGACTCCTGTGTTGACAATGATGACCTCTGCCCTTTGATATGACCTGGCTTTCTGAACACACAGTTCTTCAAGGGCTATCTGAAAGGGGAGCACGGTCGCCTTCTGGGTCTATGGCGGGAGGTGGTGACTTTCCGACGCCACTTCCTGGAAATGAAGTCAGCCACTGACAGGTCAGTGTGGGGATAAAACAGAAGGTTTGCCCCTGCCGACTGTAGATTTGTGACAGTGGGCTGCTATAGAAGGGAGGGGTAAGGTTGTGGGGGGAGGGCAGGGGTGGAGAGTGGTGGGGAGGGATGGAATTGTGGGATTCAGATGGTTTTTCCCCGACCCGCTCTTCCTGGGGCCTGACATCTACATGCCCATTCCTGTCCCTGGTCCCTGGTCTTTCCTTCCTTGGACTCAGAGACCTGACGGAGCTCAAGGCTGAGCATGCGAGGCTTTCGGGGTCCCTGTTGACCTCTTGCCTGCGCCTGACTGTGGGAATACCACTGTCTCGGGAGTCTGATGGATCTGGGAGACTGAATGGGAGCGAGCCGTCCCAGTTGATGCTGCTACTAGCCAAGACCCAGGAACTGGAGAGGGAAGCCCATGAAAGGAGCCAGGAGTTAATACAGCTGAAGCGTCAAGGGGATCTGGAGAAGGCGGAGCTTCAGGATCGGTGAGATGGGCTGGGTCCTACGAGGGGATCGCTTGGGGAAAGTTGACTCCTTTGGGGAGTCAAGCAGGTGGGGGGTGCCTGAAGAGCCCTCCTCCCACAAGAGAGGAAGGAGATGAACCAGAGGAGGGTCTAGTGTGAAACCCAGGGCCACAGCTGAGGCCATGTTGCTGCCCTCTGCCCTCAGACTATCGCACAGCTCAATTTCCCTCCTATTGACTCACAGAGCTGGCAGTGGCTCTCTGTACCAAACTACTTACCATTCCCACCACAGCCAAGTCCCTCCACGTTCCCTGCCTTTGAAGATGCTGACCTTGGTCTGGAATGCCTCCCTCCCTCCTCTCTCTGCCTTATCCTTTAAGGCATAGTTCAAATGTCACCTCTTCTGTGGCCTCAGTAGCCTGTTACATTGCTGTACCCCACCATGGTCTTTTGAACTGCTTGTTATAGCGTTGATTATTTATTAATAGTTTTTTAATTTCGTTGATTATTTAGTTTTTTTCTTTTTTTGGTTAGACTCTTTTATATTTTGGATTATAATAAAATCGTTATTAAAAAAAATGAGAAGAAGGGCAGGCACAGAAGCAAAGAGCTATTTCAATCATCTCAGAACAGAGTTCAGTTTATACCCCATGGCTAAGGTTCTGTCACCACCTATCGGTGGTATATGTAAATTGCAGTTTGTTTTGTTGGGTTGTGAAGGCACTAGAAAGCACAGAGAATATCTTAGTAAAGTTGTGTGACCTAGTGCTTTGCACTTCACCTGCGATAGACTAGACACTTAGTAAATGCTGATTTAGTGATACAGTAACTAAATGAGTGACTGTACAGTGAGTTCAGGCTCTTAAAGATGATACAGAATCAAATTATGAAGACTTTGAAACAAAAATTAAACTCCTGGATCAGTTCATTCAAGAAATGTTTGTTAAGCTACCCATGTAATCCCAAGTACTGCACTCCAGGATAAAGGTGATAAAGATGCCCAGTGAGTTCCCTGAACTTTGAGGTTAAGATCTGGGAGGTTGACTGTAATCTCTCCCAAATTGCCCCTCCTTTTTCTCTATCAGAGTTAGAACCTTGGGCTGGAGGGGCCTTGGAACTATCCCATGTGGCAATTCTGATGTTCTCATTGGCTTCGGGGTGCTTGACTTCAAGATCAAGCGGGGCCTGGAGGGGCCTGGGCCAGGGCTTTCCTTCAGCTCTCGGGCCCCCAAACACGTGTTCCAGCCTTGAGATGTGGTAAATCGCTGCATGTGTCTGAGTGGCATTTGGCTTCCCCCACTGAGTTCAAGGCTATAGCATCGTGTGTTCAGGGTGTACAGGGGCTGGGGGCGCCCAGGGGACTCTGGGGAGCCTGTAGGTGGGGTTGGGTTGGGGGTGTGCTGCATAGCTCTGTCCACATCCACGGGTGCCCGGCTGACAGTGCTGTGCTCCTCTCATCAGGGTGACTGAGCTCTCTGCTCTGCTGACCCAGTCTCAGAAGCAAAATGAAGATTATGAAAAGATGATGAAGGCTCTGAGAGAGACGATGGAGATCCTGGTACATGATCCTTTGTTCTGGGAAGGAGTTGGGAGTGGGCCTGTGGGTTCCTGTCCTTTATGGACAGAGTGCAGGATACCAATTAAATGTTCCTTGATGAAATCCCCTGAAGCTACAAAATTAATTTTGGCTCCGTCTGAAAATTAATTAACTCATTCATTTACCTATTAATGAACATTAGCCATCTACTCTTTCTACTATGGGCTTCCCAAGTGGCTCAGTGGCAAAGAATCTTCCTGGCAATGCAGGCAGGAGATGTGGGTTTGATCCCTAGGTCAGGAAGATCTCCCTGGAGAAGGAAATGGCAATCCACTCCAGTATCCTTGCTTGGAAAATTCCATGGACAGAGACTGGTGGCTACTGTTCATGAAGTCACAGAGAGTCAGATATGACTTAGCAACTTAACAGCTACAGCATCATCTCTATTACATTTTTAGGGGAATTTTACAGTGTGTCCTCTTCTGAGAGAGTGGAATACACATGAAGAGGCACAGCGGCCAAGTAGGAGAGGGTGGAGGGGAATGTGTAGAGAGATTCAAAACCTACTCATACAAGAAACACCTGAGGAGCATGGTGGTGGGTAGCCTGGTGGAGAAGGGCTTGAGGAAGCCATGATGGCTGCCTTCACGTAACTGAAGGACTGACACCAGGGAAGAGAGTTGGTTGGTTTTAATGTGTGCCAGGGAGCCACAAGCCCTGCCAGTGACTAGAAGTTACCAGGAGGTAGACCTTGGCTGCAGCTAGAGCTTCTCTGTAGTTGAACAGTCTGCTTTGCGAAGGGGCGAAGTCTATGATAACATCTGCCAAGGATGTTATCAAAGAGATTCTCTTAGGTTGGACGTCAGAACCTCTGGCTTGGTTCCACGTTTTCTTCAATCTCTAGAAGTTTTTGTATCTCTGACTCTAGGTGAATCCTGAACCACCATCTCTATGCATATCCCTAATCCTCTCATCCAAACTGAGATCAGCTGGGAAGCAAACTTGCTTATGCCTTTTTTCTTCCATTGTGTTCAGGAATTTGCAAATTCAGATGTCCTCATGGCCCAAATACTATAATTGAGTCAAGCAGGTTCAGCTGTAAGAATTCTGATTTTTCCAATATTGTCATATTTAGTACAACAGGGGACACTTGATCTCAGTACACAGGAAAAAAAGAGAAGTGGGGACTGCAGGACCCTGAAACACATTTGTCCTGTCTGGAGGAGGCATCCATTGTTCAACTTTAAGAAATAATTTCCATGTAGGAATGAGGCCTTAGGTCCGTCTCGTCAAAGCTATGGTCTTTCCAGTAGTCATGTATGGATGTGAGAGTTGCACCATAAAGAAGGCCGAGCACCAAAGAAGTGATGCTTTTGAATTGTGATGTTGGAGAAGACTCCTAAAAGTCCCTTGAACTGCAAAGAGATCAAACCAGTCCATCCTAAAGGAAATCAGTCCTGAGTATTCATTGGAAGGACTGATGCTGAAGCTGAAGCTCCAATACTTTGGCCACCTGATGTGAAGAGCCAACTCATTGGAAAAGACCCTGATGCTGGGAAAGACTGAAGGCAGGAGGAGAAGAGAGCGACAGAAGATGAGATGGTTGGATGGCATCAGTGACTCGATAGACATGAGTTTGAGCAAACTCCAGGAGATAGTGAGGGACAGGGAGGGCTGGCCCGCTGCAGGCCATGGGGTCACAGAGTTGGACATGACTGAGCAACTGAACAATAATGTCAACAGGGATGGGGCTGGTGTGGCCCATTTGTTAACTTTTTGAGAGATGCCAGAAATATAGATTTTTATGAATTTCTCAGCTTATAAAAATCTCTCAATTTACAAATGTTGGTTCAGATTTTGCTTGGCCAAAAAAGCCCAAAAAAAGCACATAGCTGCAAATCTTTGTCTTTAGGTCTTCACTAGCACAATAAGGTAGGAAGAAGGAGGGAAATTTTGAGAGTTCACATTTACTACTGGCCTTTCTTGGGGCTAGAGGTTCCTCTGGCCTTAGGTCTCACATGTCCATTTGCTGTCCAGAGACAGCAGCCATCCTTCATCCAATGATAGCTCAAGTTTAATGAACGTTTGCTTTATGACCTGCACTGTGTTAAGTAACTTACATGCAATTTTTTCATTCAAGTCTGGGAACAAACCTGTGAAGTAGTTGCTATTAATTATTCCCATTTGAAAGAGAAGGAAGCTCAAAGAAGGAGTTGCCTAAGGTTACCAGGCTAGAAAGTGACAGAGAAAGAATGCTAATCTGGACAGCCTACTTCGGAGCCCTTAATCCCTTAATCTGAACTCTTAATCACCACATCATATTGTCCTAGGACAGCGTTAGCGTTCCGTGTGGCCAGGGGAAAAGTGGGGGTGACAGAAGAGACAGAAGGAGACTGGTTGATTTGGGGGCCTGAAATGATAAATCCTCCTCTGAAAGTTTGGCTCAGAGGCTCCATTTTGTTCCCTGTTCAGGAGGCAAATCATGCAGAATTAATGGAACATGAAGCATCTCTTAGTAGGAACGCCCAAGAGGAGAAGTTGTCTTTACAGCAAGTGATCCAGGATATAACCCAGGTACCAGTCAGCCTCCTGTTCACGGTGACACGTCCGCCTCCCCCTTAACCTCCCTGTCCTCTCGGGTGTGCCTAGGGGAGTTTGGACTGAGGGTCTTGTGGGGATGAGTTCTCCGGGTATGTTTGAAAACTGGAACCCTAAGCCAAGGTTTTGTGGGCTGGCCCTGCCTGCTGAAACAGGCCCTCATTCTTACTTCTGGCTGCAGTTCTCAGACAGCGGTGGGATTCAATAACCTCTTCTTCCTTCATTTATTCATGGAGTGTTCATGGGGTGCTCCAGCCCTGATGCTTATCCTGGGTTTGGATGACCAATGGTAAACAGTTGATTTGAGGAATTGAGGGAACCCAACCTTTTTTGCTCTTAGATGCCCTCCTCCCACCCCCCAAGGAGAGGACCTAGGAGAAAGAAAACATAAGGTTTGTCCAGGCTGTGTGAGTCCTTTGCATGGACTCTAGGCCTTGGTCAGTGGGATGGTGACCCTGCCGTGTTGGGTTTCAGGCCATGGTAGAAGAAGAGGAGCGTATGGCCCAAGGTTCCAGTCACGAGAGCTCCTTGCAGTTGGACCCTGGTGGCTTCTCCTCCCAGTTTGATTCCCAGCAGCCAGACAAGGCTGTCTCTCTGGTGCGTTCGGTACTGACTCAGAGACGCCAGGCTGTGCAGGTAAGAACCCCACACTCTTCCTCAGCAATGGGGACTGGTGTCTAAACTGATTTGGGCCCCGGGTACCCTTCCAGCCAGACTGCCCCTTTCTCTACATTGACCTGACATGAGGAGTTTTGTCAAGACCCCAAAGTGCCCTTTGGAATCTCTGGGTCTCCCCAGCTGTGCTGGTGGGGAGCCAGCACGCTCCCCGTGCCACTGGCACGCTCCGCTTTGATGCACTTTACGCTGCACCGTGCAAAGTGGAGCCCCGGGGAGTGTGGGTAAGTGTTCTCCAGTTCTAAGGGTCCCAGCCCTACTCACCACTAACCCCACCTTCCACACGGTGCATTTGAAGATGATGAACTCTGGGACTCTTGAGAGCCACAGAACCTAGTCACCTCTGATGCTCCGTCTCCTTGACAGGTCTCATCTTTATTCACAATTTACCTTGGTCACACCAGTCCCCACCCCCTTGCCCACCCCTGCTTCCAGGCTTCTGACGTCCCTGCTCTGCCCTGCCCTCTTGCTCACCACCTCCGTTCTGTCCCTCTCCCTCTGAAGGACGTAAGGCAGCAGCTGTCAGGCTGCCAGGAAGCTGTGAGCTCCTGGCAGCAGCAGCATCACCAGTGGGAGGAGGAGGGCGCAGCGCTGAGACAGCGGCTACAGCAGCTCGCAGGGGAGCGGGACGCCCTGGCAGGGCAAACGGTGGACCTGCAGGGGGAGGTGGACTCCCTCAGCACGTGAGTGGGGGCCGTTCGTCCCTCAGCTTTCTCCTGGGCTCAGTCCTCACCCAGCTGTCCCCCACTCCCATTGTGTGGTTGGCAGACCCAGGGCTGTTCAGGACCGCCTGGGCTTGTATTCTGTTGGCTTCTGCTCACTCAGTTTTGGGTCTTTGTGATGATTTATGAAAAAAAAAAAGTTTCGAGACTTCCCTGGTGGTCCAGTGGTTAAGAATCCACCTTGCAGTGTAAGGGACCAGGGCTCGATCCCTGGTTGGGGAACTAAGATCCTGTATGCCGCAGAGCAACTAAGCCCAAGCACCAAAATAGAGAGCCCACACGCGGCAACCAGAGAGTCCATGTGCCCCAACGAAAGATCCACATGTCACAACAAAGATCCCATGTGCCACAACTAAGACCTGTCGGAGCCAAACAAATAGATGTTTAAAAAACAACAACAACAGTTTCCTTCTCAAAAGGGAAGATGAGATATTTAAAGGAAGCAGATACCCCTCTCCTTTGACCCTCTGCTGTCTGCCTCCAGGGGGGACTTTAGCTTTCAGGGTGTGTGCCCACGTCTGGCCTCCTTCTTCCAGGGAGCGAGAGCTCCTGCAGAAGACCAGGGAGGAGCTGCAGCAGCAGCTGGAGGTGTTGGAGCAGGAGGCGTGGCGACTGCGGAGGACCAACATGGAGCTCCAGCTGCAGGGCGACTCTGCTCAGGGCGAGAAGGAGGAACGGCAGGAGGAGCTGCACCTGGCTGTCCGAGAGAGGGAGCGTCTGTGCGTGTGACAGCCCCTCCCTCCCTGGCCCCATCCCTCCCCACTCTGAGAAAGCGGAGTTAACAGAAGCCTGGTGCGCGGTGGCTTCAGCTTAGCTTACTGCTCCACCCTTGGCAGAAGGGTGAATGCACAAAGTTCATCCAGGCTTTGCTGAGCACCCAGAGGACCTGAGGCCCTGTGGGGGGAAACAGAAAATAAATAAGACACTGACCTCAAGCAGTTTGCAGTGTAATGGGGAAGTCAGACAAGTAAACCATGGCCAGGTGAAGCATGAGCTAAAAAGAGCTTCAAGCTAGGTCCTCTGGGAGAATGGGGGTAACAGTTTGTTACTGAAAGCTGCATGGAGGAGAGGGTCACTGCTGAGCTGGGCCTCAATGTATTTTGGTTGGTAGAGAGCAGGACAAGGCCTAACAGAACAGATAAGCAAAGAAAAGGAGGTGGGAAAGTACGTGGAATGTTCAGAGGAGACTGAGCTGGCCAAAGAGTAGTACTTACTGATCCTGGGAAGTAATGGAAAATGAGCTGGTCAAAAAAGGGAATTCCAAGGACTTCCCTGGTAGTCCAGTGGCTAAGACTCCAAGCTCCCAATGCAGGAGAACCGGGTTTGATCCCTGGTCAGAGAACTAGCTCCCTCAGCCTGCAACTAAAGATCCAGCATGCTGCAACTAAGACCTGGTACACCCAAATAAATAATTTTTTTTTTTAAAAGGAAATTCCAGAGTAAAGGGACCCAGCTTATCGGTAAATTCCCCAATATGATATCATAGAAAAAGCAATGACTTTAGAGCTGGGCAGAAACTTGGTTTAAATAGTTGCTCTGGCCACTTGGATGGATTAATTTATTTGTAAAATAGGAATGATGATATTTCCCTTGAAGGGTCATTGGGAGGATTAAAACTAGGTTTTGCAAAATGCCAGCACAGAGCGTGGCCTGTGGTAGGTCTTCAGTACCTGGTAACAGGAGTCGTGTCTTCTTCATCCTGTTCCCCAGCTCCTTGCACCTAATGGTCACAAACGATGGAACCCTGAAGGACTACTCGAAGGATCATGACTGGTGCAAGGAAGGGTTTCCCCATACCAAGGCAAAGAACCAACAATCTGCAAGGATAGTTTTATGGTTTTCATTTTAAATGGACTCAGTAATACATTCATTAATATTTCTGTGACTCATGGGGCTTCCCTGTGGGTCCAGTGGTTAAGAGTCCGCATTTGCACTGCAAGGGGTACAGGTTCGATCTCTGGTTGGGGGGGTGGTCAAGACCATGGATGCCGCATGGTGTGGCCAAAGAAAATTTTTTTTTATATAATTCAAAAGTAAAACCTATTCTAAAAGGTATGCACAGAGAGAGTATTTGTCCCTTCTGCTTCATCCGTCCCATATCCCTTCCTTTTGTGTGTAATCACCTAAATTAATTTCTTATTCATATTTCTAGTGGTACCTTATGCAAATGTGTGCATATATTTGTATTTCCCCCAGTTTCCTGCATAAAAGACAGCACGCCACATATACTGTTTTACACCTTGCTTTTTTCACATTATGTCTTGGAGCTCTCTCCTTGTCAGTTTTTAGAGACCACCTTTGTTCTTTTGTATCACAAAGGCAAATCAGTTCAGTTCAGTCGCCTAATCGTGTCCAACTCTTTGCAACCCCATGGACTGCAGCACACCAGGCCTCCCTGTCCATCACCAACTCCCAAAGTTTACTCAAATTCATGTCCATTGATCCAACCATCTCATCCTCTGTTGTCCTCTTCTCTCACCTTCAATCTTTCCCAGCATCAGTGTCTTTTCAAATGAGTCAGTTCTTCGCATCAGGTGGCCAAAGTATTGGAGTTTCAGCTTCAACATCTTTCGGGATATGGCCACTCCCTAAGATTTCCTCTAGCCCTCTTCTCTTTCTCATCCTAGTCAGGAGACACTGGCGATCCTGGAAGCCAAACAGTCCGAGTCCCTCAGTGAACTGATCTCCCTTCGGGAAGCCCTGGAGTCCAGTCGCCTGGAAGGGGAGCTGCTGAGGCAGGAGCAAACAGAAGTGACCGCCGCGCTGACCAGGGTGCGTGGGCCTCCCCCTCACTGGCAGGGTAGGGCGGGTGGCTTGGAAAGTTGATTGTCTCTAGGAAAAAGGTATGCAACCTGCTTCATTCTTCACTTTGTAAGCCATGGACCTTCCTATTTCGTGCCTCAATTCCTAGTTTCTGTCCCTCCCAACAGACTGTATTGGAATTAGAATGATTTTTTAAAGTATAAATCTGGTCGTGTCAGTCTCTTTCCTAAAACCGTTCAGTGGCTCCCCATCTCCTTGGTGTCACACTCACAGCCCTCTGCCCCCTGCCACCTTTTCTAGTCACCTTTTCACCCGAGATCTCCCTGCCCTCACTCCTCCTATGCCTTTGCTCTACTAAGTGCGTTCTCCATGATACCCATTACCTTGTGATTCTCACACTCTGTATGAACTCCTCCCTTTGCCTGAACTGCTTCTTTCCTTCCCCTTTAACTGCAAACTATCCCCCATCTCTCAGTGTCCATCTTCACCCTCAACTCTTCAACCAAGCATATTTTGACTCTTTCAAATTGAATTAATGTTTTCTTTGAGGTCCCAGAGTCCTTTGTGTTTCCATTGTCTGTGGTATCATCACAGTTGTGGTTGTTTATATATCCTGATGTCTGTGCCTCTGTTGTGTGAGTTCCTCTTTCACTCTTCAATGAATGCGTGTGTGAGTGAATGAATGAATGAAGGGAAATGTCAGGGAGGGAATGAAGTGTTAACTACTGTCTGTACACAGGAAGCAGCAGGTGTTGGGGATGTGAGCTGTTCACTGTTGCAGGAAAACTGGGAGAAGAAACTCTAACTCTCTGTTTTTAGGCAGAACAGTCAATTGTGGAGCTGTCGAGTTCCGAGAACAGCCTGAAGGCTGAGGTCGCTGATCTTCGGGCTGCAGCTGTCAAACTCAGTGCCTTAAATGAGGCTTTGGCCTTAGATAAAGTTGGACTGAACCAGCAGCTTCTCCAGGTGAGCAAAGATCTCTGACCCACAGGGTAGGACTGGACCCCAACCAAGGGCAAGAGAGAGACACAGCTGATGGCCTGTGACAAGGAACAGTTCTCAAATGGATCAGCCCAAGGCAGATCAGCTCCCATGTAGTCCTGGAATGAGCAAAGGGAACACTTATAGTGCAGAGGAAAGCAAAGATTATAAGGCCTGGGCTCAACCTTTAAAAGTAAATCCCTCCCACGTCTACAGCAGGACCACCTTTGGGCTTTACAGTGAAATCACCAGGGCTGGGAAGGAAGTCCATGCCCTCTAGAAGGAAGACTAGGTTTTAATCCTGTTGTTTGAGATACCAGCAACCACCACAAGAGGATCTCCTGAAGAGCCCAAGCCTCAGAATCTTTTCTAGAGGTTACAAATTTATCATGTCTCAGACTTCCCTGGTGGTCCAGTGGTTAAGACCCTGAGCTTCCACTGCAGGGGGCATGGGTTGGATCCCTGGTGGAGGTGCTAAGATGCTGCATGCTTCATAGTGCTAGAAAAACAAGCAGAACAGATTTAACATGTCTCTTCACTCACTCTTGTTCCCTTGAGCCCTGGAAATATTCTGTGTTCCCCTATTCTGAATTCTTCAAGAGCAGGATTTTTTTTTTTTTAATTTTGCTCATTTTTTTTTTTGCCTGTGCTAGGTCTTTGTTGCTGCCGAGGCTTTTCTCTAGTTGCTCTGCAGGGCTTCTGTGGCTTCTTCCTGTTACAGCATGACATGTGAGCCTCGGTAGTTGCAGCTCATGGGCTCTAGAGCAGAAGTTCAATAGTTGTGGCACACAAGCTTAGTTGTTCCAAGGCATGTGGGATCTTCCTGGATCAGGGATCGAACCCATGTCTCCTCTTTGGCAGGCGGATTCTTCACTGAGTCTCCAGGGAAGTCCAGGATTTTGCCTTTTTTATCTCTGTCCTCAACATCTAGTGCCTGGAGTAAAGGCTCTAGACCCCAAATGCGTGCTTAGTCCTCCTCTCCCACAAGCACTCCTGTGTCCTTCTGTGGGGAACAGAGTCGTATATTTCATGTGGGTTTCTGTCTCACCTCTTCATCTCTCAACCATAACCTTTTTCTCTGATGCCCTTCCCTTTTTGGCCAGTAGTTAGAACAGGAGAACCAGTCTGTGTGCAGGAGGATGGAGGCAGCAGAGCAGGCGAGAAGCGTTTTGCAGGCGGACCTGGCAGAGGCCGAGAGGAGCAGGGAAGCCCTGTGGGAAAAGAACACCCACCTGGAGGCCCAGCTGCAGAAAACAGAGGATACCAGGGCAGAGCTGCTGGCGGATCTCAGGGGCGTCCAAGAAGAGAAGGAAGAAATTCAAGAGAAACTAAGTGAGGTGAGAAGACAAAACTGCTACCCTTTCATGAAAGTATATAATACATGCTCACTGTAAAAAAACAAAAACACTACAGAAATGATTCAGGAAAGGAAAATCTCATTTCCTAGAAATGACCAGCATTACTATTAATAGTTTGGGGTACATTCCAATTTCTTAAAAGAATTGCTAAAGAAATCCTTCACTTGTGCCCCATTGCTTCACATCCATCAATTTGAGTTAGATGCCTCTTCTGTATTCTCTGATAATATGTCATGTTTATTCAACCATCACAGCCTTCATACTGTTATTATAATTATCTGTTTATGTGTCTCCACCGTTAGACCAAAAGCTCCTTGAAGCAAGGCTATGTCTTACTTGCTTTTAATCCCTCCAGCTTCTAGCACAGTGTCTAACCCATGGCAAGGGGCTCCATTAGTTTTTTATGAACCAATGACCCAACTCAAAGGTGATCTTTCTTCCCTACCAAACATCTCATTGACCTAATAATTATATGTACTCTCCCCTCTCAGGGGGCTTCCATGGTGGCTCTGATGGTAAAGAATCTGCCTGCAATGCAGGAGACTGGGATTTGATCCCTGGGTCAGGAAGATCCTCTGGAGAAGGGCGCGGCAACCCACTCCAGTATTCTTGCCTGGAAAATCCCATGGACAGAGGAGCCTGGCAGACTACAGTCCGTGGGGTCACAAAGAGTCAGACACGGCTGAGCGACTAACACTTTCACTTTTCCCTTCTCAGAGCACTGATGACCTTCTTCATGGTAATGTGTGTGTGTGTCTTACTTAAGACTAAAAGCTCCTTAGAGGTAGATCTCTTGCTGCCCTAGCACAGGGTCTTGCTCAAAGGAGAGCATGTTTCTTGCACTGGGCACTCTGGGTAGATCAGGGAAATAGATATATGGCCCTTGGTGTGAGAGGGCACAGCTCACAGAGGTGGGTCTAGTGACCCTAATCTAGTGATAGCAGCCTGGGGCAGGGGGACGGGGTCCTGCCTCTGTGCCTGTCTCATCAGTTCTGTCCCCCCAGACATATCACCAGCAGGAGGCAGCCTCAGCTCAGATGGAACAGCTAAAGCAAGAGACAAAGCGCCAGGAAGAGATGCTTGCCCGAGAAGTCCAGGAGAAGGAGGCCCTGGCACGGGAGAAGGCGGCTCTCGAGGTGCGGCTGCAGGCTGTGGAACGAGACCGACAGGAGCTCTCAGAACAACTGCTGGGGCTCAGGTAGGGCCCACCCCCAGTTCTACCAGGGGCAGAGAGCTTTGCAAAGCAAGGCGTAGCCAAGCTGAGTTCCTTGCCCAAAGTGTATGGGGGTTTCAATGAGTTGTGAGTTTGTAATTGTCCCCCTAGCTTCTCTAGGTGGCCAGTAGTTAGGACCTGACTCCTCTTAAGGAAGGGTAAGGGGCTTAATGGGTAAGAACTCTCCTGATTCCTGAACCTGACAGCTCAGCCAAGGAGGTACTGGAGAGCAGTCTGTTTGAGGCCCAGCAACAAAATTCTCTGGTAGAGGTCACCAAAGGGCAGCTGGAGGTCCAGATTCAAACTGTCACTCAAGCCAAGGAAGTAATCCAAGGTGAGAACCCAGCTGGGATGGGCACACTTCAGTCCATGGGGATGTTAAAAGCAAGGAAGATGGTGGGAAGCTATTAGGGCCAGGGCCAGGGCCTCTGAGGGTACTTCCCTGGTGGCTCAGTTGGTAACAAATCTGCCTGCAATGCAGGAGACCCAGGTTCGATCCCTGGGTCAGGCAGATCTCCTGGAGAAGGGAATGACCACCCACTCCAGTATTCTTGCCTGGAGAAACCCATGGACGGAGGAGTCTGGCAGCCTACAGTCCACGGAGTTGCAAAGAGTTGGATACGACTGAGTGACTCTCACACACACACACACACACACACACACACACAGCCTCTGAGATGGGAATTCCTCATGACGCCTGGGGAAGAAGGCGAAAGATGGGAGGGCAGAGGCTCAGAGACCAGACAGATCCTGTCCCTGGCATCCTAGGGGAAGTGAAGTGCCTACAGCTGGAACTGGACACTGAACGGAGCCGAGCAGAGCAGGTTCGGGATACCGCAGCCAGGCAGCTGGCCCAGGCTGAGCAAGAAGGGCAGGCTGCCCTGCAGCAGCTGAAGTCGGCCCATGAGGAGGAGGTGAATCGGCTCCAGGAGAAGTGGGTAGGTGGTGGATGTGGCCAGGGGATGGGAGAGACAGACCTGGCCTCCGGGGTGTAAAGGGAACAGAGGAATACCTTGAATAATTGCCCACTCAGAACTGTGTTTCCTTTGCTTTTTAATTATATAATTTAGTCCATTTGCTTTTATTGTAATTATAGGTATGTTTGGATTTATTTCTGCCATCTTTTGCTATTCATCTTGTCTTTTTACCATTTGAGACGGGGAGATCACCTTAACTTATTTTAGAGGGTTGTATTGAATGATTAAGCTGTATTCTTTTCTTAACTTTTTTCTCTCTCTGCTACTTTGGATGATATGTACTATGTTTTTTGTTCTTTTAGTTGTTCTTTAATATTTTAAAATACATACTTAATAGAATCTCAAGTTAGTTGGTATATTTACCCTTTTCCTGAATGACACAGGATCATAGAACATTTTACCTGCTTTCACTCCTCCTCACCTATCAACTGTATTAGTCAGTGTGTTTAGTTATTACTAGTTTGTTAACACCATACATTATGCCTTTTGATTATTTTATACAGTCACTCATTGTTTAGATACCCTGAAAATTTTACAAGGTTTGTTTTTGCTCACCATTCCTTCTTGCATGTCAGGTTTTCTATTTGGATTTATTTTCCTTCTTGAAGTAAGATAACCTTTGGTGAGGATATGTTGGTATTTAATTGTCTGACAATGTCTGTTTTACTTTTATTCTTTTTGTTGTTGTTTAGTCACTAAGTTGTATCCAACTCTTTTGCGACCCCATGGACTGTAGCCCACCAGGCTTCTCTGCCCATGGGATTTCCCAGGCCAGAATACTGGAATGGGTTGCCATTTCCTTCCCAGGAGATGTTCCTTACCCAGGGTCAAACCCTGCTCTCCTGCATTGCAGGCGGATTCTTTACTCTCTGAGCCACCAGGGAAGTCCTTAGTTCTGGAAGATCCCCTGGAGGAGGAAATGGCACTCCAGTATTCTTGCCTGGGAAATCCCATGGACAGAGGATCCTGGTAGACTACAGTCCGTGAGGTCGCAAAGAGTCGGGCACAACTGAGCGCCTAGCACTTATTTTTTTACCAAGAGTTTATTTATTTATATTTTGGCCATGCTGTGCAGCTTGCCAGATCTTAGTTCCCAGACTAAGGATTGAACCTGCACCCTCAGTAGTGAAAACACAGAGTCCTAACCACCGGACCACCAGGCAATTCCCTATCCTCATTTTTATAGATGAGGAAATGGAGGCACAGAGATGCGATAGAAATTAACTGAGGTCGTACTAGTAGTGCTGGAGTAAAGAGCCAGAGCAGCCTGGCTCCGGAGCCCCTCACCACCATCCTGAGATCCTGACAGAGGGACTGGATTCATCCAGGAAATCAAAGAAGTCGTTGGTCACTGGTGGACTCTGGGAGGACCTGGATCCTCCATCCTGACAGTCTTGGATCCTGTAGAAGACATCATAGCTGGACATGGTCTGGCTTTTCAGAAGGCTGACCCTGCCACTCTGAACAGGGGAGAAGGGCAGCAGAGAATGAATCCACCATCTCAGTCTGGTGTTAAAACCACCAAGCATGGTGTAGTTGCTTTAAAATAACAGATACTTGTAGCTTATGTGAGGGACATTTGTACTTTAGAAAACACTGTTACCAGTATTATATGTTTGTTTGTTTTTTTTGTGGTATAGGATCTTAATTCCCTGACCAAGGGTCAAACCCCTGCCCCTGCATTGGGAACAGAGTCTTAATCACTAGACCACCAGGGAAGTCCCTTTTTTTTTTTAAATCTTAATGTATGTATTTTATTTTTGGTTGTGTTGGGTCTTCATTGCTGCGCTCAGGCCTTCTCTAGTTGCGGCGAGCAGGGGCTACTCTTCCTTGCCTTGCGGTGGCTTCTCTTGTGGCAGAGGACAGGCTCTAGGCGCACAGGCTTCAGTCACTATAGCACATGGACTCCGAAGCTGTGGCTCACAGGCTCAGTGGTTGTGGTGCGTGGCCTTAGTTGTCCCACGGCGTGTGGGATCTTCCCAGACCAGGGATTGAACCCATGCCCTCTGCAGTGGGAGTGCAGAGTCTTAACCATTGAACCGCCAAGGACACCCCTGACTTTTTTTTTTTTTTTTTTTCATAAATCTCACTTGATTCTCATAAAATGGGTGAGATAGGCAAGGCAGGATAATTAATCTCCCCTCACAGATGAGAAAACAGGCTTGGTGAGCAATACCCCGAGGTCACACAGCTGGTGAGCGGTAGACTTCTTACTCTCAACCGGTGCTCCTCTGCCTCTGCACCTCATCCTCTCGGCTCGATTGGTGTTTCCTTTGTGCAACCAGGAAGAAGAGCGCTCCCGGCACCGGCAGGAACTGGAGAAGGTTCTGGAGAGCCTGGAGATGGAGAAGACGGAGCTGGAAACGAGGCTGAGGGAACAGCAGGCAGAAATGGAGGCTATTCGGGCACAGAGGGAGGAGGAGCGGGCTGAGGCCGAGAGCGCCCTGTGCCAGGTGGGCAGCTGGGAGGGCTGCGTGTTCTCTGTGACCCCCTGCCTCAGACCACTTCCTTCCACTCCCCCGGAGTGGGGTTACATGGGCTTCCAGGCCTCCCACTCTGCCCCCTTGAGCAGCCGATCGACACCGTTAGCTGCAGGGCTGGCCGTGTGTCCTACTTCCTGAGGGAGGGCCGCTGTTTACCACATCCTGTCAGCTTGCAAACCAGTGGCAGTCTTCACACTTCCTGGTTCTCAGTCAGTGGTCCCAACCTTCCTCTGCCCTCAACAACCACCGCCCCCCACCCCATTTGGCAGAAGAACCTAGAGCAGCTGGCATGTGCTTGTGGCTTCGTGGATGAGCATGGTGACCCCTGACCCAACAAGCCGCGGCCTTCCTGCCCCTTCACAGATGCAGCTTGAGACAGAGAAGGAGAGGATGTCCCTCCTGGAGACACTGCTGCAGACCCAGAAGGAGCTGGCAGAGGCCAGCCAACAGCTGGAGCGGCTGAGGCGGGACATGAAGGTTCAGCAGTTAAAGGAGCAGGTATGGAGGGTGGTCCTGGGCAGGGAGAAAAGGGAGCGGCAGTTCACTCCTTCACACTGTTTTGTTTTTCTTTAAGTATTTATTGGGCTCTTTCGGGTCTTAGCTGCGGCACACGGGCTCTTTTGTTGCAGCATGCAGGCTTCTCCCTAGTTGTGGCATGCAGGCTCTGTAGTTGCAGCAGGTGGGCTTAGCTGCCCTGTTATATGGGATCTTAGTTCCCCAACCAGGGATCAAACCCATGTCCCCTGCATAGGCAGGTGGATTCTTTTATTTTTTTCCTTTATGGGTCTTGGTTTCTATGTGCAGGCTTTCTGTAACTGTGGTGAGTGGGGGCTACTCTGCATTGCAGTGCTCGGGCTTCTCATTGGGGTGGCCTCTCTAGAGTCCAGGCTCTAGAGCACGGGCTCAGTAGTTGTGACCCACGGGCTTAGTTGCCCTGCAGCATGTCCAGCAGTCTTCCTGGACCAGGGAACGAACCCATGTCCCCTGCATTAGCAGGCGGATTCCTAACCACTGGACCACCAGGGAAGTCCCCACTCATTCACATTGACCTGCTCCTTGGGACTTCTTTGCACCAGGCCCCGGGCTAGCTGCTGACACGTGACCAACAGAAAGGTGTGGTGTTGCAGTGGTCTGAGTAAGGCATCCTGGCCGAGAAGGCCTGGGTGAGCAGTGTACTTGGTGAGGGAGGAGCAGGAGAAGGAGGTGAGGACTTGAGGTGACAAGGTATCGTGGAAACAACATGGCTTAGCTGGGCCCCACCTCGGCTTTTGCCAACCCAGCCTAAAAACCAGTATTTAAACGACACGATCTCTGCAACACAGATTTCGTGACCAAGGAAGCTTCTTTCCCCTCCCTGCTCTCTTCTCCCCTTGCAGGAGACCACAGGGATGCTGCAGACCCAGCTCCAAGAGGCTCAGCAGGCACTGGAGCAGGCAGCTCAGCAGCACAGAGACAGCCTGGCAGCCCTCCAGGAGGAGGGCTGCGTCCTGCTGCAGGATAAGACAGACCTGCAGAAGCAGGTTCCTGCTCCTCTCTCCCAGCCCCACAACCCTTCCACAGCACAGCCAGGCCCTCCCACTCCCCCTGGCAGGATGGGGAAACCTTGGCCCTGCTGCCTGAGCTTGGGATAGGGAGGGGAGGTCCCAGAATTAAATGAGAAGTGAAGGGTGCTCAGAAATGTGTATGTGGCTCCCAGGCCCCTGGTATAGTTAGTAACCTCTCTCAGTGGGGACCGTGGTCATTATTGTTTAGTCACTAAGTCATGTCCAATCCTTTGTGATCCCATGAACTTGAGCCCTCCAGGCTCCTCTGTCCTTGGGATTTCCCAGACAAGAATACTGGAGTGGGTTGCCATTTCCTTCTTCAGGGGATCTTCCTGACCTGGGGATCAAACCCACGTTTCCTGCATTGGCAGGCGGATTCTTTACCGTGTCAGCCACCCGGGAAGCCCAAACCTCACATTTTTTTGGCAGCCCTCTCGATCCAGCCTCCCCCACATAGCCAGTGTTTTTATATCAGGTTGCTTTTCCTTCTCAGAATCCTATATCAGATGGTATATGGATTGTTTATTTTAAAAAAATATATAATCACTTGGGCTTTGGATGAGTTACATTCACCCAAAGTTTTTTTGTGTGCCTCTTTTATATACCATACGTGAGGCTGGGGAGACAGGTGATGAGACTGAACAGTATTGAGGGGCTTATGAATGGTTGGTGGAGGGAGGTAGTTAAGAACAGCAGGTAAGGGTTGACAGACCCTCCAGAGCGTTGGAGATGGGCTGCTGACTATGGTAAACCTTGAAGGACCCTAAAGCCCTGGATGAGAAGCATCCTTCCACCGACCTCCAACCCCCGGTCCTCATGCTCTTGACTTTCCAGGTGGAGGAGTTGAAGTCTCAGCTGCTTTCCAAAGAAGCCTCCCAGAAATTTGTGGACCAGGAGGTTCAGGAAAAGCTGAGAGAGGCCCAGGAGTGTAGCCGAATTCAGAAGGAGCTGGAGAGAGAGAAAGCCAGGTAGGCTAGACAGGCCATGGAGTTGGCTTTGGCCTATCTGGATCCAGGAGTCACGGTGAGGTTGACAGTTCTTTGCTCAGGTGCCTTAACCACTCATGTCTCCAGCTCTGGGCTCTACAGGTAACTGTGTAGAGAGGGCATGGTCCCTGTCTCCAAAGCTCACACTTCATTCATTTAGTGGAGAACATGCCTCACACACCAGACACTATACCAGAGGTTGGGGATATAATTTAAAAAAGACAATATGGCCTCTGCCTCAATAAAATTTAAGGCTTTATGGGGAAGACATTAATCAAATCGTCTCCAAGGGAAGGTATTGCAGATTATGTTAGCTGGAGTCTGAGTGGGGAGAAACCCTTTTGTTGATGAAACTAGAGGCACGAAGATGAGGTAGGAGGCTGGTACAATTGTCCAGATAAGAGATACCAAAGCTGGAACCCTGGCAGGGTGGTAAGGAAGAGGGAGGGAAGGATTTAAGAGACATTGGGGGAGTTGGGATTGGTTTAATATATAGTCTTGGAGTGGACACAGGCAGGGTGAGGGAAGAGTGCTGTGGTGTGGTCAGGACTTCTAAGGGTGGATGGAGATGCCATTCACTGGGGAGTGTAGCAGGGATAACGGGAGGGGAGGTGCAGAGGAGATGGGAAGAATTAGATGTGTTGAATTTGAGGTACTGTGTAGGTATTTCTGGAATTTGCCAAAGAGTAAATTGTGAAGTTGAAGAACCTAGGTGCAATCAGTAGGTGCTCAGTAAACGCAGACTTTTATTCTTAGCCTGTAATCATGATCATTACTGTTTCTATGCTAATTATCCATGCTATGTTAGAGCAGTCAGATGAGAAGGTAGTTCTTCGTTGCCTGAGAAAATGGCCTGGCCCTCTGTCCCCTCTCTCTTTTTTAAAAAATTATTTATTTTAATTGGAGGATAATTACTTTACAGTATTGTGGTGGTTTTTGCCATACATCCACATGAATCAGTCATGGGTGCACATGTGTCCCCCCATCCTGAAACCGCCTCCCACCTCCCTCCCCACCCCATTTCTCTGAGTTGTCCTGGAGTACAGGCTTTGAGTGCCCTGCTTCATGCATCGAACTTGCACTTGACCCCTCTCTTTTTAGCCTGACTCTGTCGCTGGTGGAAAAGGAACAGAGACTCCTTGTTCTGCAAGAGGCTGACTCTGTTCAGCAGCAAGAGCTGAGCTCCCTGCGCCAGGACATGCAGGAGGCCCAGGCCGGGCAGAAAGAGCTCAGCGCCCAGGTATCGCCCACCCCAGCAGGAAATCTCTTCCTTGGTGGAGGCCAGCCTCTGGAGTTGGCGGGTGCTTACTCAGTCACGCTGGGGTCTCAGCAGACCCAGCAAGAGAAGGAAGCCAGGACCGGGTGGGATGGAGCATGGGAACCTGACCCAGAGTCAAGAACAGACCGCCGATGACCAGAACATGGTGTCCAGCAGTGAGAGCTCACGCAGGCCTATTCAAGCCTGGCCACTGCCAAATGTACCTGGTCTGCCCAGCAAGACACAGCAAGGGGAACAAATATTATTCCCCTCGGGTCCGCAGCAGCAAGAGGCCTTCCACGGACTTGGTCTGTTCACAGCAGGACCTCAGACCTGTGCACGGAGGGAAGATGGAACTGGGAGGAAAAGCATGAGGGAGTATGCTAGACGTAGGCTGTGGTAGAGCAGGACCCAGGTCTGCTTGTTAGACAGTCCAGGGTGTGATCCCTGCTCTACTGCTTCCTGGTTGTTTGAATATCACTTTATTCATCCATAAAACAAGGGTGATAATTCTTAATCATTGTAGGAATATAGAAAGTGTCAGGAGCACAGTACACATTCAGTAAATGGTAGCCATTATTATCGTGACTGGTCTTTTGGCTCAGTATCAGGGTTTCAAGCAGAATTCTTTTTTTTTTTTTTTGGCTGCCCCAGATCTTAGCTGGCACTTTCGTTGTGACACGCAAAATATTTTTAGTCACAGCATGTGGGATCTAGTTCCCTGACCAGGGATTGAACCCAGGCCCTCTGCGTTGGGAGCACAGAGTCTTAGACACTGAACTACCAGGGAGGTCTCTCAGGCAGATTTCTAATCATAATAGGAAACTGGCATAGTTGCCAGAGCCCATGATCATATAGCCCAGGCCCACGTGTCAGGAGTCCTTAGGTAGGTGTGTAGGTCAGATCTGGGGTGGCACTCATTCCAGACCCTCCCTACCTGCTGGAGAGCTGAGCCTCCTGAAATCCTCCCAGCCCCAGACAACCCCACAACCCTGGGGATCGAGAGGAATTGGGCCTGAGAGGGTCCAGGGAGAGGGTGTCCACTCCCTGCTTGGAGTGACCAGACTTCCTCTCTGGCAGGTGGAATTACTGAAGCAGGAGGTGAAGGAAAAGGAGGCTGACTTCCTGGCCCAGGAGACTCAGCTGCTGGAGGAGCTCGAGGCGTCTCGAGTCACTGAACAGCAGCTCCGAGCTTCCTTGTGGGCCCAGGAGACCAAAGCGGCCCAACTACAGCTGCGCCTGCGCAGCACGGAGAGCCGGCTCGAGGCGCTGGAGGCAGAGCAGCAGCCTGGGCACCAGGCCCGGGTCCAGCTGGCCAGCCTCTATTCTGTCCTACAGCAGGCCCTGGGGTCTGCCTGCGAGAGCAGGCTGGAGCTGAGCGGCGGGGGAGACTCAGCCCCCTCCCTCTGGGGCCCGGAGCCAGGTAAGGGAGCCACCCAGGAGCTCAGGCCTTTAGGCCAAGCCAGGCCTAGCTCCCGAGGTAGAGGAGAGTTCTCGAGGCAGTTCTCCAGGCAGTACTGCATCACGGCCAAGGCCACAGCCTCTGGGACGGGTTCAGTCAGAGTGTGAACCCCAGCTCTGCCATTTGCTAGACATGTGTCCTTGAGCAAGTGACCTCTCCTCTCTGAGCTTGACTTTCTGAACTATAAAATGAGGGTGTTATAAGTACCTGCCTCTCAGGATTTTTCTAAGGAGTTAATGAGATGACAGAAATAAAATCGCCCACACAGTCCCTGGCACTTATTATTGTTCACCCGCTCAGTCGTGTCCGACTCTTTGCAACCCCATGGACTGTGGCACGCCAGGCTTCCCTGTCCTGGCACTTATTAAATGCCTAACAAATGATAGCTGGTATTTTCTAGTGCCCATCAAAGCGCCTGGCACATAGGTATGCAGACCAGGGCATGATGAACAAACTGCAGAGGGCATTCTTTGAGGAGAGGAGGGGTGGATAGGAAGGCCAGGGCCGTGTCTGGGTGCTGTGGTGTGGCTCTTTCATTTCCTAGTGCAGCCAGGTTAGGAGGTGTTTCCTCGTTTTTTCAGACCAGAATGGCGCTAGGATCCTCTTTAAGAGAGGGCCCCTCCTGACGGCTCTGTCCGTTGAGGCGGTGGCAACTGCCCTCCACAAGCTTCACCAAGACCTGTGGAAGACGCAGCAGGCCCGGGTACGTGTCTCTGTTCTCCTTCCTCAAGCTCTTCACCTCCCCTGAAAAAGGCTCATGCCATAGTTTGACCTGTGTTATTTCTTCTTTAAAAACATAAAACTTTATTTGGTTGTCCTGGGTGTTAGTAGTTGCAGCATGTGGGATCTAGTTCCCTGACCAGGAATTGAACCCAGGCATCTTGCACTGGGAGCATGGAGACTTAGCCATGCTAAACCCCTGGTGGTTCCTTGGACCACCAGGGAAGTCCCTGACCTGTTTTATTTCTGACATCAAGTTGGAATGAGTTCTGCCTCTATTGCTTAAAGCTGTGAGTAAAGCATTTGGCTTCCTGGACCTTGGTTTCATTAATAAATTAGGGCACACTGTGCCAATTTCACCAGGCTTTGAGGATTAAATGAATGAGGGACTCAAGTGAACCCTGTAAACCATGATACTCTGTAGATCTGGGATATTGTTTTACATCATTTTCCTCTCAGCCATGAATTGTTCTTGGTGCCAAGACCAAGAAGAAACCAACAAATGGGGATCACTGAGATTTGAGTTTGCCGTTTACAGGAACATTCTAGGCCCAAGACAATATGAAATGTCCTTCAAATCCCACTTTATGGTGAACCTATCGGTCAGTGAAAATTGAGTGTCAGTACACCAGCCACTCTGAACTAGGGCTACAGAAAGGGGAAACACCTGCTCTCTGCCCTCAGGAAGGCTCCTGACAGGGCTGAGCAACCCAGCTTCGTCCTGAGATAAAGCCAACCTGATAGAAATAACTAGATCAATAACAGGAGGCAGGGACAGTGCAGTCTGACTTGAGAGGGTCGGAAGAAAGGAAGCAGTGACCTTTGAGCTAAAATGTGAAGTGGTTCAGGGAGAGGAGAGGGGATGCTGGGCTAAGACTTTAGCAGTTCTGTTTCTAAGACGGACAGGTCAGAAGGGGAAGCCAGGCTCCAGCTAGTTGGGGCGGAGCCTGTCATCACTTCTGGGAGCCAGATGCACGTGAGTTCAGAGGTAAATAACCCAGCAATCTGAGAGTAGGTCCTCGATGGCAAACCCTGACAGAAGCTGAGGGACTAGAGGGCTTGGGTCCTGGACTGGGGCAACGCCGAGCTTGAGTTCCACGTGCTTGCTTTCCCAGGATGATCTGCAAGATCAAGCCCAGAAGCTGGAACAGCGTCTCAGTGATATGGAAGCCGAGAAGAGCCAGGTCCACACAGAGTTACAGGCTCTTCAGAGACAGCTCTCCCAGAACGAGGAAGGTAAGAAGCTCAAGGCAGGAGGGGTTTGAGGGGAAGAGAGGAATGGCAGACTTCCCAGGTAAGCACTAGTGGTAAAGAATCCACCTGCAATGCAGGAGGCCTGGGTTTGATCCCTGGGTTGGGAAGATCCCCTGGAAGAGGAAAGGGCAACCCACTCCAGTATTCCTGTCTGGTGGATCCCATGGACAGAGGAGCCTGGAGGGCTGTGGCCCATAGGGTTGTAAAGAGGCAGACACGACTAAAGTGTGAGGAAAGGCAGAAACCCCAGAAGGGTGGGATCTGGCTCTTTACTACTTGCCACAACAGTGAGAAGATACTCAGAGGCATCTCCAAAGGGGTAGTGAACCCCGTGAACTACTTTTCATGCTTTGCTTGGCCTTTGAGGGCCATCCGGGCAGAAGGGATTAGGAGGAACAGAGTTGGTAAACTGAGGAAGTTGCTGGCTAGGCTTCCATTTTTTTTTTTTTTTTGTCTGCAGGTTTAAAAACTGGCTACCTAAGGCCAAATCTCAAAGAACACCGTAAAATTCTGTCATTAATCATTTATCAGTGTTGCTTATTTTGTCATCTCCAGCTGTGTTCTCACTGAGCTTGTTTGGGAGATAGAAAAGGGGAGAACCTGGGGAGAATGTGTCTGTGCTACAGCCAAGGCTGGGAAGGGTGTTGAAAGAGGAAAGAAAAGAAAGAGGAGGGTTTTAAGTCTCAAGGCTCAGCTACAGAAGAGAAGAAGACAACATGGGGAGTAGATCTGGGTCTTAAAATGTCCCACAGGGCTCCCTGAGAACCATACACAGCTGGGTTCTGGTGCCTTTTGCAGAAATGGAGGGCCCCCAGCAGAGCTGCCCTGGTCTCTAGGAACCTCTGCAAAATCCTAGAATTACTGGCTGAAAAGGACATCCCATGTCATGAAGCTCAACCCTGTCTGGAATCCAGGGTTGAGAAGCAGTGTGACCAGGATGAGAAGTGTTGGCACAACTGTCAGCCAGCACAGGACATGGGCAGCAGATGCAGACGGGTCTGGAAGCAGCAGGAAGCCTAGACAAACAGCAGTGGGCAGAAGGGTCATGTCTCTGCGAAACTGGATGTAATTCTCTCCTTCTTGGCCTCTTCCTCCTTTCTTTCTGTTCCCCTTCTGCCATCTACCTCTACATCTCTCTTTTCCTCCATCCCAATCATGGGTCTTCCTCCGTCTCTTCCCAAAGAGAAATCCGTGTGGGAAGGCAAACAGAACTCCTTAGAATCTGAGCTGATGGAACTGCGTGAAACTGTGGCATCCTTACAGAGTCGCCTCCAGCAAGCAGAGCTGCAAGGAGTGGAAGCCCAGGTGAGGTGGTACTGAATTGGGGAGGGGCCAAGGCTTGGGCTCCCATGCTAGCCCCTGGTCAAACCCCATGCATATATAGTGCCCAGCTTCCTTCAGCAGTGACTCCATTTCTCTGGATGTCCCCACAGCCCTGAGGACCATTATGAAGGCCTCAGTAAATCCTCCTTTAATTACTTTTTCTGAATTGAGGTGGAGATCTTCATCCCTTGACCCGAAGGACTAGAGTCTGGGATGGCTCATTTACACCAGGCTTTCTTTGAGCAGAACCACGCCTAAATATGTAGTCGGGATTTTCTTTTACAGCATCAGCCTAAGTAGAACGCTCAGTTCCTTTTGCTCACATCCTTGACAAGGCTGATGCCACAGAGGAAAGAAAGGAAAGGCCCATGTCGGAGTGACAGTTTGAGGGAAGCACAGCTTTAAGGCGGTTTTGTATCTCGTTTTCCAGAATGAACGCAAGTTACTGCAGGCAGCCAAGGAGAGCCTGACTGCCCAGGTGGAACATCTCCAAGCCTCTATCACAGAAGCAAGGGTTCAGGCAAGTGCTGCTGAGGCCCTGGAGGAAGATCTGCGGAGGGTGCGATCAGCCCTGAAACTGAAAAATGAGGAGGTGGCGAGTGAGCGCCAACGAGCCCAAGCCCTACAGGAGCAGGGTGAGCTGAAGGTGGCCCAGGGGAAGGCTCTGCAGGAGAATCTGGCTCGCCTGGCCCAGGCCCTCTCGGAAAGAGAAGAGGAGGTGGAGACTCTGCAGGGGAAAATCAAGGAACTAGAGAAGCAACGGGAAATGCAAAAGGCTGTGTTGGAAGTGCTGTCTCTGGACCTGAAAAAGAGGAACCGAGAGGTGGATCTACAGCAGGGACAGATCCAGGAGCTGGAGGAGTGTAGGTCTGTGCTGGAGCATCTTCCCGTGGCCGTGCAGGAGCGAGAGCAGCAGCTGGCCCTGCAGAGAGAGCGGATCCGAGAGCTTGAGAAGGACCAGGAGACGCAGACGAGCATCCTAGAGCATCATCTCCTAGAACTTGAGAAGAAGACCCAAGTGATTGAGTCCCAAAAAGGCCAGATTCAGGACCTGAAGAAGCAGCTGGTTACAATGGAATGCCTGGCTCTGGAGCTCGAGGAGAAGCGTCACAAAACAGAGAGCCAGCGAAAGGCGATCGAGGAGCTGGAGGGCCAGAGGGAAGCACAAAGGGTGGCTCTGACCCACCTAACACTGGACCTGGAGGAAAGGAGCCAGGAACTGCTGGCTCAGGGCAGCCGGATCCAGGAGCTGGAGGGCCACAGCGCTCTCCTGGCTAGTGAGCTCCAGGAGAAGGAACAGGAGGCCACAGCCCAGCAAGACCAAATCCGGGATCTGCAGAGGCAGAAAGAGCATCTGAGTCAGGACCTGGAGAGGAGGGAGCAGGAGCTGGTGCTGCTGAAGGAGAGGATGCAGGCCCTGGAGGATCAGAGGAGCCGGCAGACCAAGATCCTGGAAGAAGACCTGGAGCAGATCAAGCTGGCCCTGAGAGAGCGGGGCCGGGAGCTGGTCTCGCAGCGGCAGCTGAGGCAGGAGTGGGCGGAGGAAGGGAAGGGCCAGAGCAAAGCCCAGCGTGGAAGCCTGGAGCACATGAAGCTGATCCTGCGAGACAAGGAGAAGGAGGTGGAGTGCCAGCAGGAGCACATCCAGGAGCTTCGGGAACACAGGAACCAGCTGGAACAGGAGCTCCAGGGCCTCCACAGAAAGGTGGGTGAGACCAGCCTCCTACTGACCCAGCGGGATCAGGAGATTGCAGTCCTGCAGCAGCACCTGCAGGAAGCCCAGGACCAGGGAGAGCTGAAAAAGCAGGAGCTTCAGGGACAGCTGGAAGAGACCCAGAGGGCCCTGGCGCAGAGGACCCAGGAGCTCCAGGCCCTGCAGCAGCAAGAGGCCCGGGGCCAGGAGGAAAACATGAAGGAGCAGATGGGCTCTCTGCAGAGCGCCCTGGAGCAGGCACACACCGCCCTGGAGGAGCGCGGGGCTGAGCTGGAGGAACACAAGGAACACGTGCGGAGGCTCCAGGAAGAGCTGGCAGTGGAGGGGCGGCGGGGCCAGGCCCTGGAAGAGGTGCTGGGTGACCTTCGGGCAGAGGCTCTGGAGCAGGAGAAGGCACTGCGGGCCCTCCAGCAGCAGTGTGCCGAGCAGGCCCAGGAGCGCGAGGCAGAGGCCCGGACCCTGCGGGACAGCTGGCTGCAGGCAGAGGCGCTGCTCGAGGCCCACAGCCGTGAGCTGGAGGCCCTGCGGGCCGAGGGCCAGGCCTCCCAACGGCAGGAGGAGGCTGCCCGGGGCCAGGCTGAGGCTCTGCAGGAGGCCCTTGGCCAGGCTCAGGCCGCCCTGCGGGAAAAAGAGCAGCATCTCCACGGGCAGGCAGAACTGAGCCGCAACCTGGAGGCCAGCACAGCCACCTTGCAGGCCGCCCTGGCCTCCTGCCAGGCCCAAGCCCGGCAGCTCGAGGAGACCCTGAGGGAGCGGGAAGGTGAGATCCAAGACAGGGACCTCCGACACCAGGAGGCCGTGCGGCAGCTCCAGCAGGCGCTTGTCCAGAGGGACGAAGAGCTGAGAGACCTGAGGAGGCAAGGGCAGCTACTGGAGAAGTCTCTGGCCCAAGAGAAGCAGGAGCGCAGGCACGAGAGAGAAGGGGAAGAGGTGAGGGGCCTCCGGGAGAGCCTAAGGGAGCTACAGCGGACCCTGGCGCAAAAGGAAGATGAGCTCCTGGAGCTGCGGGAGGCCCAGCAAAGGAAGGATCTGGAGGACTTGCCCCACAGCCACAAAGCCTCGTCCAGGGAGGAGCCATCTCCCCCACTCGACTCCTCAGGGCCCAGGCTGCAGCGGGAGCTGGAGCGACTGCAGGCAGCTCTGAGGCAGACGGAGGCCAGGGAAATCGAGTGGAGGGAGAAGGCCCAGCACCTGGCTCTGTCCCTGGCCCAGAGCAAGGCCAGCGTGAGCAGTCTGCAGGAGGCGGCCCTGCTCCTACAGGCCTCCGTGCTGGAGCGGGACTCAGAGCAGCAGAGGCTGCAGGTAAGGGCCTGGGCTACTGGGCCATCCGCACCTCGGTGTGAAAAAAGGTGAGGTCACGGACAGCTCCACACAGTGGAATCCCGGTTAGCGGTTAGCGTGCTAGTGTGGGGTGGGAGGGGCAAGGCGACACAGGCTCTGCCCTCCCAGAGCTGATGGTCTAGTGGAAGAGCAAGTATTGCGCAGTGCAGTGCAGCTATTGGGGTTAGTGCTTAATTAGGATTAGAGTGCTCTGAGCAAACTAGAGGGATGCCCTGCCTCTCCTGGGTCCCAAAAGGCTTCCTGGTAAAAGTGATGTTTGAGATTAGATCTGAAGGGACCAGTAAGGAAGTAGCCAAACACAGGTAAGGGAGGGAGAGGAGAAAAGGAGAGGAGAGAGAATGTAGAATATCAGTCAGGGAGTTCAGGCTGCCTGGGACCTAGAGCAGGGGGCTGGCAGGAGCAGAGAGGATAGCAGGGGCTGGTCAGCATGTTGAGGACCTGGGTGACCAGTGGGAAGCAGATGAAGGGTTCGCGCCCTGGGGAGTGACAGAATCAGATATATAATAGTTCATAAAGATGGCTCAGGCTGCCGTGTGGAGCAACTGGAGATCTGGGGAGACAAAGTAGGAGGCTATAAATGGGAGTCAGCGGGGAGATGGTGACCTGAGATAGGAAATATGGATGGAGACACGAAGGAATGAAGGGAGGAACAAGGTAAAGACAGCGCCCAGGTTTCTGCTCACTGGGATGAAGGGTTTGGGGAACAGGAGGGAAATAGTGTGGTCAGTTTGGAAACGAGTGACTTACCTGTGGGACCTGCAGGGAGACAGGTCCAGTGGGCAGGTCTGTAAAGTGAGCTGAAGGTAAAGGATGAGATGAGGCCAGGGGTGGAGACTTAGGAGGTGTCAACAGTTAGAAAAACTGTGGGCTCCTCTAGGCGGGATGTTGAGCGGCAGAGGAAGTGACCTTAGGGTATGACCTTTATCCTCAGGTCAGGGCCGTGTCTTAGTCATGTCTGCACCCTGTGCTGAGCACGAGGTCTGCACACAGTGGGCCGTCAGGAGAGCTGGGTTGACTGTTGGACATAGAGGGGTATCTCTTTTACCAAGAGGAACCCAGCCCATTTTTCCTGAGAAGTCGACTCTATATCCTGGTCCTTTGACTAGATGTGAGTGCTGGAGAAGCTCCTCCCCGACCTCAGGCACACAACCCTGCAGGGACTAGCTTTCCCGGAGCCCCACAGTCTCTGCTCTGGTTAAAAGACAATATGCACACAAAGGGTTTCATTTATGAACTTTGGAGTCAAGTTCTTGGACAGAAATACAGTTCTGCAGTTTAGTAGCTGTGTGACCTGGGGTAAGTGCTTTTTCTTCTCTGACTCGTTTTTCTCATTGATAAAATATGGAATGATAATATCAGCCCCATACAGATATTTTGAGTCCAAAAGGCAGTAATATAAAGTGCACAAGAAAGAAGCATTCAGTAAGTGGGACTCCTTTCCTATTTCCAGGCCTATTCTTACCGCACAGAAAAAGTCAGATACGTAGATGGGCGGGGAGGCACTTCCTATGCTTGTGAGTTATTGAGCAGTCTTTACTCATTAATGGAGTTCAGGTCAGTAACCCCATTCCCAAAACACTCAAGGACACTTTCCAGAAGCAATCCTCTTCATAGTAGAATCACTTTAAAAAAAAAAAAATTTTATTTGGCTGTGCCAGGCTTTAGTTGTGGCATGTGGGATCTAGTTCCCTGACCAGGGATTGAACCTGAGACCCTTGCATTGGGAGCGAGGAGTCTTAGCCACTGGATCACCAGGGAAGTCCCAGTAGCATCATTATTTAAAATTGAGGTATAGTTGATTTACAGTTTTTCAGGTACATAGCAGAGTGTATATATATATATATATATATATATATATAAATAACTGAATATACCTATATTCTTTTTAAAATTCTTTTCCTTTGTATTTATAAGTAATTATAAGGTAGTGAATAGAGTTCCCTGTGCAATACAAGCAAGTCCTTGTTGTTTATCTATTTTATATATAATAGTGTGTATCTGTTAATCCCAAATTCCTAATTTATCCCTCTTTCCCCATTCCTCTTTGGTAACCATAGTTTGCTTTCTATATCTGTGAGTCTGTTTGTTTTGTAAATAAATTAATTTGTATCATTTTTTTTTAGATTTTAAGTATAAGTGAAATCATACTATTTGTTTTTATCTGTCTGACTTGCTTCACTTACTAAGGCTGTCCATGTTGCTGCAAACGACGTTGTTTCATTCTTTTTAATGGCTGAGTAACATTCCATTGTATATATTTACCACCTCTTCTTTATCCATTCTTCTGTCGATGGACACTTATATAGTAGCATCAGTTTTTATTTTAAGCATTTTACATGCCAGGCACTGTAACTCTCGCTTTCTTTTTCTGCAACAACCCTGAGAAGCAGGAACAGGTTTATAGTTGAAGAATAGCCCATAAGAGAGGTTAAGTAACCTGTCGGTGATCATCCAGCTTGTAAAGGGCAGAACTCGGATTAGACCTAAGCAGGCAGACTTTCAAGCATGGCCTCATACTCCTGAGCTTCTCCTCCCTTGCAGACAGCCTCCACCCACAAGTAGACCCTCTGCTCCTCTTCTCTGTCTCTCCTCTGGACCTTTGCCATTTATGAACCCTCAGGTGTCTAGAAAATAATCTAAACACTAGTCTTCCCATTTATCCAAAGAGGTTTAACCCCAGAGGCTTGATTGATCTACGCTTCATGTGGTCATTTTGCAAATGAAGGGTTTGGAGAGAGCTCCTATCTTGACTCAAGTTGCAGGCTGCTAAGTGGTGCCACAATACCTGCCTCTGTGTGATTCCTGAGTCCATGCGCTTTGCCCAACACCTAGTCCTCCCAGTTGTCGCTTAGCTTAGACAAGATCTAAAATGAGGCAGGTCCGAGGAGTTCTCTGGTGGTTTAGTGGTTGGGATTTCACTGCTGTGGCCCGGGTTCAACCCCTGGTCAGGGAACTAAGATCCTGCAAGCCGTGCAGCATGGCCAACAAATAAAAATAAATAGAGACAAATTTTAGTCCTAGACCATTGTGTATCCTTGGGAAGATCCCTCTCTGTTGCTTTGTTTTATCCATCTGTAAAATGAAGGTTCTGCAGCAGAATAGCTGAGAGGTGCCAAGAAAAATAAGACTATAAACCTGATGAGACTGTGGAGGATGGAGAGTGGAGGGTGGAGCGGATATGCAGATGTTACTCTCACTTTCTGGATGTGCGGTCCCACGGTGTGACTTTTCTCTGCACCTTGATGGCCCAGGACGAACTAGAACTCACCAGACAAGCTCTGGAGAAGGAGCGACTCCACAGCCTGGGCCCAACCAGCCAAGCAGAACAGGGGCCTGGAGGAGAGCCCAGCGTCTGGCTGGGAGAGGTGAGCTGGGGGCCTGGTGAGAACAGATGGCCCAGGAGGGAGAGCCCGTCCAGGGGCTTGTCCCCTTCCCCTGAGAACTGGGCCCCTGAAGCGCACAACTGCCTGGTTCATCCTTTGCCCTCTTCTAGCTCTCCCCTCTCCCCATCTCAGGGGCTGCCTGGGTGAGCGTGACAGGCCTCTCTCCTTCAGGTCTCAGAGGTGAAGATGGAGCCGAGTCCTGAGGCGGAGGAGAAGCAGCGCTGGGAGCAGCGGCTTGAACACCTTCAGCGAGCGGTGGCACAGTTGGAAGTTGACCGGAGCCGGCTACAGCACCACAACGCCCAGCTGCGGACCACCCTGGAGCAGGTGGGTGACTCCGGTCCGGCGGGAGGCACGCATCTCCACTTCTCCTGGCAGCCCCCAGAGTGAGGGTTCGGAAACAATAGCCCAGGACCAGATCTGGCCTGCTCTCCATTTCTGAAAATAAAGTCAAGTAGGGATGCACCAGTATTTGTGACAAAGACGGAATGGCCCACAGTGCTTGAAGTTCTGCAGAAAAGACTTGCTGGCCCTGCTTCGAAGCCCGGGAGGCTGGCCCCCCGTCCTCTGCTGCAGCAGCACTGTGCACTCAGGGCTGTCCCAGCACGAGCTCTCCTCCTTGCAGTTCAGCTTTTCATGACTGCTGACCCCTTATGTCCACACCACACCCCTCATACCAGCCTGCTCCCCCAAAAGGAGGCTCAGCTGCAGCTCAGAGCCAAGCCCAAACCCTGGTCTCTCACTCACACCCAATCTCGGCAGGTGGAGCGAGAGCGCAGGAAACTGAAGCGGGAGTCCATGCGCGCATCGAGGACAGGGGTCCTAGAGAGCAGTGGAGCCACGACACCATCCCCCACACCTCAGGTTTGTCCACTTTCGTTGCCTGCAGCCTCTGGAGAGCCCAAGCCCAGCCACCAGAAACAGTCCTCTGCAATGCATATCCAAGGCGAGAAGCCGATTCAGCCAGTCCGGAGGGCTCCTCCTTACTGGGCTCTGCCCTGCCCAGCACTGTCCCAGACCCAGGAAGGAGACCCAGCATCAGTGAGTGGGGCTTGAATCAAGGCTGGCAGCCCTGCCTTCTGAGCAGCCTTCGCTGATGTTCAGTCCACCTGCCCCCAGACCAGTGCTTCAGGCTCCCAGGAGCAGAGCCCCCGGGCTTCTGGTCTCTCCCAGTGTGTTGGGTGGTGCTTGCCACACCCCGATGTACCTAGGGGCTCGACAGCAGCTTCATGGACCTCTTAGACTTCCTTGCCCTTTGCAATACTGAATTGACAAGATATGGGTCCAAGGTGTTTCCTGGTGATCGTTCAGTCACTAAGTCGTGTCCGACTCTTTGCGACCCCGTGGACTGCAGTACGCCAGGCTTCTCCATTGAGTCAGTAATGCCATCCAACCATCTCATCTTCAGTTACCCACTTCTCCTCCTGCCCTCAATCTTTTCTGTGGCCAGAAGGATTTAGGGGAAGACATGCCAAACTATTCTTTCAACTGAGTTATGCCTATCAGTCGACAGTCCTGGAGCCTGGCAGGCAGGGACTGTCTCTGGTGGCCGAGCACCTCCCAGCCCTCCATCCCCCTTCCTTTAAGGAGGGCTTCCCAAGGGCAGGGCCCTTGTCTCACTTCCCCTCTGCATCCTCTGCATGCTGCCCGGGGCCAGCACGAGGCAGATGTGCAGTGTACTTTAAATGAGAAGGTGCCTCGAAGAAGCCAGTCCCATCCAAACCTCTGGGACATTTGATCTCCACGGGCATTGCCCATTGGTTTGGTTTAGACCCTCTGAAGCCTCTCCTGCCGTAGGGCCTTGATACCCCAGGATTGTGGGAGGCCTGCACAAACCCCCGATGGAAAGCCTGTTGCCCTGGCACAGTATTTGTCTCCCCCAGGATGGAAGAGGAGGACAGAAGGGCTCCCTGGATGTCACGCACGTGGCTGAGCTGCAGAAAGAGGTATGTTCCAGAAGGTTCCATCTTCTAAGCCTCTTTTCCCTCCCTGGTACTCGGACAGCAAGGCTTTGGTGTCTGCTATGTGCTTGGTCCCTTGTGCACGTCCAGCAGGGAGAGGGAAGATAGTTCCTGCCTCAAGGAACTGCAGACCCCGTGGGAGGCAAGCAGAGCCCTGTCCCAGCTCCACATACTGCACTGAACCCACTTAACCTCTCCTGTGCTTAGGGTGGGAGCGGGGAAGAAAGTACGCTCCGGGCCCCAGACCTCCTACCGAGAAAGGGAAAGGAAGAAGGCCAAGGGGCAGACAGAAGATTCTAAGAGGATAGCCTGAACCAAGCAGAAGCACCCGGGCCTCCTCTGCCCTCGCACACATCCTTGCAGGCAGGACTGTCACCAGCACACCAGGCAGAGCAGCCTGGCACAAATGCTAGGATCCACACCCCAGAGCTCAGGTCACGCTCCGGGAACCTGTGCCAGGTGCCTTCTTGCCTCTGAGGCCTCACCTAAAGGTTCACCCTGTCTTTCAAAGCCCAGGGGTAATTAAAACTATGAAATTCTGATTTCAGAACCTGTGCCAGAAATCAGTAGTCACTACTGGAAGGGCCTGTCTATACAGCTAGACCTCAAGCTCTCACTTTGAATTGTTAGAATCGTATAAAGTGATCACCCAGACTAGGGTGAGGCAGGGCAGGCCTCACTGTGGACCTGGAGTGCCTCCCGAAGTTGTGTACCCAACGAGGAGCCTCTCTTGCCCCACCCTCATCCTGAATGTGCCCTGAGTGCCCAATAACTCCACCTCAGTGTACCCATCTGAGAAATGGATCAGTCAATGATTCTCAACCCTTATGCACATTAGAATCACCTGGGGAGCTTTGAAAAAAATACTGATGCTCAGACCTCACCTTGTCTAATTAAGTCAGAATATTTCTTAAAATCTCGCAAAGAGGCATGATGGAGCTTTCTATAGGAATTAAAGCGTTCTGTATCTTGATTGAGATAGTGGTTATACAAAGGTATGTATGTTATGAAATATGTTAAAATGTACTTAAAATCTGGGCATTTTAATACATGTAAACACATGGATAATTTTTTTTTTTTAAGCTCCCTCTTTGAGCCTCCTGTCCAGCCAGGGTTGACAATCACTGGATTCTCTGATTCCCAGCAGCTCTTCCCCCAAACACTGTAAAGCCTAATTCTGAGATTCTTGAGCGTGGAGTTGATTCAAAGGCTGGTCTGACAAGAGCCACAGGAGCCGAGCAAGGAGGGAGTGGGCAGCTTCAGGGTCCTCCATGGCTCTTGCCTTCTTCGTTTTCCTGCCCCCCCAGGTGGCCCTCCTGCGAGCCCAGCTGGCCTTGGAGCGGAAGCAGAAGCAGGACTACATCGCCCGCTCAGTGCAGACAAGCCGTGAGCTGGCGGGCCTGCATCACAGCCTCTCTCACTCCCTCCTGGCCGTGGCCCAGGCCCCCGAGGCCACCGTCCTGGAGGCGGAGACCCGCAAGCTGGATGAGTCCCTGACTCAAAGCCTGACGTCCCCGGGGCCCATCCTACTGTGCCCCAGCCCCAGCCCCAGCCCTGCTCAAGGCGCCTCCAGGTAGCAACCACAGCCTGGGCAGGACACAGGCCAGCCTGATAGCACACAGACAAACAAGATGGCGGTAGAGTGGGTTGTGGCCCCTCCACACAGTTGCAGTTGGCCAGAACAAGTTCTGGCTCTGTGACCCAACCTGGGAGCCCCAGGTCAGCAGACACTCCCAAGAAGAGGGAAGGAGACCCACAAAGCTGGTGGTAGGCCCTGACTCACACTGGAATGAGGACATAAGACTTGTTGCCAACGTGCAGTCACCCCGAGAGTGCCTTGCCCTGCCAAGTGGGTATCTGCAGCCTCTCGCAAGAACTCATTATCCAGCCCCTAACCCTCTGTCACCTCCCCCTTCAATAATAAACCCTGGGTCTTGGCATTTGTTCTCTGCTGCTGTCTTTACAGTATAACTGGACAACAGCAGTACATCAAGATTCTCTGTTCAAGGAAGATTTCACTAAAGATTCCTGTCAGGCAGCATGAATTTGTCATCTGCCTGCATTCTGACAGAGAAGGGCTGCAGAAGGCACACAAGACAGAGCCCCTGTCCATAGGAAGCTTGAGTCCAGTTGACAGGACCAGGCAGACACCCATCCCTGAGTCAGAGACAGTTCTGTGTGCTGCCTAGAAGTGCTGTTGAAATGCCCAGGCCTGAGGCAGGAAGGTTTGAACTGGCCCTCAAAGGCTGGAGAGGGCTCGGGAGGGTGGCCAAGCGTTCTAGTGAGAAGACCGGTCTGCTCTGTGGGATGGGCAGCGAGGGAGATGTGGGAGGGCCTTGGGGATCTAGATTTGAACTCGGGTAATGAGGAACCGTCATATGTTCTTGACTTAAAACTTGTTCTGGGCTTCAGAAACACTGAATGGGCTTTTGGCTAAAGTCAGTCTCATATTCAGAAGTTCTATATGGCCTCATTCCCCTTCTGTGCTGGGTGAGTGTCCTCAGGGTGTCCCTTTCCGGGCATATCAGATGCAGCCGACTCTGGTCCTCTGTAGTCCAGCCGTGGGTCAAACCAGGAAGGAGGATGCACAATGGCAGGACCCGGCACTTGTGGCCTGACCTTGGTGGAGGCGGTGCGTGGGCTTAAGGCCTAATGTTGGCAGCTTCATCAAAGCCTAAGAGAGAACAGTTTTCTTCAAAGAAGCAGGCATGACCTTCCTGTGGCCCTCCAACCGTAACCTGGGATTCCTCTTACCTAAGCCTGGGAATGGAGGTAAGGCCGGCTAAAAATGGGAGGGGTTGCGATCAGCAGCACAGTACCCCAGACCTTTTTACCCAAGGCTCAGGCCCCATTACATTGCATCGCACCACACAGAGTGGCAAACATCCACTGTTGGAGCTTGGTTTCAAAGCCCATGCATGGGACTCAGCATAGATGCTTAGTTAAAAGTTATGGTTTAAGCACCCTCCCACTCCCCCTGCAGAGCTAAATCTGGAGCCCTCAAGATTCCGGCTGGTCCTCACCTCTAGTCAGATTCCCTGTGGCTCAGAATCCTTACCTGGCCTTTTCTGCAATAGGAGTTCTCAGGGACACACTTGATTTCTAGGTTCCTTAACTTTTTTGGTCCCCAACTCTGGTTCTCTAGCTTAGAGGCTGACAGAGGGACCCTGTTGTCTACCTTGTAGTTTCTTCTCAGTTCCATTATCTGTCGGTCGTAAGCCAAGGCCTTAAGCCCCATACACCTTCTGGGACCAGGAAGAGAGTTTCCAGCAGATGAAAGGCATTTTGGAGGCAGCCAAGCTAAGTCTTCATCCAGTAAATAGCTAATCTATACCAGCTTCTGCCTCCCCATCTAATCCTCAATAGCCCCTTACCCTACTCTGGATGTCAGGCCTGGGGCTCCCCTCCCCAGCAAATATTCCATCAGGCTTAATCCTCTGTTCAGTTATTAACTGTCATCTTGCTTTCACCTTCTTAGCTTGTGTATGCTTTTCTGCTCCAACTTCCTAGAAAACATTTTTCTTTTTAATATCTATTTATTTGACTGCGTTGGGTCTTAGTTGCAACATATGGGATTTTCCTCTCTAGTTGTAGCTCCAGAGCTCGGGCTCAGTAGTTGTAGAGTATGGCAGGACTTAATTTCCCTACGGCATGTGGGATCTTGATTCTCCAGCCAGAGATCAAACCTACATCCCCTGCTCTGGAAGGTGGTTTCTTACCACTGGAACACTGGGTATTCCCTAAAATACACTTTGTTTGACCAACAGTAGAATCATCTGTTTGGAGAGTCCTACCAGTCATGGAGCCAATTGCTTTTCTGATCAGCTCCAAACCCAGAGACCCAAATTGGAGAAGCATGGAGGAAAGAGTATGGGTCTTTGGGGCAGCACCCCACCTTGCTCCAGGGCATCAGGCCAGAGGTCCCTTTCCCTTTTTGTCGCATGCAACAGGACATAACCAGCGCAGTGAATCCAGCCGGTGGGAATTCACTGATCATCCAGCCGGTTCTCATGGGTGCGCTTGAGGATGGTGTGACTGATCTCTAGAACCTAGGGGAATGGTGATCAGAGCTGAGCATGAGGATTTTCTCCATCCACAAATCCCCACCCTCCATCCTGCCTTCTCCTTTTCTGCTTTGATAGCAGCTGCTCGAGGCCCCACAGTCCCGAGAGCAGAGGGCACAAAAGCTGAGTCTGGGCAATGTTCTTGTTTGCAGGGAGCACTGGGTCTGGTGAGTGCAGTACCCTGTTCTCTCAAGGTGCTTCATGCTTTGGATGTAAGAGCGACAGTCACCACATCCCAACCTAATTACCTTTGCTCATCTGCTTCCCCATGTGGGACTAGCAGCAACTTAAAATCTGAAAAAGCTGCCTGGCATGAAGTAGAGAAGGGAAAGCTGGTAGTATACATTGGGGGTGAAGACAGTGGGGCGAGTCCGATCAGACTGCCGAATGAGGACAAGATGAACATTTACACCTAAAGGCTGAGGGCTGTCTGCTCCAACTCTGGATCTCCAGCCAAGGAAAAGTGCCCTTTCGTCTTGGCTCATGCCCAGTGCAGCCCACACTAGCTCCGGAGGCTTCAACTCCGGGAGAATGTGGGAATTCCTCCAGGTTGAGGGCATTCTCGTGTGGTATGTGCAGGGAGGTTCCATTGCCCATGCTGTTCTCCGAGCCTAGACATGGCAGCCTGGTTCATTCTGCAGAGATAGGATAATGTCAGGGGCTCAGCCTCACGCTGCTTACCACCCTCCCCGCTGTTCTCCCAGAGTGCAATGCAGTGCTCATCAATGGTTATCCCATATTCCCCACTGTACAGCCCAGGACAGGCATGAACAGAACTCAGTATGGCCATGACCTGTGTATCAGCTGGAATAGTTCCTCCTTGGCTGGCTGGACTTGGGTTAGGTTTCCTAGCATTGATACTTAGGAGAAGAAACAGACCACTCACCACTTCACTCCTGTGTGCCAGCACAGAGAGGAGGCTGGGCCCCGTTGGTGTAAAGAAAGGGGCCAGGGAGAGGAGGCAGCCCAGAGCCCAGGCCTTCTGGAGACGAAGTGGTCTCTGATTCCATCAGGAGTTTCAGGGCCTATGTGAAGTGTGAGGCAGACAACGTATTAGTGGAGGCAGGCTATGCAGACACTCTGAAGCCAGCAGCTGAACTTCTCGAAATATCCGTGGAAGTAAGGGAACATAACCCACAAAAGCAACAAGACAACCCCCAGCTGAAGACTGCATCAGGCCTCATTCCTGGTGGCTCAGGTAGTAAAGAATCTGCTTGCAATGCAGGAGTCCTGGGTTCAATCCCTGGGTCAGGAAGATCCCCTGGAAAAGGACATGGCAACCCACTCTAGTATTCTTGCCTGGAGAATCCCCATGGACAGAGGAGCCTGGCAGACTACAGTCTGTGGGGCTGCAAAGAGTCAGACGTGACTGAACAGCTAACGGATTTTCACTTTCATCTCAGCTCATGGAACCCGACCCTGGATTGGCTAGTTGGTTTAGTTGTTTGATCTTAGGACACGTGAGGCCTTTAGCTATTCCCCCCAACACCTCACCTCCTACTTCCTGTCCCACTGACCACCTGCTCACTCCCAGGGCTGAGGATGGGACTACCTGAGCAATATGGAAATGCTGAGTCCTAAAGAGCCTGGGGGATGGTGAGCAGAGGGAGGAGGAAGGAGCAGGGGCCATCAGGGTTCTCTGAGCCATGAGATCCCACCCCCCACCCCTCAATCCTGGGGTGCAGGCTTAGCTCTGCTCACCATGCTGAGAAAGCAGGCGAGGGAGAAGGAAAGACATGAACAAGGGGTCTCAAGACCCTGGCCCCCTGCAGTTTACTCCCCTATGCTCCTGGGACCAGAGGGGTTTGCCTAGGCCCTAACAGAGGTGAACGCGAGGAGTGAGGCTTCTCCAGATAAAAAAGGACTGTGTTCTCCAGCCCCACTGAGAGTCTCACCCGACACACTGGCAGCCCAGCACGGAGTGGACATTATGACCTCTTTTTTTCCTTCTTTTTTTGGCCCCAAGGCATGTGGGGTCCTAGCTTCCCAATCAGGGATCAAACCCACATCTCTGCATTGAGGGATCGAACCCACAGCCCTCGCACTAGAAAGCAAAGTCTTAACCCACTGGACCCCCAGGGAAGCCCTATGACCTCTCTTCCTAGTCCTTTGTCATTAACATCCCCAACTCTTTATATGCCTCATAGCACCTGAAGCTTGGCACAGGTGGAAGGATTTGGAAGCAAAAAGTTGACCCCCTTGAATGGATCAAGGGTCAGAGGAGAGAGGAGTGAAGGCAGTCATGTATCTGAGAGTGGGCACTCCCTGTTCCCAGCTAGTGGTCATTTGTGTGGAGGCAGCAGAGGGTAAGAATGTGTATTTAAATTTAGTTCTTCCTTATTTACTGCTACTAGTTGGGGTGCAGGAGTCAGGGGAAGCTCTTATTCAGGGCTTGATAACCCGTACATTGTTCCTGCACCCCCATCTTGGTTCCCTGTCATTCCCTATCCTGTATCTTCATATTCCAATCCTACCAAGAGTCTGAGGCTCATTGCTAGCCGGCTAAGAGTTGTCTCATACATGAGCTGGTGGAGTCTCTCGCCTTCTGCCATTTCATGGTGCTTTGCAAGCCACGTGGGAGTCTTCAGCTTTAGCTCTCCTCCCTGTATACGAGGCCACCTCTTCAGCTAGTCCGCCCAACCCCAAACAGGAAAATCCAATGGATGAGATCAGATGGGCTGGTTGCTTTCCCCTGCTCCTGATCCACCTTTTCATTCATTTGGCAAATACTCATCAAACCTGTGTGTCACAGAACTTCACAATACACACTAAAAGGAGCAACTCATCTCCAGGGCCTGGAGGCAGAGAAACTCAACATGACCTAGGTGCCAGGAGGAGACTCACTGGCCAGGAAGAGCATCACAGAACATGTTGGAGGAAGAGGGCTTCAGGGCCCTGTCAGAGTGTTTGCTAAGCCAGTAGGGTACACCGGATATGTGGCGTCAAGGGCTGCCCCTTTGGGCCCTGGGAGCGATGGCCACTCCGGGAGTTGTACTAGCTAGTCCGTCAGGTGAGACTTTTCTGACCAAAGAGCAGAAGCACCGGGCACAGGTGAGCCATCAAGGCAGCCCACCAACCTAGAGCCCATCATGAAGGCTTCATTCCTATCCATGGGACAGCTCACAAGAGCTGGCAGGCAAGAGGCAGGCAGACTCAAACAGCAGGCACTGGAAGGAGGAAGCTGTGGTCACGACTCCACCGTATCCACTGCCCCATGGCCTCCATCATTTCCTCAACCCTGCTCGCCACACCTCCTTATAACATGTCACCTCTCACCGCCCCAGCCACCTGCTGAGCCCTGCAGGGTGCTCTGCTGGAGGCTGAGAGAAGGGAGGGGAGAGGTGCTTTGTGGGGGACTGTGACCTCCCCGGAGGAGAAGAGGTTGATGCCCAGTGGGATCCTTCGTGCCAGCCCAGTAGTATCAGGGACTCCACCCCCAGGTCACACTGTGAGCTTTTGCATGTAGGCTTTGTGGGTAAGACTGCCTTCGCCTTGACATTCAGCGCAGGGCCCAGCTGACGAGGGAGGGCGTGGAAATCAAGTACAATGGGTGCAGGAATGAAAAAGGCAAGAATAGGTGCCCAGGCTGGTGTGCATCTCTGAGGGGGTGCTGGCTACTCCCAAAGTGAACTTGTTAAGTATGACGCAGAGAGGGGAAAGAAGGGCCTTTGTTCCCTCTTGAGAAAAATCTACAAGAAAATGTAATGTGGTTAAAGTAAATTTTTATCCAACCAAACTTTGAGGGTGGGGGTAGTTTTTTGTTTACTTTCACTTTTTTCTGTCACGAGCTTTGTGGGATCTTAGTTCCCCAATCGAGGATTGAACCCAGGGCTGCAGCAGTGAAAGCACAGTGTTCCAACCCTATAGGGAAGTTGCTCAGTCGTGTCCCACTCCTTGCGACCCCATGAACTGTAGACTGCCTGGCTCCTCCGTCCATTGGATTTTCCAAGCAAGAATACTGGAGTGGGTTGCCATTTCCTTCTCCAGGGGATCTTCCTGAGCCAGGGATCGAACTCAGGTCTCCCGCATTGCAGGCAGACTCTTTACCGTCTGAGCCACCAGGGACTCTCTGGACCCAGGAATACCCTTGATTTCATTTATTTCCAAGGAAACAACCACACACAATGATTAAAAATTGAATAGAAAAGAAGGCAGCAGTTTTCCACTCCATTCTTTTCTAACCACTTTCCAGAGGGGAGCACCCAGTTTTTAATTTCTGCTTTCATATGAATAACTTTATTCCTCTAAATGATGATTATATGATGCCATATGGGTCCAGTATCTGCAACAAAATGGTGATAAATGCACTGCCCACCCCTTTGGGGATTCTCGAACTCTAGCTCTGAGCCAGACACCAAGTACCCCTCTGTGCCCTTAGAGAAACAGGTAACTGTGCTCCCAGATGTACCAGGGATGTTTTCATTTTGTCAGGTTATGTGTGGTTGTTGGGCGGCCGAAGTAAAAATGGAGTGGATGTGTTTTGGAAACCCAGGGACAAAACCCTCATTAACTGAGGTTCTTGGCTCACCTTGAACTACTGTTTCTACCAAAAAGGCAAGATAAATGCTTCTCCTCCACTCCCATTTAATATAATAATTTCCTCTGATTGTTTTGATTTCTCCGTGAGTGTCAATGTGGACTCAAAGATTTTTAAACATCCACTGTGATTCATTTGTGACAGTTGCAATCTTCGATGCTCACACTGTCCCATATTTGATATACAGGTTTTCTTTGTAGTTTTCTTGTTCAGGTCTGAAATCTTTTAGAAAGATCAGTGGGGAAAAAGTATTTAAAAAATGAAATTCATGTTCCAGGGCTGATCATTTCCTCTGGGATGTTAGTCTGGCTTTTGGAATCGCAGACGACGTATTTTGAAAATTGTGAGTTTGAGATGGGAATGGTTGCACCCAATGTGAATATACTTAATGCTACTGAACTCTACACCTTCAAATGGCAACTTATATGTCTACTTTACCACAAAAAATAACATAAATTTGAGTTCATAGTGACATTTCCACTGTGAATTTATAACGTGCCAGGGGTTTTACTCTCCCTGTCTGACTTTGTATCTGGTTCCTAATAATATTAATAAAATTACTTATTTACTCTATTCTATGGTATTTATTATATAGTTTATAATATAATAGATTATGATATTATAATAAATTACAATATTACAGTATCTAATAAGTCTACTGAGTAAAATCTAAAATTTCTTTGTGGTTCTTTTTGTCCACGGAATCTATGCTACAAAAGATATACATTGAATTCTGAAGCTTTAACTACCTCTTTCCCTGGTGATCATGTTAGCAATTTCATGTATAGTTGGGTTTACTTGATGTGTTTTCAACTTTAGGCTTTGCTTTTTCCTATTTTTCATTTAATTTTATTTTTTGATAAGGTAAAAATATATATGTGACATAATGAAATGTTCACTGCTGAGAATCTGGAAGAGGATGCAGTCCTTTAATGTCACCATGTGGGGTTTTATTCAGTATAGCTGAGTGATCTTCATCCAGGGTACTTTTGAAGCCCTTATCCCTCTCTGATACTCCAAAATCCTCTTGACCACCTGTCAGCCTCTGGGGGCCTCCAGTAGGCTGAACTGGCTGGAGGCCATCTCAGTTGTAAACAGCAACCTTCCCCTCACACTGCAGCTTAAGGATGACCTGTTGCTCTTCTTTAAAACTATGCATGTTGCTCTTGAACCAATATTTATCATCCCAGTAATGGGACCACCTCATGAGCTGGTCTGTCCCAAAACCAAACAAGGATACCTGGGAGATGGGGTAAGGGAGAAGAGGGTTCTGCGGTAGCAGACTGGATCCCACCCTGCCTCCATGCCCACTGAGCATTCCTTCAGCAAACATTCACTTAACATGAACGGTGACAGGCTGTTTCTTGGAGCTGGGAGAACAGAGCTCACCTTCCCCAGGGAAGACTCTGAACACACAGAGGAACCCCCAGAGCCCAGGAAAGAGAGCTGATTCTCATCATATCTAAGGAGAGAGAGGATTCTCTGGGAAGACAAGAGGAGGGCACTGCAGGCAGGGGAGCAGCATGTAAAAGGCCCGAGGCAGATGGCTGTTTGGGGAACCGAGAAGCCCATAGAGAGTGCTGGTAGAGATGAGGGGAGTGGAAGGGTCAGACCATTGCAGGGTCTTGAAAACCAGCCAGACAGCTTTGGACTTAACCTGAAGTCCCTGGGAAAAAAAGACTTTTAGTGGCAAAGGGATGAAGTTCTGTGAGTTGCAGACCATGTCTTACCTGGTCACAGGTGTGCAAGGCATATAACAGAGTTATGAACCCCAGAGATGAAAAGTAACCGTGTTTTCTCAGCCATCTCTGCTGGACGTACTGGAGGAAGCTCAGGCTAATCACTGAGACCTGGGGAAATGGAGGAGGGTGGTGACCTGAAATCCATCCAGTGGCCGCCCAACCCAACCCTCTGCATTTTACTCCTTCCCCTTTCCCCTCCTGGCTCCTTCACCTTGTCTTTCTTCTCATTACTTCCACGGGTGACCTGGACTATCCGAAATCTAAAACAGGATTGAGGTGAGGGAGTTTCAGAGTCATTTGACACAGCCATCCCCAAACTTAGGTAAGCCTGGGGTGTGCCCTGATAGCGAGGAAGGGTCTCTCCGGAGTTCCCACTATCCTCCTTACAGTGTCCTACCCTCCACCGCCATACCCAGGATTTTCTGGCTTCTGAATAATGCTGTCTTTCTGCACTATGTCCATGACCCACTTCAGACCAGATGAATTCAGAGGAAGCAGCAGCAGCTGGGCACCAGGATCCTGAGGGCTGTCTATCTTGGGGTACGTAATGCGCACAGTGGTCCTTTTCCCCACGTCCACCTCAAAGCCTTGGACAGGCGCCTGGTTCATCCTGGAAAGAAAAACAGGATAGATGTTTTGGGGAGGAGGAGGATTTGTCGTGACCTTCCCGGTCTCCACCGTGTGCCCCGCACTCACCTGAGGACCACATCATGTTTGTCAATCTTTAGGCCAAGGCCGGAGCCCCGTAGGAACTTTGAGTTCCCAACCACTGCACAAGTCCGGCACCCCACACGGTCCAGTGGGTGTGTGGAAGGCCCTTCAGGTGGCTGCTGATCCTGATTCCCAAACTCCTCTGGCTCCATGCCCTAAGGTTCACAGGAATGCAGGAGGGAGAAATATAGGGGCTTTTCCCAGGCTCCCATCACCTATAGAAGAAGGTTAGAGCCTGGGGCCACGGAGGGAGAGACGGCCGGGGCCTGGGGCTGGGGGTGGGGACTGGACAGAGACCAAGAATGTGCACTGACCAGCCACAACAGCAAAGCATCAGAGGACATGGGCACTTCTGGCCTTATCAGGGGCTCAATGTCCATCTCAAAGCGTTCGTCAAACCAGACAGACTCTCCGGGGATGCCGAGGCAGGGTGAGCACTCGTGGACCTCAGATAAACAGATACACTTTCTTAAAGAGTTCTGGGGGCAGTTGCAAGTCTTTGAGCGATTTCTGGGCATCTTACGAAGGTCATTCTGGCTAGACTCCTGGTCCAGAAGGAAGACCATCAGCCACAAGGTCAGCACACAGGTGGCTAGCAGATGCAGCTTCAGGTACTGAACCCTCATCTCTGGCCCAGACGCTGGTGCCCCAGCAGGCAGTGGATTGGCTCTGACACCACGTACTGGGAAGGAGGAAGGGCTGGGGTCGTCAGACATCCCCAGTGTCCTTTGTCCCAGAAGCTTCCATTCCTTCCCTAACCCCTCACACCCTCCCAACACCTTACCTCTCACCTCCCCAGCCACCTGCTAAGCACTGGAAGGACCTCCACCAAGGCCTGGGCTAGAGGCTGAAAGGACAGGAGAGGTGTCAACTGGTGTGTCAGGTGGTCTCCCAGAGAGACTGGTGTCCAATGAGGTCTTTCACACCCAGTTATATCCAGGGGCTTCATCACAGAGAACGCACTGTGACCTCCTCTGCACAGGCGTCTTGACAAATGCCCCACCCCCAAGTCTTGTGTGGAGGAGCAGGAGATCCAGAGGGCAAAAAAGGGGCCATTGGGGACTACTCGTGTGTGTGTTAGTCACTCAGTCATGTCCAACTCTTTCTGAACCATGGACTGTAGCCCACCAGGCTCCTCTGTCCATGGGATTCTCCAGGCAAGAATACTGGAGTGGGTAGCCATTCCCTTCTCCAGGGGGAATCTTCCCAACCCAGGGATTGAACCTGGGTCTCCTGTATTGCAGGCAGATTCTTTACCATCTGAGCCACCCAGGAAGCCCTGGGACCTTTTTCTGGTCAGAGAGAATTTACCATTTTGACAAAAGTGAATATTTGGTGTAGTCAACCCTTGAAATCTCTCAGGAATTGAATTTTTTTTTTGTTTAAGATTGTTACCAAGATAAATGTTTGAAAACTCTCCCCCCCCCCAAAATCACAGAATTTATTTTATTTATTTATTTTTTTCAAAATCACAGAATTTAGGAAGACTTTTAATGTGGTGCAGCAGCCTCCCTGTCTCCTTATCCTGAGGCCCTCCTCAGAGGCCTCCTCTTCTAACTATTCTTCGGGCATTTGCTTCCATATCTCTAAGTAATATGCTTACACCACCATATCAAGATATTACATGCAGACCACCCACTGTATATAGTCATATCATTACGTTTAGTAATAACCACCTGCTCACTTTGTGACTTTACACATTGGACTCTGATCTCTATTTCTCATTCTGTCACTTCAAGACAAGGTTTCTTAAAGCCTTGTTCTCTGAGATGAGAATATTGTGTCTGTACACTTCTCTTTTTTAAGTATTTATTTATTTGCCTGTACCAGGTCTTAGTTGCAGTATGTGGGATCCAGTTCCCTGACCAGGGATTGAACCCAGACTTCCTGCATTAGGAGCATAAAGTCTTAGCCACTGGACCACCAGGGAAGCCCCATATCTGTATACTTCTATTTGCCGATGTTTTCCTTTTTGTACTTCCCAACATTGGCATGTGAAACTATACATCATCAGATTCTGTTGTGTAAGGAATCTGTTGTGTCATTACTTTTCACATGCTTTGTTTATAGCAATGCCATCCAAAAGAAATATGTGAGCCACATGTATAATTTTCTAGTGGCCATAGTTTAATAAAAAAATAAAAGGAAGTGGAGGAAATAAATTTGAATAATATATTTAACCCAGTATGTCTATATATTATCATTTCAACATGTTCTCTATACAAAATATTAAAATTTTGCATTCTTTATTGAAACTGAGTCTTCTAAATAAGAATTGTATTTTACACTCACAGTACTCACAGTACATCTAAATTTGAACACTCAGTTTTCATCAAAAATACATGATCTATAGATTTAAAAAAATTTTACAATCTGAAAAGTAGACCTACATACTCCAGTTATAACAAGTATACTTAAAAGTGTTCCAAAAACCGAATTGCATTCATCTTAAATTATCAGATTGTTTAAAATTAATTTTTTGTGGGTTTTTTTTTTTTTTGGCCTTACCATGCCACATTTGGGATCTTTGTTCCCCAACCAGGGAATCGAACTCGCCGCTCTTGTGGTAGAAGCATGGATTCTTAATCACTGGAAAGTCACGTAAAGTCTCTAAGTTAGAAATTCCCTGGCGGTCCAGTAGTTAAGGCCTCATGCTTCCACCGCAGGGGGCATGGGTTCTATCCCTGGTCAGGGAACTAAGATTCCCACATGCTGTGTGCCACAGCCCCCCAAAATAATTAATTAAATTAGAATTTCAGTTTCCCACTTACACTAGATACATTTCACTTGCTCTTCCACCATACTGAATGGCAGAGGATTATAGGCTGATTCTGAAAGTCAAATGTTTGTTATCAGTGTTTATAATATTGCAACTAGGTAAGCATTGTTTCCTAATTAATCTAGTAGTAAACTAGGACTACTTTCCTCTTATCATTCATTAAAATTCCCTAGGGAAAAGTTTATATAAGAAATGAAATTTCTAAATCTTTGTATGTCTAAAAAAGTCATTATTCTGCCTATTGTGAGTAGCATTGTGTCCCCCTCCAAAAAATTAGCTCCAAGACTGGACCTCTGATACCAGCGAATGTGACCTTGTTTGGAAATAGGGTTTTTGCAGGTTAAAGTGAGTTCATACTGGATTAGAAAGGGCTCTAATCCAATGGCCGGTGTCCTTATGAAAAAGGGAAAATGTAGGAAGAGAAGACCCAGGGGGAGAGTGCCATGTGAAGATGGAGGCAGAGAGTAGGTTGCTGTGTCTGTCTACAAGACCAAAACGGTAAGAATTGCTAGCAGCCACCAGAAGCTAGGAGAGAGGCATGGAACAGATTCTCCCTCAGATCCCCCAAAGGCAATCAACCTGAAGTTTGCACTTCTAGCCTCCAGAAGTGTAAGAGAATAAATTTCTGTTGTTTTAAGCTACCTGTTGTTGTTGCTTAGTCGCTAAGCCGTGTCTGACCCTTTTGCGACCCCATAGACTATAACCTGGGCTTCTCAGGTGGCGCTAGGGGTAGAGAACCTGCCTGCCAATGCAGGAGACATAAGAGACGTGGGTTTGATGCCTGGATTGGGAAGATCCCCTGGAAGATGGCATAGCAACCCACTTCAGTATTCTTGCCTGGAGAATCTCATGGGCAGAGGAGCCTGGCAGGCTACAGTCCATAGGGTCGCAACGAGCTGGACACAACTGAAGTGACTTAACATGCATGCATGGACTGTAGCCTGCCAGGTTCCTCTGCCCATGGGATTTTCCAGGCAAGAATACCGGAGCAGGTTGCATTTCCTTTTCCAAGTGATCTTCCTGATCCAGGGATCAAACCCACATCTCTTATGTTTCCTGCATTGGCAGTCAGGTTCTTTACCACTGAGTCACCTGGGAAGCCCCTTTAAATTACCTAGTTAGTGGTAACTTGTTATGGCAACCCTAGGAAACTAGTACAATGCCTTTGGATTTGATTGCTAGTTTGGGTATAAAGGGGTGTAGGTTAAAACAAAACCCAAAAAGAATGTTCTATCCTCTTCTAACCTTCATTACTGTTGGTGAGAGTACGATTTTTTGATCCTTTTTAACTGTAGCAGTTGAAATTCTTGGTCTCAGAAACAGACTGTGGTAAACTTAACCAGAAAGACAATTCACTGGTTAAATATCAAGAAGTTTACAGAATAGATGTGAAAGTTAGAGAACCAAGGTATATAACCAAGGGAGGCAAGATGTAGCCAATGACTCTTCCAGGAATGGCCAAGGATACCAAAATAGAACCCTTGATGCTGTGGGACACGATGGTAGTTTAAGTATGGCCACAAACTCTTTTGGGCTCCTTCCAGTAGGAATAGGAGTCCATTTCCCCACTTCTTGAATCTGGAGTCATTTTATGACTTGACCTAACCGATGGAATTCTGTGTAAGTGACACTATGTGATGTCCAGCCTCAGCCTTGCAGCTTCCACTCTCACTTACAATACTCTGTGTGAAAGATTACACACAGAGAGAAGCTTGGCCTCTAACAACTCCAGCCATCCATTCTGAAACTAAAAAAGAGTGGATATATGTATGTGTATAACTGAATCGCTTTGCTGTACAACAGAAACTAACACATTGTAAATCAATTGTAAATCAACTCTACACCAATAAAAAAATTTTTTAAAAGGACATTAATACCATTGAAGACACTGGGTGCTCCTTTTCCCCTACCAGGTGATAACACCACCAGGAATTTTGTGTTTTTCATTCCGTTGGCTTTTTCTTTTTGCAACATCTATATATAACAAGGACTTCCCTAGGAGTCCAGTGTTTAAGAATCCACCTGCCAATGCAAGGAATACAGATTTGATCCCTGGTCCAGGAAGATCCCACATGCCAAGGGGCAACTAAGTCCATGCTCTGGGGCCCTCAAGCTGAAATACTGAAGCCCACCCTAAAGCCAGTGCTCTGCAACAAGAGAAGCCACTGCAATGAAAAACCCACATCTGCGCAGCAACAAAGACCTAGTGCCGCCAAAAAGTTTTTTTTAAATCTGTATATAACTAAACAATATATTATTTAATTTTGTGTGTTTTTTGAAGTTATGGATATAATCATACGTGTTTTCATGCAAATGCTTTTCTTGTTCGGGTGAAATTCACGTTACATACACTGAGCCATTTAAGAATACATTTCTGTGGCATGAGTGTATTCAGTGTCATGCAGCCAGCAGCTCCCTCTACTATCAAGACTTTTTCATTCAACACCCCATAAAAACACACCTTACCAATCAAATAATCAGTCACTGCTATCCCTACCCCCCAGCCCCTGGTAACCATGCATCTGTTTTCTGCTTTTAAGAATTTGCCCATCGTGAGTACATCACACAAAATGAATCATACAATATGTGACCTTTTGTGTCTGTCTTTGAAATGGCACAACTCGGATGGGATTTGAACCCAGCCAAAATTCAGGTTGGGATTCGAACCCACTGTCTTTTGGAGGGGATGGCGCTACCACATGGCATGTGGAATATTACTTCCCAGACCAGGGATCAAACCTGCTCCCCCTGCATTGGAAGCATGGAGTCCCAACCAATGAACCACCAGAAATCCATGTTTTGTTTGGTTTTGTTTGCCATACCACACGACTTGTAGGATTTTACTTTCCCAGCTAGGGACTAAACTCAGGCCCTCAGCAGTGAAATTATCCACTTCTCACCATGGACAACCAGGGATTCCCCTGAATCCACTGCCTTTTATTTATTTATGTTAATTGGAGTCTAATTGCTTTACAGTGTTGTGTTAGTTTCTGCTTTACAACTGCCTTTTAATTGAAACCACACACTTGGTCTCAGGACTTAATGAACCTCAGGCTCTATATGTTTCAGTGCAGAAGGAATTCAGCAAGAGGCAAAGTGATAAGAAGTAGATTTATTTGTTTATAAAGATAGATACACTCTCTATAGATAGAGTGTGAGCCATCTCAGAAGGTAAAACCCTGGGAGGTTACACATTCCATAGACAGAATGCAATCCATCTGAAAAGCCTTGAGATCAGCCCCCAACGTTATGGGGTGGTTAATTTTTATGGGCTAGGTAAGTTCATAGGCTAACAAGTGGGAGGATCATTCCAACTATTTTGGGGAAGGCACAGAAATTCCCAGGATTCAGGCCACTGCTCACTTTTTGGCCCTTTATGGTTAGAACTGTCATGATGCCTGTGGGTGGTGTCACTTAGCAAATGTTGATGTATTACAATGAGTGTATAATGAGGCTTAAGATCTACTGAAAGTCGAATCTTCTGCCTTCTTGGACCTAGTTGGTTCTAACCAATTTATATTGTATCTTCATTGGCTATATCATTCTTTTAAAAGTTGTGTCCTGCCCACTTCCCTCCTATTTCAGCTTCTTTTATTTAGCACGTTTTTGAGGTTCTTCTAAGTTGTAGCATGCGTTAATACTCTGCCCCTTTTAATGGCTGAATAATATTCCATTGTATGGACATAACACAGTTTGTCTATTTGCCTTTTGATAGACATTTGGATTGTTTCCACCTTTTGACGCTCATGAATAATACTGCTATAGACATTTGGGTTTGAGTTTCTGTATGGACATGTTTTCATTTCTCTTGGGGACCTACTTAAGAGTGGAATTGCTGGCTCACAAGGTAATTCTATCTTTAACTTTCTGATGAACTGCCAGACTATTTTCCACAGGAATGAGGCACTGAACTTATCACATACTCACCGAATTCATGGAACTGCAGGAGAGCTACAAAGGCTTAGTTTTGACTCCAGATCTAGCAAATTAATGAATTAAAAGATAACCTGAAAACTCTCCTACGACAAAAATCCAGTCTTCTGGTCAAAACATAGTTTTAACTTCTTAAAATTATATTTATTATTGAATGTATAATATAGGTCTGTTGTACATAGTCCAAAAGGTATAAAAAGTAAATGAAAAGAACGAATCTGTCCCTTTCTTGCTTCCCTCCTACCCAGTATCTTCCCCAGAGGCAACTACCATTCAAACGTCTTGTGCATCTTTCCTGAGTTAATTGGTAATTTTGCAAGCATATACATCTATTATTATTTTAATAAAAAGTATTTTAAATGCAGAGCAGAGGTTAAAAGAAAACAGGAAGTCCCTAGATGCAAGAAATGAAAAGAGAACTGAAAAACAGTATGGGGAGCACTTAAGACACCTAAGGGGTTGCCCAGAATTTAGAAGTTTAATGCTCATGCGGGCAGAAGAACTTGATCCCAGGTGAGGCAGAGAATCAGAACAGAGGCCCCCACAAAACACTGGGAACCTCACAGAGCTGAATCTTTGATGAAAAGCTGGGCCCCCCCCCAAAAAAATTCACCCACCAGCATAGGGTGATATAAGGAAGCTTATCTCTTTTGTCCAATGGGAAATGAACTTCTCTAGAGATTCAGTCTGGGCCTGCACTTTGCATGAAGTTGGCTCTAAATTTACACCACCTGCATGACTCAGGGGACCGGGCAGAGAAATGAATGAAAATATTGTCCCTGAGCTAAGAGAGTCAACACTGTCCTTGAAGGTAGGAGAATCAGGCCAGGATTTTATTCAGTACCAGACTGATCACTATATAATTTCCTCTTGCCCTTTATCCCTGAACATCCTGAGTCCTGCTGCTGCTGCTGCTGCTGCTGTTACTCCAAGACTCCCCTGCATTCAGGCCCAAAGGACAAGGACTTGCGTGAACGGCGAGCTTGTCCACTCTACCTGATCTCCATTTCTGCTTCTTGCTGAGCATGGACAGAATCTCTGTTGGTTTGATTAACATCCTCCCAGTAAGGGGACCACCTCCTTTGCTTTTCTTATCCAGATCCGAAGTGGGAATACTAGTGGATGACAGAGGGATGTATGCATCAGCAGGCTGAATCCTGTCTTCATCCCACCTCCCTTCATTCAACATTGAGGGTGACCAGCTGCCTACTGAAGCTAGGAGAATGGAGCTCACCTTCCCCAGGGGAGACAGAGTCTGAGCACACAGTGTGACCTCGGACCCTGGGAAAGAGCATCATACGATTCTTATCATACTGGAGGAAGGATCTTTGGGGAGACAAGAGGAGAGAATCCCAGGCAGAGGGAGCAGCGTGTGAAAAGGAATGAGGCAGATGGCGAGCGTGGGAACTGAGAAACCCGTGGTATGAGCCTGGGAGAAATGAGGGGAGGTGAGGGGTCAGACACACAGGGTCTTGGAAGAAGCTAGGCAGAAGCTTTTAGATTCTGTGCTGAAGGCATAGCTGGGAAAAGTTTGGTTTTGTTTTAATCTTTTGGCCACACCACAAAGCAGGTAGGATCTTAGTTCCCCTAAAATAGGGATCGGACCTGCATTCCCTGCATTGAAAGTGTGGAGTCTTAACCACTGGACCACCAAGGAGTCCATGAAGCCAGGAAGAGTTTTAAGTGAGGAAAGGACAAGAATCTTGAACTGGGTCACAGGTATGCAAGGCACAGAACAGAGCCACGAGCCCCCAAAGTGGAGAGTGACCCTCTAATTCAGCCTGTTGCCCCGGTTGTACTTGAGGAAGGTGGGGCTGATCACCAGGACTTGGAGAGGAAGGGGAGGTGGCCAGCCTGGGTCCCAGTCCACACCAGCCCACAACCACATCTTCCCACCTGTTGAACCCTTACCTGGTCTTTTCTATCTTCCATTCTACTAAGGAACTGGACCACTTTCAGAAACCTAAGGAAGAATTAGGAAGTGGAGGGGTTTCAGCAGCCCCTGAGACCTGGGAAGATCTGGCAGGTGCCCCAAGTAAGCCAGTAGAGAGTCTTCTTGGAGGCCCCTCTGTCATCTGCTGCAGTGCCCTCTCCTTACCTGCCATACTAAGAATGTCTGGGTTCCCAGACCACCACCTCCTCACTCAGAGCATCTGAAGTCCACGCGAGATCAAAGAGCTGCAGGAGCAGCAGCAGCACCTGCCTCCAAGAACCCTGGCCTCTGGCATTCCTGTGGGAGACGGAGCATCTCGTGGTCTGGTTCCCCAGCATCGCAATGCCCTGAACAGGGACCTGGTTCTTCCTGGGAAAGAGAGTAGAAACTGAAAGAACTCTGGGGGCAGGTCTGGCTGTCCAGTCCTCTGCCCCCTCCTCGAGGCCCACCTGGAGACCATGCTGGGTTGATTGACGTTGTTGCTGAGACTGGCAGCCCGCAGGATCTTCGAGTTCCCCATCAGGGCACAAGTCTCACAGAAGAGATCAAAATGGCTCATTGAGGGTCGGGGAATCACCTTGAGCAGCTTCTTCCACACTCTGCCTAGCTCACTTGCTGCATTCAGGTCCTGAAAACAGCAGGAGGGAGGAGTTGGGGGGCCGAGACCCAGGTATTTGCTCCTGGAGGAAGGGAAGCAGATCTGAGTGGATGAGACGTCCATTGGGAGATCCGGAGTTGAAACTGTGAAGATGGGAGGCACTCTAAGTCAGGGCCAAGGGCAGGAGTTTGGGACAGAAAGTGGGAGGTGACCTGGGCCTGGGGGAGGATGGGATGGGACGCCCCAGTGTTGACCACTGACCGACCACCAGAGCACAGCACCAGGGCGCGTGGACTCTGCTGCTCCCGACAGGGACCCCCTCATCTTCTCATTGCCTGCATCAAACCAGTGCTCTCCAGCTGTGTGGTGGCAGACAGGGTGGTTGAGACTCCTGGCCGGGCAGCCACATTGCCTGAATTTGAACCAAGGGCAGCTGCAACGCCGTGGTGACACGTCCACCCATGTTTCCTGGGGCGCTGAGTCAGGCTTCAGATCCAGGCAGGGGGCCATCAGCCACAAGAGGAGCATCCAGAAGACGCACAGGACAAAGATCTGCCACCAGCGCCTCATGTCTGGCCCAGGTGATGGCTCCAGTGGCAGGCGGCCTACTGGTTCCTCTACGGGGGACCGGGAGGGGTGAGGAACTGAGGTCACAGACAGCCCCCCAACTCTCGGTCCTGTGGGCCTCCGTGGCTCCCCACACCTCCACACCACACCTCCTCCCAAGCCCTCATCTTCCACTTCTCTGTCCATGCTTACCCCCAAGGGGCCCTCCAAGCGGGCCTGGGATGGAAGGAGTGAGGGCAGAGAGGAAACATATGGTGTGCCCCTATCCTTCCCATAGGAGGGAGAGTGAGCTCTCAGTGGGGTCCTCTGTGCCAAGGGATATAGTACAGATCTCATCACAAAGCACACATTGTGACCTCCTTCCTTGAGGCACAAAGCCACCACCCTATCCTGCCTGTCACACTCAAGCTGCCTGCCTTGAGGGCAAGATTCACATAGACAGGGACTGACCTTTACATTTATATATATATATATACACACACATGTACATATATTTTGTTTTTGGCTGCCTCGGGTCTTAGTTGTGTCACACAGAATCTTTTATTATGGTGTATGGGCTTCTCTCTAGTTGTGACACGTGGGTTCCAGAGCACACAATTTCAGCAGTTGTGGCAAACGGGCTTATTGCCCCCATGGCATGTGAGATCTTAGCTTCCCAGCCAGGGATCAAATCCATGTCCCCTGCACTAGAAGGTGGATCCTTAACCAATGGACCATGAGGGAAGTCCCATGATTACCTTTTTTACCTCTGAATCCCTAAGACTTAATCATTTAATAAATATTTATGGGATACAGGAATAGACTGAATAAAGGGGGGTGGGATCAGAAATCATTTTATTTTTTCAAAAAATAAAATGTTTTCTTCCATGGGATGAGAACAGGAAAACAGTTGTCATAACTAGTAAAAATCTGCAGTGGGTATTTTATAGCTTTAAAAAATTCACCAGGGGATTTTGCTGGCAGTCCAGTGGTTAAGACTCCAAGATTCCACTGCAAGGACTATGGGTTTGATCCTTGGTCGGAGAACTAGATCCCATATGCCAAGTATGGCAACCAAAAAAAAATTCACCAAAAAATTTTAGTAAGGTCTGTAGACTAATTGATGCTTTTGAACTGCAGTGTTGGAGAAGACTCTTGAGAGCCCCTTGGACTGCAAGAAGATGAAACCAGTCAATCCTAAAGGAAATCAGTCCTGAATATTCATTGGAAGGACTGATGCTGAAGCTGAAACTCCAATACTTTGGCCACCTGATGCAAAGAATTGGCTCATTAGAAAAGACCCTGATGCTGGGGAAGATTGAAGGCAGGAGGAGAAGGGAGCAACAGAGGATGAGATGGTTGGAAGGCATCACTGACTTGATGGATATGAGTTTGAGCAAGCTCTGGGAGTTGGTGATGGACAGGGAAGCCTGGAGTGGTGCAGCCCATGGGATCAAAAAGAGCTGGACACGACTGAGTGACTGAACTGACTGCAGACTAATTGTGTCAATGTCAATTCCCTGGTTTGTATAATGTACGATGATACCATCAAGAGAAACTGGGTGATGGGTACATGGGATCTCTTTTTTCTATTTTTGTAATTTTTTATGTGCCTATACCTATTTTAAAATAAAAAGGTTTTAAATAATCATCTAGAAAAAGATACATGATAAGCTTTATTGGTGTTTCACTTACATGAACTAACATAATATTTTTGATTGTTGTAAAACACTCAAAAACTTACCACTTAAACCATTTTAAATTGTACAATAAATCAGTGACATTTAGGACATTCACACCATAATGCAGCCATCACCACTACCTAATTCCAGAACATACTCATCATCCCAAAAGGAAACCCCATACCCATTAAGCAGTCATTCTCCATTCCTTTCTTCTCCAGCCCAAGCAAGATATAACCTTTTAAAAACATCCTGAAACATTAGCTCTGCTCTTGCGTTTTAGCAGTTTTATCAGGGCACAATTCACATGCCATAAAATTCACACATTTTAAGTGTATGGTTCAATAAATGCATACCGCTGTACAAGCATCACCACAACCCAGTTTTAGGTCATTCCCATCAGAGATCCCCATTTGCATCTGCAGTCAATGCCACTCCTCATTCCAGGCAACCACTAACCCACTTTCTCTACAGATTTTTCTTGTTTATAAACGGAATAATACCAGTTTCTCATATCTGACTTCTCTTCCTCAGCATAATATTTTTAAAGTTTATATTGTATCATGCACCAGGAGTTAACTCCTGCTCTTGATCTATTCCACTGCGTGGATAGATCACATTGTGTTTATCCACTCACCAGCTGATGGACATTTGAATTGTTTCCACTTTTTGGCTATTGTGAATAATGCTCCTATGGACATTTGTTTACAAGTCTTTGCAGGAAAATGCGTTTTCATTTCTCTTGGGTAGACAGCTAGGAATTGCTGGTTTATACTTGCATTTATATTTAAGTCAAGAAAAATCTTTCAAAGTATTTTCCAAAGTGGCAGCACCATTTTACATTTATCACCAGCAATGTATGAAGGTTGCAGTTTTTCCACATTCTTAATGACATTTGGTTTTGTCTGTCTTTTTGATTATGGCTATTCTAGTGATTATGAGACAGTATCTCATTATGGTCTCAATTTGCATTTTCCTAATGACTACTGATGCCTAGCATCTTTTCATGCACTTATTAGCCAGCCATTCATATGTCTTCTTTAGTGAATATCTATTCAAATCTCTTGCCCATTTTTAAATTAAGCTGTTATCTTACTCATTTTAAGAGTTCCTTATGTATTTTGGATATAAGTCCATTATCATACATGATTTGCAAACTTTTCCCTAATAGTGTCTTTTGAAATGCAAAAGGTTTAATTATGGTGGAGTCCAATTTATTTTATGGATCATGACTTTGTATCACAGATTTGCCTAACCCAGGATCAGGAAGGGTTAGGGGTGACCTTGGTTCAGTGTAGTTTAATGGTCCAGTCACTGATTTGTTGTAAGTTATGCTTAAACATCTTGAACTAATAAAGCTTCTGCCCTTTACCAATGGATCTCCATGTGGTTTGGAGCACACACTGACAATTCAGGCAGTTTACAGATTCATCCCCTTTAACTTTCTGCATGCTCCGGACCTCACATTCAGCCAAGGATGACAGGATATCTAGAAGCCTCTCCAGTCTCTCCTGAGCATGTGTATAGGCTTGTACAAGTGGGCAGCCTTCCAGACCACCAGGGATTCATGAAACCTTATTAAGACCCCACAGTAACTATCTTCTTTCCAGATCTGTTAAATTTCTGGCTGGCTTACTGGTCTGTTGCATGTCCCAACCAGTATCATGACCTCAGGATTGCTGCACTGTTGATTTTCCTTGATCGTTTGCCACTAGATTGCTATTATTTTCAACAACATCCATGGGCAAGTGTTTTCCAAACTCTGCTCCAAATCAAATCAGTGCCTTCCAGGGACAAAGCTCCTAGTGCTCACAGGCATCCCCACTCTTGCAGGACTGCCACCACAAATCTGGAGTGGGGAAGGTGGGGACAGCTACTGTCTAAAATGCACCATGAAACTCATTGACCTCACTGAGGTTTGATAGTTTCTCTAGAATAAATGCATCTCAATTTGATGTATCAAATTGGTCAATTTCCAGAGTCCTAAGGTGATTGTTCTAACAATTTTGTACAGTTTCATTGCTTAAAAAAATATTTATCTATTCATTTATTTGGCTGTGCCTGGTCTTAGTGGCAGCACATGGGATCTCTGAACTTTGTTGCACTTTGTTTAACTTCCTCTGACCAGGGATTGAATTGGGAGCCCAGAGTCTTAGCCACTGGACCATCAGGAAAGTCCCAAATACACTTGTTTTTTTTTTAAAAAATAACTGTATTAATATTTATTTAGTTTTTGCTGTGCTGGGTCTTTGCTGCTGCTCAGGCTTTTCTCTAATTGTGGTGAGAGGGGGCTATTCTCTAGTTGCAGTGCATAGGCTTCTCATTGCTGTGTCATCCATTGTGGAGCGTGAGCTCCAGAGTGCTTGGCTTCAGTAGTTGTGGCACATGGGCTCATCAGTTGTGGTTCCTGGGCTCTAGAGCACAGGCTCAGTAGTTGTGGTGCCTGGGCTTAGTTACTCGGCAGCATGTGGGATCTTCCCAACCCAGGGATCGAACCCATGTCTCCTGCATCAGCAGGCAGATTCTTCACCACTGGACCACCAAGGAAACCCTCAGATATACTTATTTCTTGGATGATTTAGGAAAAGTTCATTTATCAGTGTCTCATGAAAGAAGGCTGTGACTGGCCAGAATAAACCAATGAAAGGGGCTGAAACCTTTCCCTTCTCTGGTCAGGCTTAGGCTGCATCTACATGTGACCCCCTCTTCCTGCAACCCACTGTGCAGAGTGAGGCACTCCTGTACAGGATCCAACTGCTCCCATGGCCCAAGGACCTCACCTTGATGGGGAGGACTGGAAGCATTAAGGGGAAGCCTGATATTGTGAAGAGCAAAGTTTCCAACTGGTCAGTATCTTGGTCTCCTGTGACTTCTGTGTCACGGTCACCCAGAAGAACTCTATGAAGGGAAAGGCCTACCTACTTCTAGAATTCCTGAAACAGAAAAGTCTCTCCACTTTGCTGTCCCTATTACAGTTCCCTGATTTTTCCTTCACAGTACAAGGTACATTCTCCTTTATTTAGATAGTTAATTACTACTGAGGAGCCTGGTGGGCTACAATCCATGGACTTGCAAAATGTCAGACACAATTGAGCAATACATGTTGAAGGAGTGAAGAAGTGTGTTTTGGCGGGGAATCCCACTGAGGAAGGAGGGCTTGGAAGTCAAACATGAATGGGCACAGAATGGACATATGGCAGAGAGGAGAGGATAATTTCTGTCAACATTGTTGGTGGGCATCCAACTGAAAATAGACTTCTCTTGTACTTGGTGGTGGTAGCTAATGTGTGCAAAAGACCCAGGCTCTGGAGTCGGAAAAATCAGGTCCTGAACCCCAGCTTTGCCCTGTTAACTCCTACAACATCGGGCAAAGTCAGTCCAACGCTTGGCTTCTTCATCTACAAAATGGGGTTGGAAATAACATCGACTTGCCAGGGCTGTTCTGAGGTAGAATATGCTCAGTCGCTCAATCATGTTTCTTTGTGATCCCACAGACTGTAGCTCATCAGGCTCCTCTGTCCATGGGATTCTCCAGGCAAGAATACTGGAGTGGGTTGCCATTCCCTTCTCCAGGCTGATGTAGAACGGATAACAGTAATTGGCATGTTGTCAGTTTTCAGTTAATATCCATTAGTCCTTCGCTTTTTCCCTTCCTAGCAGGCTGTAGCCTGCAGACAGAAAGGGGGACTTAGCTTCTCCTGAGTTGGACTGTGACAATGCACCCAGCTTGGGTCCCTTTTCTTTCTCCTGGAAGCCTTCCCTGACCCAATGTGTCAGTAATTTTCTTCTATGGACTCTTCACAGTTCCCTGAACCTCTCTTTACAAAGTTCTGGTCTGTATGTCAGTTGCTCAGTTGTGTATGACATTTTGCAAGTCCATGGATTGTAGCCCACCAGGCTCCTCTGCCCATGGAATTTTTCAGGTAAGAATATTGGAGCAGGTTGCCATATCCTACTCCAGGGAATCTTCCCAACCCAGGGATTGAACCTGCATCTCCTGCAGTGGCAGATGGGTTCTTTACCACTAGGGTCACGTGGGAAGCCCAGAAGCCCTGGTCTAATGCTACTGAAATTATTTGAGCCACGTACCACCACTAGCCATGCTGAGGAAAAGCACTGAGAGGCTGTTTGGGTAGAATCAACCCCAAACGCTCTTGCTCCCAGAGCACTTTGAGGTCCAGAAGAAATGGGTTGGAATCAGGTTCTGCCATTAATTCCTACCATCTAGGCCAAGTTGGGTTTCCCTGGTGGCTCAGATAGTAAAGAATCTGCCTGCAATGCAGGAGATCCTGAGTTCGATCCCTGGGTTTGGAAGATCCCCTGGAGAAGGGAATGGCAACCCACTCTAGTATTCTTGCCTGGAGAATCCCATGGACAGAGGAGGCTGGCAGGCTATAGTCTATGGGATAGCAAAGTCAGACACTACTGAGCAACTAACACACACACACAAACAGGGCAAGTTACTTGGTTTTTCCACAGCCACAGTTTATCCTTGAGAAAAATGGATATAAAAGTCACACCGACTTTACAGAGGTGATTCTCAAGCAGTAACTGCAGGAAATCGCCCGGGAGCCATTCCTAGAGTTTCTGATCAGCAGGTTTGTGTCGGGGTACAACAGTCTGCATTCCTAACCAATTTCAGATGATAATGAGGCTGCCCATTGAGGACACTGTGAAAACCACTGTTCTAGGAGGTTTCAAGAGTCTGATGTAAAACTCGAGGTGCAGTTCCGGGCACAAGGCAAGCGAATGCAGCTATTACTGTGTCTTATCCGGTGGAGTCCTCTTCCAAGCACTCTGCTCCATATAAACCTAACCCCTTACTTCCTCACCCCTCAACCACCCCGCGGGAGCCCGTTCCAACAGCCAAAGGTAGAGGCAGCACAGGTGGGCGGGGCGGCCTGAGTGGGAAGGCGGGCGAGGGGAGGGGCCAAGCGCGGACATTGCTGCGCCTGCGTGCGGAAAGAGGGGGCGTGGCCCAAGCTGCAGGCCGGAAGCGGGAGGCTGCCGGGGCGGGCCAGCGGGCGTCCCCTTTCCGGCTGGTCCCCATGGAGGCTCTGGGGAAGCTGAAGCAGTTCGATGCCTATCCCAAGACTCTGGAGGACTTCCGGGTCAAGACCTGCGGGGGCGCCACGGGTAGGGCGTGGCGGGGTCGGGGTCGCGAGGAGTGGGGTGTCCTGGAGGTTGGCCGGAGCGCCTGGAACCTGTCCGGCCTGCCAGGGGCAGAGGGAGAGGGACAGAGGCCATTCTGACCCTCGCTCCCTGCCCTGCAGTGACCATTGTCAGTGGCCTTCTTATGCTACTGTTGTTCCTGTCCGAGCTGCAGTATTACCTCACCACAGAGGTAAGGGGCGGGGCCTAGGAAGTGGGCGGGGCTTGGCATTATAGTGGTAGGAGCCTTTGGAATGGGGAAAGGGAGGCTTGAGGTGAAATCTTACTAAGGTAGTCCTGCCCCAGGTGCATCCTGAACTCTACGTGGACAAGTCACGGGGGGATAAACTGAAGATCAACATCAATGTGCTCTTTCCGCACATGCCTTGTGCCTGTGAGTACCTCACCATGGGTGGGAATGGCAAGCGCCAGGGTTCTCAAATGGCTTCCAGGTTCACAGCTCCAGCTTAGGTTCTGGACTGGACTCCAGGACAGCCTCCTTCCCCTACTCCACTGCCGCCCCAAAACAAGCTTAGCGTCCCCTTACTCTCCAAAACCCTTGCCCTTAGGACAGAGCCCCTTACCCTGACCTCCTGCTTCCAGATCTGAGCATCGATGCCATGGATGTGGCTGGGGAGCAGCAGCTGGATGTGGAACACAACCTGTTCAAAAAACGGCTTGATAAGGATGGCTTTCCCGTGAGCTCAGAGGCAGAGCGTCATGGTAACTTGAGGGGAAGAGGCCAGATCCCAAATCCCAGAGCTGGACATGCCCAAGCCCTACCTTCTGGCAAGTGGGCTGTGACTGACCCAGTGACACGTGAAGCAACTAGGACCCACAGAAGTCCAAGTTATTACAATGTTTATTATTCCTAAGCCCTAGGCCAGAGGGCCCATGCAAGGGTTGTGCTCTGCTTACTCACTTAGCTCTGTCCGACTCTTTGTCACCCCATGGACTATAGCCCTCTAGGCTTCTCTGTCTATGTGGATTCTCCAGGCAATAATACTGAAGTGGGTCGCCATGCCCTCCTCCAGGGGATCTTCCTAACCCAGGGATCAAACCCAGGTCTCCCTCATTGCAGGCGGATTCTTTACCTTCTGAGCCACCAGGGAAGCCCATGCGAGGGTTAGGGGTACTGATTTTACTGTACCTGCCCCTGGCTCACCGCCCTGCCTCTGCCCTCCCCTTAGAGCTCGGGAAAGTCGAGGTGAAGGTGTTTGACCCTGATTCCCTGGATCCTAATCGCTGTGAGAGCTGCTATGGTGCTGAGACGGAAGACATCAAGTGAGCCAGGGTCAGGGGGTCAGGCTGGGGGGTGGGGAACAGGGCTCCCATCAGGTGCTTTTTGTCAGTCCTCCCCAGCCTCTGTTGGATGCTGTGGGGGGCATGGGGGGGGGTGTTGGCCAGGGATCTAGACAGCATGGGCTATGTGCCTTGGTCACTGATCCCAGGTCAGGTGTCATGGCCAGGCCCTTCCTGGGGGCTGCAGAGCTGGGGACGAGGTCAAAGTGGTCCTTGTTCTGGCCTAGTGGTAGTCTCTGGAGTCCAGCTGCCTGGGTTCCACCTATGTGTCCTTGGGCCAAACTATGTAACCCTTGTGAAGGGGGTGAAAATGACACCTTTCTCAGAAGACTTACTTAGGGAATAAATGTATTTTCTATGTACAGCACTGAGATTGAAAGGCCCATATAAGCCTTCCTTATATGGCAACTGCTGTTTTGTTTCTCAGGCCCTGACCCCTGAGAGACCCATGATTGAGCAGATCTAGGGTAGGGTCTGGGAATATGTATTTACAATCTTTTTTTTAATTTAGGTAAAATGTACGTGACATGAAATTTACCATTTTGACTGTTTTCATATGTGCCATCTAGTAGTATTAAGTGCATGCATAGCCGTGTGTGATCATCACCATGATCCGGTCTAAAACTTTTCATCACCCCAAACAGAATGGGAGTGTGTCTGTTTTAACAGCCCTGCTGCTGCTGAGGAAACATAGCTGGAGGACACTGGATGATCAAGGATGAGGCTGGGGGAGGCTTTGTTAGTGGGCGGCACTGCCTTGTTTCCCAAGGTGCCGGCACTCTCTGGGTGCCTCTCTGATGCTCCCCCCGCACCTCCCCTCCTCAGGTGCTGTAACTCCTGTGAGGATGTGCGGGAGGCGTACCGCCGTCGAGGCTGGGCCTTCAAGAACCCGGACACCATTGAGCAGTGCCGGCGGGAGGGCTTCAGCCAGAAGATGCAGGAGCAGAAGAATGAAGGCTGCCAGGTGTACGGCTTCCTGGAGGTCAACAAGGTACAGGAGGAGCCAGGGCGGGACAGGCTGTGGGTTGGCCCCAGGCCACTGTGACTCGAGGGCAAGGACCAAGGGAAGGGAGGAAACGGCTGGAGGATGAGAGTGCATCTCCCACCAGGTGGCCGGAAACTTCCACTTTGCCCCCGGGAAGAGCTTCCAGCAGTCACACGTGCATGGTAAGCGAGTTGGAGGGCCCCTTCCCCTGCCTGATGCCCTTTTGCCTTTGGCCCAGAGCAGACCCTCGTCTCAGGGCAGCAGTTTGGTGAACAGTTAAGAGCACATGCCAAGGAGCCAGACTGTCTGGCTTCCGATTTCAATTTTAGACCTTCCAGGCTGTCTGAAACTTTGAGAAAGTTCCTTTATTTTTTGAGCTTCAGTTTCCTCCTTTCTAAAGTGGTGATGATAGTACTTATCTCCTATGCTGTTTGGGCAGGTTAAAGATGATAGCAGGGAACCTGGCATGTGGTAGGTACTTGTTTAAGTGGCAGCCCCCAGTGTCAAGTAACCCATGTGCGAGATTTTGATGGAAGCAGAGCTGGTTTGGAACCCAGGTTCTGCCTCTCTCAAGCTGTGTCGAATTGGGACATACTGAGCCCTGCTCGGTTTCTTCTTCTATAAAATGGGGCTGAAATAGTACATGCCTTACAGTGTTGTTCACAAGGATGAATAAGATTTATTCTCATTCCTTTTTTCATTCATACATCCACTAGATACTTAGTAATCACCTATTGTGATTGTCTAGTCATGTGCTAGTCTAAGTGCTGAGAATACAGCAGCAATCAAAAACAAAGTCCCTGCCCTCAGAACATTCTAGTAAAGAAAGAGACACTCAACAAAAATATACATAAAAAAATATGGTATATCAAGATGCTATTTAAGTAACTCAAACCCAAAAAAGGCAGGAAAAGAATGACTGAGTGAGAGGCTTGGGTGAAATGGTGTGTGTGTGTGCTGTCCCGTGGAGAGTGTCAGGGAAGACTGATGGGTAGCATCTGAGTGAAGACCTGAAATGAGTACAGGGCCTGGCCACATGGATGACTATGGGGAGGTGTTTCTAGCAGAGAGAATAGCAAATACAAATCCCTAAGGCAGGAATGTGCTTGGTGAACTCAGGATGCCAGGAGGAAGTTAGGGTGACTGGAGCACAGTGAGCTGAGCTGCATGGTTAGGAATAAAGTGAGGGAGGTAACAGGGCCCTGTCATGTAGGGCCCGGGAGGGCACCCTAGGGACTTGGGCTTTTACTTTGCATGAGATGGGAGGGTATTGTAGGGCTCTGAAGAAGTGGCATGTGATCTGACTTAACTTTGACTTAACTGTGATAGGCAGCATTCTGCTTCATGGAGGAGACTGGGGGGTTGCGGGTGAGGGGGCAGAGTATGGGAGGACAGGGGCAAGAGAGGCCAGTTAGGAGGCTGTCGCCGTGATCAGTCGAGGCACCAGATGATGGGGGCCAGGCCGGAGTGAGGGTAGAGGTGGTGAGAAGTGACCATGGATATTTCAAAGGTAGAGCTGAGAGGGGTTGCTGACAGATGTGAAGGTGAGGGAAAGAGGAGTCAAGATGACTCTGGAGGATGAAGTTACCATTTAGTGAGAAGGGGAGGCTTAGAGGAACAGGTTCAGGTGGTTGGGGTGAGAACATAAAGCTGCCTTTGACATGCTCAGAACAATGGGATCGTACCTTAGATGTCAAGTAAGCAATTGGCCACTCCAGGTCTGGCGCTCAGAAGAGAGGTCTGGCCTAGAGGTACACATGTTGGAGTCATCAGTGTATTTAAAACCTTGAGACTGGATGAATCACCTTTCAGGTGGAGGTGAGGGTAGATGGAGAAGAGGAGAATTCAGAGGTCTAAGCACCGGGCCCCTGAAATTAGAGAACAGAAGGAAGCAGCAGTGGAGACACTGAGGAGATGAGAGTGTGACCCAGAGAGTGATATCCTGAAAGCTAAGGGACGGATGTGTTTCCAGAACTGTATCAGGTGCTTCTGGACGTCAAGTAGAACGATCGTAGGGTGTCTGATGTGGCGGTGGTCACTGTGACCTCAACAGAGTAGTTTGGGCTAGAAAGCACCCACTGAGTACTTCAGGAGGGCCTGGGAGAGGAGTTGCAGGCGGTGAACAGAGGCAGCCCTGTGGGGCTTGCTCTCAAGGGGAGGGGAGAGGGGCCTGTTGCTGGAGAGAATGGAAGTCAAGGGGGAGTTTGGTAAGAAGTGTGGTGTCAACATGCTGTCGGAAATTACCTAGTGGAGAGAACAGAAGTGATGCTCTGTAGGTGAGAGGGACATTTGCTGGAGTGAAGTCTTTGAGAAGGAAAAGGAAGACAACGTAGTGCCTTAGAGGTGTAGAAAGTCCCAACTTGGCAGCAGGAGGGAAGGCGGACCTGCATAGGTACAAGTAGGTTGCCAGCAGAGTGACATGGAAGGCATCAGGAGTTGTGACAAGGCCATCATCTAAGAGACTGTGACAGTGAGTGGCCACAACTCTAGAGCGCTGGTGTGAGAGGACTGACGGGTGGTTCTGTGTGGGACTCCAGGCGATTCAAACAAAAGGGGATGGAAGGTGGTGTAGTGCCATGAGCTACAGACTTGAGGTTTTAAGGGAAAATCAAGGGAAATGAAGTGATCTGGAAATGGCATAAAGGAGCACCGAGGACCTCTGTTTCAGCCAGGAAGGAGAACAGGTGTGGGAGAGAAGTAGTCACTGCTTGGGAGCTGTAAGGGCAAGCCAGGCTGTGGCCAGAGTGTGAGCGGGAGGGAAGTGTGGAGGTTGGAGATGTCAGCATTTTGCTGATGAGTAACAGGGTGTGTGGAAGGACCTAGAAGGGATGGGAGTCAGGATTATACTCGGGGACATACAGAGCCACATGGTGGTAAGAGTCCAGGGGACTAGAGATGACCCGGCAGTCCTGAGCTGCCTGGTAACAAAGAACAGAAGTAACGGGCTCGGTGAAGATAGCCCTGCTGGTCTTCAAGGCGATCTGCGGGGATGCGCCTGAGCGTGGGGGCGGGACAGGCAGGTACATCTGGAGGGGCCAGGGAAGGTGGTCTCACTGGCATTGTAGGTAGATGATCAGTGTGGCTCTGTGGGCACAGGGCCTGCGGGCACTCAGTGAGAGGTGACCCATCTCTGCTTCTCCATCTGGCTGTTGTCAGAGCAGGGAGCCCAGGGCAAAGGGTCCCCTATACCCTCGAGGGATATTCCAAACACAGAGCTACAGCTGCCCATGGCCAGAGGCTGAACTGAGGGCCTGGAAGCTAGTTTCTGACATCGTGTTGGTTTGGGGGAGGAGAGGGGAAGATTGTAAAGTTTATCTTAGATCCTACCTGGTCTTCAAGATAGCCCTGTGCGGAGAACACCAAGGCTCACAGAGAACAAGTGACCTGCGCAAGGTCACACAGCTCACACCAAGGCTCACAGAGAACAAGTGACCTGCGCAAGGTCACACAGCTAGGAAAGTGACCCTCTGGGCTCTAGGTCTTTTGTTCTTCCTAGGCTACCACAGTTCTGCTCCAAGCCCGCTTGCACTCTTCTCTGGCCAGGAGAGGGGACCAGGAGGAGGCCTAGTGGCTGAGTCCAGACCCCGCTACTGAGACAGGAATATCTGGTGCTCCCTTCTACCACGTGTCCTGCTCTATAGTTCTCGCTGTGAAGCTTTGAATCTTTTTTCTCTCCCTCCCTTCTCTCCCCTTCTCTCCCCCACGCTGCAGTACACGCTGTGGAGAGTAAGTGGCCCTACCCCCAGAGAAACCAGGCCCTCATCTCTGGGGCAGCCTGACCTCCCAAGAAGGGGGGTGGGTGTGGGTGGGCCTGGGAGGGGGCCCTTTCTGGCCTGATGGCTGGGTGACTATAATAAACCATGGGTGTATCCATTAGCTGGGGTTCTTTATAGCAGGAGGGATCAGGGTTCGAGGGCAGGAAGAACTTGTTCTGGAACAGGGGGTGCAGAGTGCCTGCTGGGTTCTCTTTGGTGGCTTGAGGATGGGGCAGAGGAGGCTGGGAAAGAGCTTGGACCACATTCTGAGGTCCCACCTTGCTTTGGGGTTCATGACTGGCCATTGGCTCTAGTTCCTGAAAGACCTGCGTCAATGAGCTTTATCTCCTGAGATGCAGGGCCTTGGGCCTTGGTGGGAGCAAAGGCCTGGAGTGGTGCCCATGAAGGGCTCCCCTGCACATGCGAGGGAAGAAGTGAGCCCTACAGAAGGCATGAACTCTCACCTCTCATGCAGGCCCACAGCAGGTCCTCTGGCTGCCCTCAAGCAGGGCCGGGTTGGTGAGTGAATGAGGGGTGGAAGACAAGCCAGGCAGGTCATGGTCCAGTAGGAGGAGTGGGGAGGCCCGAGTAAGGGTCTGGAGAGCCTGCTCCTCTGCTGACACCTTCTCCCTTCTCTCCTAGTCCATGACCTGCAGAGCTTCGGCCTCGACAACGTACGTACCAGGTGGAAATCAGGGAGGGCAGATGGAGGTGGAAGCCTAGCTGCTGCCTTCATTCTCTGTAGAGACATCCTGGGATGGGGGAGCAGATACAGAAAAATAAACCACGTTCTGACAAGGGTGCAGTGTGAGGATCACTGGTGTGACTTTTGAACTGAGGTCTGCATAGGCAGGAGATGGGGGATGGGCTTGGACAAGAGCATCCGGGCAGAGGGAGCCTGGGGGTGGGGTCAGGAGGGTTAGGGCACTTCTAAGGAAAAATAGGGCTGTGTGGTTGGTTGAGGATGAGCCTGGAGGGTTGAAAGGCCGTGTGCTGTTCAGAGGAGTCTGGTCTCTTTCTGGAGCAGTGGGAGGCTGCTTGCTTACTTCAAGCCATATCATAAGGGAATCAGATTTGCATAGTTTTTAAAAGATCCCTCTAGTGGCTGTTTGACTAGACAAGAGCAGAACAGGCAAGGGAGCTGGGGCCCCTCCAGCCTGGGCTTCTGGGCAAAGCCAGTCCTGGCCACCAAGGGCCCGTGCTGTGATTGTCTCGTGTGGGTGCAGCCAGAACCTCAAACTCTGCAGCCTCATGAGCCCCCAGACCCTGAGGAAGGAACTCCTAGGTGGGAGTTGGGGTGCCTGTCTCAGGCAGGTTCTCTAAGGGAAAACCCATCTCCGCACACCCAGTCTGCAGACCCAGGTGCGCCTGTGTGAAAAGCCTTTGAGAGGGTGGGGCCTGTCGGAGCCTCGAGTGCTTGGAGGCCCAGGCGCTGGTATTGCTTGCAGATCAACATGACCCACTACATCCGGCATCTGTCATTTGGGGAGGACTACCCGGGCATTGTGAACCCCCTGGACCACACCAACGTCACAGCACCCCAAGGTACCAGCCCGGGAGGCAGCCCCCGGCGGCCCAACCCTGCTCGCACCCATGCCCCGTGCCCTCTTCTCCCCACAGCCTCCATGATGTTCCAGTATTTTGTGAAGGTGGTGCCCACGGTGTACATGAAGGTAGACGGAGAGGTGAGTCCGAGGGGGCCCAGACTTCAGGGCACCCAGTGGTGCCAAGCCCGGGAATTCCTTCAGCCTGGGAAGTGAAGTCCTGCTCTTACCCCATATGATGGGTGACAGGCTGAGGCTCAGAGGGGCTGGGTGATTTGCCCCATGGCTAGAGCTCAGGCTCCAGGCTGCCAGACTTCAGAGCACTTTTTCCACTTGCCATCCACTCCTCCCATGTAGACTCTCTGCCTCGCTGTCCCCCCATGCTCTGCCCTGGGCCAGGGGCTAGCCAGGCTGACCCTTCCGTGCCCCTCCCTCCTATCTCCTGTGGCCTGTGGAACAGCGTCTCTGCAGATGGCAGAATGCGTGAGGACTGAGTGGAGAGGATGCCAGGCCTAGCATTGCCCCGGGTTCATGGTGCAGCCTTGAAGAGTTACTGTTCTCCCCCGCTGAGAGGGTCCACCATACAGAGCTGGGATTGGTAACCCATAAAGAGCTGGTGACTGGAGGGAAAGCAGGGATGGTCAGGCTGCGAGAGGGCATTGAGGTGGTCCCCAGGCCTTGCAGTGTTTGATTCTGGTATGGGGCCTCACTTTCTCCTCCACACAGTCAAGGCACGGCCAAACCAGGGGCAGGAGCAGGGGGTAGGACTGGGGTTGGGAGCCAGGTCACAGCCATGGCCCTGGCCCAGTCTCCCCTCCTGTGCCAGGTGCTGAGGACAAATCAGTTCTCTGTGACCAGACATGAGAAGGTCGCCAACGGGCTGATGGGCGATCAGGGGCTTCCCGGAGTCTTCGTACTGTATGAGCTCTCACCCATGATGGTGAAGCTGACAGAGAAGCACAGGTGAGAGCAGGGGAAGGGAGGGGCCTGGGCCTGCAGGGAGCAGGGTGCCTGCTGACCTTCCCTGCCCTTCTGCCAGGTCCTTCACACACTTCCTGACCGGCGTGTGCGCCATCATCGGGGGCATGTTTACAGGTCAGAAGCTGTGGGGTGTTTGTCTGGGGTGGAGGGCGTGGTGGGGAGTGGAAAGCTTGACAGCCCTTCCCCTCAATTGGGTTTTGGTTGAGAGAGGAGGGGCACTTCAAGGGCCAAAAGGAGATGCTGACCTGGCCAGTCAGGTGACAAGGCCCAGAGGTCAAACCAAGGGCCTGCCTGGGCCAGTGCCAGCCTTGGTCTCTCTCCCCAGTGGCCGGACTCATCGACTCTCTCATCTACCACTCAGCACGAGCCATCCAGAAGAAAATTGATCTAGGGAAGACAACATAGTTGTCTGTCTCCCCACCCCTTCCCTCTTTCTCCTATTTCTCTTTGACTTTGTGGTTATTTTCCCAGCCTCTTCTTTCCCTACTCCCCCACCCCCCCCCCCCCCCACCCCCATTCAAAGAGGCAGTTGCAGCTCCAGGTTGTTGGTAAATCTGTTGATTGTGATATACTTGCTGGTCTCCGTGTGGTTCTTGGGTCTCGCTGGAATGTGGGAACAACCCCTCATTGCAGCCACTTACTGAAGGCAGTCAGGACTAGCAGATCAGAGCAGGTGGCTCTGGGGACCCCACATGAACATCCCGGGCTTAATAGGACTTTATTCAAACCAGACTGATGTCCACCCCACAGCCCTGTCGTCAGTCCTCCCACTGTAGTCTTCGGGCCTTTTGGGTTCAGCCCCAGGGCTAAGATGGAGCTTTCCAGGGTGAGCTTCCTGGAGTCACCGCAGCTCCCAGGCTTGTGAGTTTCTGACCCTACTGGTTATGGGCCCTGTGTGTAGGCTGGGGCTTTCCCCCCGCAGTAGTGGCTAAAGCCGAGGCCCCACCCTGCCTCCCTGGGCTCAGTCACCTGATCCTGTCCTGCTTACTGACCCTGCTCTGTGCCAAGCCCCTCCTGGCTCCTGGTGTCCAGGGGGAGTCCAGTCAGGTCCTTTGCAGTTTCCTGGGTGGACACAGAACCCAGTGGAAAACGGGGGGGAGGGGAAGGTAGTGGTGCTGGCAGGGCTAGCATTAGACCTCGGCTCTGGACCTCATCAGGGCTTTCCATTAGAGCCATTCAGACGTGTGGGAAATCAGCCGTAAGACCTCCCTACTGCACAGCCCGGGGAACCAGGGATTTTAAAAGCTGGTCAGTTCAGCTGATCATTTCTCGGGGAGTTTCAGTATAAGACAATAGTGGGGGAAGAAGCAAAGTAGAGCAATGACCACAAAACTTCTAGAGGCAGATGGACATGAGACCCAGCTCTGACTTTGGCCACCTGCAAGCTGTGACCTTGGACATGTTATTGGTGGGCACTGTCTGTAAATTGCAGATGATGATGTCCACTTCAGTGAGTCTTGTTTTTTTGGTCATCCAGGAACCATTCCCCATATTAACAGTATCCTGGGTTTCCTCTGGGAACCTCCCTGCCCACCCCATCAGCTTGTGTGATTTTTAGGAGGGTAGATCTCCCGTCTAAGCTCCAGGGGAGGGCCCCAGTCAGCATGCCCCATCCCCGCTGGCCCCAGCGACCCAGAACGAGCCAGGCTCCAGCAGGCCTAGAAAATCTTTCCTCCTGGATATGAGCATGGGGAGAGTCGGGATTGCCGCAGTCATCCTGTACTTCCAGGGAGAGACCGTCTTCGTCAGTGAGCTTCCCCTGAGAATAGCAGTGCCAGGCTCAGAGAGAACCAGTTCAGACGTTGTCTGAACCCTGTGACAAACAGCGCCTGAAACAGCACATCCTGAGAATTACCACTGCGGAAGCCAGAACAGTCCCTTTTTGCTTCAGCCAGCTTGGGTTGGGATTTCTGTCACTTGGAACCAAATGTCCTAAGTGACCTGCCTTCTCTCATGGTTACAAGTTCATGGAGCACACAGAGGGTTTAGCTGTCACGGAACAGCAGCAGCCACTTGACAGGGGCAGGAGGGCTGCTCACAGGGCCTGACACCTCAGTGGCCAGGCCTCCTCAGCAGGGAACCTCCCCTGGGTCCTATTCCTCCTGGCAGTAGGGCCATGTGGGCAGCACCCCCATCCTGTGCATTAGGCCAGTGAACCCCAGCACCCAAGGTCACCCAGGAACACCTCTATTCTCTGCCCCGAGCATTATTTATTATCTGCCGTGGGTGTGCAGGTGACAAGACTGGATTCCCTGGAAGGTTTGGGCAGAGGAAACAGGGCAACTCCAGGATGGTTCCAGTTGGTGGGAAGGAGGCAGGAGCTGGCATTACGGGATGAGTGTCTACGGTGAGTTAGGGGTGGTGGAGGGGGCGGAAGATGACCTGGCTGATCTGCCCGGGCATGGTGTAAAAGACGAGGAGGAGGAAGACGGTGATCAGCGCCAGCAGCAGCAGCAGCACCAAGATGCGCCAGTACCGGCGCCAGATGAAGAAGACGAAGGTCTTCAGCGGGTTCACAAACCAGTTGAAGGAGGTTTTGGGGCGGCTGCAGGGGAGCAGATGGTGTCAGATGAGGAGGAAATCCTGTCCTATCTCCTCCTCCACCACCACCACCCCCCTACCCCGGATGTGGCCCCGCCTCCTGCACCCCTCACTCACTCGGGCTTCTCCAAGGGCTCAGGCTCCTTGCGCCCCTTCCCCACTGGCCGTTTCTCAGCCTCTTCCACAGTCAGCAGCTCAAACTCTGCCTCTACCTTTCCCTGGAAAAGAAGGGACAGAAGCCAAGTTCGTGGGTGGGCTCAGGCCCGACCCCGACCCTGCCCCCCCCCACCCCCTCCACCCCCGTTCCTGCCCCGACCCCCGCACCCACCGTGAGGATGTAGACGTTGCCTCCTGAGTCCGAGAACTCTAAGTCTTCCCGCCGACCTTTCCTCTTCTTCTTCCTCCTCTTCTTGCCGGTCTGAGCCTCCCGCTGTTCCCGCTCTTCGTCCTCCGGTTCCCGCAACTTCACTACTGGCCACCAGCCCCGCAAGCGGTGGCAGCGAAACAAGTTACACCTGGGTGCGGCCCCGTCCCGGGCCAGTCGCACGGAGCAGAGCTCGGGGCCCCGGGCCCCTCGCACCATGTCCGGTAGCTGCAGCTCCAGGGATCCTGCAAATCCAGAGCGCTCTGGGTTAGGCAAGAGCGGGAGGTCAGTCTGAGCCAACCTCCCATCCCTGAGGGTGACTCCAAGGAAAGCAGAGCCCAGAGCTGGAAAGTGAGGGACGGCTGACTGAATCCTGGGAGATGGAACTGAAGGCATCTAGAGTTAGAACGGCTAACTGGTGGTTAGTGGTTAAGACCGCACTCCCAATGCAGGGGCCCCAGGTTCAATCCCTGGTCAAGAAACTAGATCCCGCATGCTGCAACAACAGTCCCAGCTGCAGCAACTATGACACCTCCCGAAGACAAATTTTTTTTAAAGAAGCTAGGATGTGGTGGTCAGGCCACAGCTGCAGCCCAAATGTCAGCAGGTTGTCCTATGGGACAAAGCACAGCAGGGACTAACAGCTGTGGTGCCAGAGTGACTGAGCTCAGGTCAAATTAGAGGACTGAGTCGGAGGCTGGGTGGGAACAGAGGTTATGATGCTCAGGGCTGAATAAATTCAATAAACTAGGCCAGAAAGCAAAAGTCAGAAACTTGGATCTGAAATCCAGGATTCAGGGTTGGATTAGAGTAGGGAAACCAGGGGCCAAGGGCAGGACAATGAGGGCAGAAATCGGGGCTAGGGTGGAGGTGGGAGGACGGTTCAGCAGTACCGAGGAAATCGTTGGCAGAGATGCGGTCATAGTCCCAGACCTGCAGGACCAGCACGGCCGGCTGCCGGAATTCAGCTTCTTCCAGGGCGAAGGGTCCAAGGCGGCGTCGGATGCTCACCTCGCGCTCCGTGGGCAGGTAGTCAAAGCGGAACACGAAACGCCAGTTGAAATTCCCCTCCCCGGTCAGAGAGTTGAAGTGAACATCTGTCTCCTGTTTGTCGTGCTCCAGCCCTTTCACCCAGCTGGGACCAGGAAAGGTAGAGGCCAAGAGGGTGGGCATCCGCACTGGGCCGAGTCCAGAATCAACTCCTCACCCAGTACGCCCCTCCACTCACCCTCAGGCTGGTCCCTCCACCCAGCTCCCAGTGCCATCAAGGGCCCATGGGACAGGCAGGGCTCTGGCTCAGCCCAGGCCCCAAGCCCCTGTTTGCAGTCTCCCCTCGGTACACAGCCATGTGCCTGGCTCAGCCTGCAGGCCTACCTTTTCACATAGATGTCACTCGACATCTCTCCAGTGAGTGGGTTCACATCATCCAGAACTACATCCTCTGTGTTCCAGATGATGACCCGGAGCTCATAGCTGAGGAATGTATTGGGGGAGGGTTTTCAGACTCTTGAGAGGGGTCCTGGGAGGAGCTGCAGGAAGGACCTGGGCCAGGGCCACTGACACTTGGCAACTGGAGTGTGCCTTGCTGGGTGATCAGATGTCTGTGGCGGGGGCAGCCCCAGGTATCACTGACCACTCCAGCCACTATGGATGGCACCAGGAATGGTCTGCTGACCCATGCTGGGTCATTGAGATTTTCCCTCCCATAAATTTGGAATCAAGACCCTGAAAACGTGAGTCCCAAAGCATCAGACATAGATCTGGAGCCACCACAAGCTAAAGTGCTGTGCAAGCAGAGACAGCCAGTCTGCAGAGAAGCACCAAGTGGGGATGAGAGCATGAAGCCCCTAAGGGACAGAAGGAGGGGCTGCGACATCCTTATCCTACCCCAGATAGCCCTGTCCTGGGCTGTCAAGTGGTTTCCAGATATCTGTTGTTTTGTCCAGTGTTAATTTCCCCTCATTTGTTGACAGCACCTTGATTTTCTGTTGGTGACCCTATCCCAACTACTGTCAACTGTATCATACTGATGGGTCTGTCACCTAGGGGACATCACCCAGGACTGACCAATCAATGTATTACAGCTCCCTAATCACAGTGATTGGTTCAGGGATCATCATTTGACCCAAGCTGGGCCAATGACTTTGCTCTAACTGGGAAAGAGGTGCTTATTTTTCTGCTCAAGTAGTCTTGTTGGTAAGATGTAAGCTTGTGCTGTTAAAAGTCACTTTGACCTCAGATTGCGAAAGCTTACATGAGAGTGACACCAAGGAAAGCAGAGCCCAGAGGTAGAAAGTGACAGTTTGCTGACGACATCTGAAGTGCACACACTCCCCATTCAGACCAGCTCAGGTCAGAAAGTAGTTAACTGGTACTTGGATTCTTTTCAGTTGCAAGTGACACCCAACTCACAGTGGCTTATGAAAAAAGAGAATAATGGCTTGACTACCTGAAGTCTGGGTCAGCTCTGCCTGCTTCACGAGGGGCCCCTGTCCAGGCTGGCCAAGATGTGCCCACCCCATAGAGGGGGGGGCCAGGACTCTTCTTACCTGATTGGCTGCCGAGGCTTGATGTCAACTGGGGGTGGGGCAGGCACATCTCTGGGGAAGATGTCAATCCACATGTGAAGAGACCCCTGGGGGCACAGAACCGGGCTAAAGGGTCTTCTGGGGGTCCCACCTCCCCTAACAGCCCTGGGGTCAGAGGTTGTGCCTTGCCCCAGGTGGAAAGGAGAGCTGAGGTCAGGAGGGCAGATCCTAGGGGGTGAGGATGAAGGCGGGGTCTGAACTGGGGATTCCAGGGTTGAGGTTAAACTAGGGGTTCAGAGATGAGGCCCTGGAAGTGGAAGGCTGAGATCAAAAGTGAGATCCAGTGTTCCCAGGTCCAGACAGCTCCTAGAAATCTGGGGTAGAGGTCAGGTTGGGAGTGCCAGGTCTGAGCCTTGGTAGACCAGAGCTGGGACTCCTTCAGAACCAGAGTCTGGAGTGAGGGGATGGGGTCCAGGGTGGAAGTGCAAGACTGGAGTCAGGAGGATGGGGACCAGGATCAAGAGCCAGAGTCAGAAGTGGCCGTGCCCAGGTCCAAGACCAGGTGGGAGTCCTGGGGCTCTGGGGATGCACTCTGAGCCCTCCTTCACCTGCAGCAGCCCTGGGCTGCGGGGGTGGTAGAGGGGCCGTGTTTCTACATGCTCAGGTACTAGCTGGATCCCAAGCCCTGGCATCTCCTGCCAGCGCCGCAGCACCAGCAATGCCTGGGCCTCTTCAGAGACATCTCTTGCCACCTTGGAGCCCCTGATACCTACAACAAGAGGTTCGTGAGCTTGGGTTCCACACAGTTCCCAACTCTGCTCCCTTCCTCCCAACCCCCCACCCTCAATAGATGCTCTGGGCTGAGGCAACTGCTGTACTGGACAAACCCATTCCCTGGGAGGACATGTCCACAATGCATAAAAAGTGGCAGATGCTGCTGTAACAATTTTTGCCAGTGAAAAGCCAGCAGTCAGGGGACAGTGGGATTGGCGGGGCTGTGGTCTTTGTACAAACTTTGTTTAGAGAACAGACCACTGGCCGTGTATGAAGCACAAGCTAAATTCTGCACCATATTGTATATTGCATGGGACCCCTATGTACTCAATTAGCTATGGCTCTGAGGGGTTCACTAGGGCTTCCCAGAGATCTCACACTCACCAACAAAGACCATTTTCTCACCACTATTGTCCTTACTCAGACAAACTCACCTCCTCTGCTTGCAGAGGGAGGCGGGATCTTTGAGGCCACATTAGGCTGATCATCAGTGGCCTCCCCATACCTTGCTCTACCATCTAGCCCCCTCTGGATTGTCCAGCAGAGAGAGGCTGATACCTGGGGGCAGGGTCTCTGGCGGTGTCAGAAAGAGTTTGCTGCCCACCTTGACCGCCTCGACTCGATATTCAGGTGGGGGGAGGCCACAGCGTTGGCATAGCCCCGCCAGGATCTGTGAAGGCTGGAATGCATCACGCCAGGCATTGTACCCATCCCTGGAAATGGAAGGTGCCTCAGTTGGATCCAGCATATAAACATAGTTGGGCACAGGGGCAGGGATGGGGGCCCTTGAGGACTAAGGATCCAGGTTCAAAACTACTGGAGAACAGGTTAATCCTCGCTTACAGTAATGGTGAAAATCAAGTAGGCATGCCAGACGCTCCTATGAAAGAGATACTGATATTATTACCCCCCATTTGACAGATGAGAAAACTGAAGCTCAAGGAAGTCAAGTGACTTATTAGTTACAGATCCCAACTCCCAAGCTCATTTCTTGACCAATAATCTATAATGTTTTGGTTGAAGGGGAGTCCCCTGTTATGGAATCAAAGGATCTGGACCTTCAGGTGGGATGTGAACTTGAACATCTTTGGTCAGGCTTAGAATGACTCCCGAGGGCCCTATGGGACTTACACGTCATACTGGGATGCCAACCCACAGCTCGCCCTGTGGTGGCTATAGAATCGGTTTTCCAGATCAATGTGCGTCTCTCCGATGAGGTCATCAGCACCCACAAGGTCATGATCAAACACAGCTACCGTCAGCTCAGGCTCAGCGGGGAGACAAATGCTGAGTTCCAGGACCCTGGCCAGGAGAGAGCACAGTTGAGAACACCCCCACGCCCTGGGGGTGGACTCAGCACCTCTGTCCCTTCCCCCACCATCACCACCAGCTGCCTGAGTGAGAGTCACAGGGCCAGATGGCAAAGTTACTCCCCATCCACAAGCCTAGGGCCCAGCCTCACTCTCCAAAGATGGGGTTCAGCTGCTTGGGGATGTATCGTTCCTTGGTGTCCAGCCGCTCCCGGCCAGCGCTCACCACCACATAGGGGTCTGCTTTGCCATTGGGGTCTGCAGGAGCCAGGTTGGTAGCCTAGGGAGACAGTATGGGGTGGAAATGAGAGAAACGTCAAAACCCAAGGTTGTGCTTGCTGGGCCTACTCTCCAATTTAGTAAAAACAGGAAGTTACCACGGAAAATTCTTCCACTGCAAGACGTTAGCTGAGAGGTTGGATGAGGTGACTTACACTTAATTATTGAAATACAATAATTATGGTCATACAAATAGGTATAACAGGAATATAATGAAGGCTTCCCTGGTGGTCCAGTGGTTAAGAATCCACCTGCCAATGCAGGGGACATGGATTCAATCCCTGGTCCATGAAGACTCCATGTGTTGAGGGGCATCTGAGCCTGTGCGCCACAACTGAGTGCACACTCTGGAGCCCACAGCCCTCAACATGAGAAGCCACTGCGGTGAGAAGCCAGCACACCACAGCTAGAGAGGAGCCCTGTGCAGCAGCGAAGATCCAGTGCAGCCATAAATAAATAAATGCAACTTAAAATATATATAATGAAGCAAAATACGTGGAAACATGTATAGTCAGTTCAGTTGCTCAGTCGTGTGCAGCTCTTTGTGACCCCATGAACTGCAGCACGCCAGGCCTCCCTGTCCATCACCAACTCCCGGAGTTTACTCAAACTCATGTCCATCGAGTCAGTGATGCCATCCAACCATCTCATCCTTTGTCGTCCCCTCCTCCTCCCGCCTTCAATCTTTCCCAGCATCAGGGTCTTTTCTAGTGAGTCAGTCCTTTGCATCAGGTGGCCAAAATATTGGAAGTTTCAGCTTCAGCATCAGTCCTTCCAATGAATATTCAGGACTGATTTCCTTTAGGATGGACTGGTTGGATCTCCTTGCAGTCCAAGGGACTCTCTAGAGTCTTCTCCAACACCACAGTTCAAAAGCATCAATTCTTCAGTGCTCAGCTTTCTTTATAGTCCAACTCTCACATCCATACATGACTACTGGAAAAACCATAGCTTTGACTAGACCGACTTTTGTTTGCAAACTAATGTCTCTGCTTTTTAATATGCTGTCTAGGATGATCATAGCTTTTCTTCCAAGGAGCAAGCGTCTTTTAATTTCATAGCTGCAGTCACCATCTGCAGTGATTTTGGAGCCCCCCAAAATAAAGTTTTCACTGTTTCCATTGTATAAGGGACTTGCTATTCAATTCATAACTTTCCATATCATTTGAGTTTCACTCTTTCACAATGAGCATAGTTTATTTTATTTCACTTTTTATCCCCTTTTTTGTTTCATTTTTAATTTATTATTTTATTTTTGGCTGCACTGGGTCTTGGTTGCTGGGCACACCGATTTCTCTGTGCTGTGAGGGGGAGCTACTCTTCATTAAGGGGCTTGGGCTTCTCACTGCAGCAGCTTCTCTTGTTGTGGAGCACGAGCTCTAGGGTGTGCAGGCTTCAGGAGCTGCAGAACACAGGCTCAAGAGTTGTGGCATCTGGGCTTAGCTGCTCCACAGCATGTGGGATCTTCCAGGACCGGTGATCAAACTGGTGTCCCCTGCATCGCAAGGTGGGTTCTTAACCACTGGACCACCAGGGAAGTCTTTTTTTGTTAAATTAAGAATATTTTAACTAAATAGAAAAATAATACTATGAGCATGTGTGTGCCCAGCTTCATAAATAAAACACTACCAACAAATGTCTCTTGAGTCCCTGACCAGATTTAATTCCCTTTCCATCACTAAAGTAGGGAGGATTCTTTATCTGGGGTTTTTTAATTGGAGTTTCTTGCACACACCAAGAAAGAAAATACTTCTGTTACCTATATATGCATCCCTAAGCAATATATAAGCAAAAAGAAGCATGATTTTTCATGGCTTAAACTGTATGTAGTAAACTTACTTTTTCTATTTTTGAAAACTATGTAATTTAGTAAATACATAACTTATGCATAAATTACTGAGATAGAATTTATACACAGCAGAGTTCCAGTTGAGCCTCATCTTTCCTAGCACTTGGTATTGTCAATCTTTTTTTATTTTTGTCATTCTCATGCATGTAAAATTGAAGCTCATTGAGGTTAATTTGTGTTTCCCTGCTGATGAAACATGTTGAGCTTTTTTTTTCACTTTTGAATGTGCTTATTTGCCTTGTATATATATGTTTCCTTTTGTGAAATGACTTCAAATTTTTTGTTCCACCATTGAGTTTTTAATTTTCAATATTACATTTCTAATTTCTAAACATTCTAACTGGTCCTTCAAACTTGCTGTTTATTTGTAATGGTCTCTTTTTCCTTGCTCATTTTAATTTCATTCTATTTCTTTAAACATTTCATATTCCCTATCTAGTCATTCCAATATCAATGACCTTGGAGTCTGAATCTGTTGTTATTTTTGCAAATTCTTACTCCTGATGGCTTTTTCCTTTTTCTTTTGGTACTTTTTCATCATGGCTCATATTTGGTATGACTCATGCTGAGGGCTTGTTGTGGGTGTTCTCTGCCAGGGAGGGTTGGTTTTCACTCCCGCCAGTTCCCTAGGCAAACTACCAACCTGCAGCCACTTTAAATTAAATCCTCCAAGCAACTCTCGCTCTGGAGCCCACACGCCACAGCTCCTGAGCCCAAGTACTGCAACTACTGAAGCCCTCGCGCCTAGGTCCCCTGCTCCACAACAAAAGGAGCCGCCACAATGAGGAGCCTATGCACCTCAACTAGAGAAGGCCCTCTGGCGACAACAAAGGCCCAGAGCAACCAGACACAATAAACAAGGAAATGAACGAATGAATGAAACCTTCCAGCTGAGCCTGCGGGGATTACACCAGGGGTGAGAATGCAGCTTGTGGTCAGGGATGCTTAGGGAGACTTTTCCCCTCTAACCCATGCCAGAGTTAAGACAGACAAGCTTCCTTGGTGTCTCCTTCTGCCTTGCAGGTTCCTATCTTTGTTCGTCCTTATGCTGAAGGTGTAGGTGTGGGGGCTCCAGCTGGCCCCGGGATTTCATCTTCCGTCCTCACTGCCTGTCATGAGGAAGAGGAGGTCTCTCTGGTCAGAGTGAGTATGGGATGAAAGCCAGCTTTACTACTCCTTTTCTCTAAGTTCCTGTATTAGCTATACTTTCATATTTTCTGTATTCTTTTCTTTTATTTGTTTTTGGCTGTGCAGGAGCTACTCTTCATTGTGGTGTGCGGGCTTCTCATTGTGGTGGCTTCTCTTGTTGTGGCTTGTGGGCTCTAGAGCTCAGGCTTTAGGTGCAGGCGCTCAGTTGCCCCAAAGCATGTGGAATCTTTCCTGATCAGGGATCGAATCCTGTGGCCCCTGCACTGGCAGACAGATTCTCAACCACTGGACCATTAGTCCAATTTTCTGTATTTTTGATGCTCTGGTATCTGGGGCTGTACTGACCCTGGAGAGACTGCCCCTGCCAGGGAGATTAATTCCTAGAGTTAGCAAGCAACACATTTGCCAGAGTACTTTTCATATACAAACCAACTAATCCAGAAATGCCATACAACATCCAACCACCTCCTCTATCTGGCCTTTATACCCCAGAAAGTAATATTCCTCTGCTTTTATCATCCCCACGGCCAGGTACAGACAGCTAGAGACAGTGAGACAACTCCTGTACCCTAAAGCCCGTAGGAATTATTCAAACTAGCCAGACATAAACCTGCTTATGCTGCCTTGCCCCGCCTTCCCATTAAAAACACACACACACAGCAAAGGCTCTGGCCCTCATACTCTTCTTGTTCCTTCTGCCTTCTGACTGGCCCTCATGTTTTCCTGGGTGACCCTGCAAAGCACAGCCTGCTCCACCTCTAGAAAACTGAAGCAAACAGCAGACAATCTTTTCAATGGCAGCCATCTGATCTGTTGGCTTCACCATACGTGGATAATAACAAAACCATGGGTGCATTTTAAAGCAGTTCCTGCTTTTATTTTGGGTTTTTTCCTACTCTAAAATCTCTTACTTTCTTGGAAGCTCAGCATTGCATTTAAAAGATGTTTTTGAAGTATGAAAGTTTCTCAAAAAACTGAAAATAGAGTTGCCATATGATCCAGCAATCCCACTCCTGGGCATATACCCAGAAAAAAAAAAACTGCACTTCAAAAAGATACAGGGAATTCCCTGCAGTCCAGTGGTTAGGACACTTTGCTTCCACTACAGGGGGCAAAGATTCGATCCTTGGTCAAGGAACTAAAATCCTGCATGCCTCTTGGCATGGCCCAAAAAAATAAAAAAATAGATAAAATATAGCAACAACAACAAAGATACATGTACTCCTGTGTTCATAGCAGCACTACTCACAATAACCAAGACATGGAAATAACTTAAATTTCCACTGACAGATGAATGGATAAAGAAGTTATGATACACACACACACACACACACACACAATGGAATACAATTCAGCATAAAAAATAATGAAATAATGCTATTTGCAGCAACACAGATAGAGCTAGAGATTGCCATATTAAGTGAAGTAAGTCAAAAAGAGAAAGACAAACACCATACGATATCACTTATATGTGGAATTTAAAACATAACACAAATGAACTTATTTATGAAACAGAAACAGACTCACAGACATAGAGAACAGACTTGTGGTTGCCAAGGGGGAGGAGGTGGGGAAGGGATGGATTGGGAGTTGGGGATTAGCAGATGCAAACTATTATATGTAGGATGGATAAACAACAAGGTCTTACTGTATAGCACAGGGAACTATATTCAATATCCTGTGATAAATCATAATGGACACATGAAAAGGAATATAAATATATATATATATATATACACACACACACACAACTGAATCACTTTGCTTTACATCAGAAATTAACACAACATTGTAAATCACCTATGACTCAATGAAATTTTTTTAAAAAGTTTTAAGATGTCTTTAAAATTTGATCCAGCATTTTTAGCTTTTGGTGAGAGATGCTAGCTTTAATCTTCAGGGTATGCTCTTCCCCCTTGGGACATAGACTCTGCTGACCTTGAGCTCTGATGAATGATGTCCTCTCTCCCTTCCTTCATGCACATGACTCCATCTGCACAGCTCTTGAAGGCTCTTCAGCTGCCCTGGTGGTTTGCAGTTTTAAGGCTCTGATTTCAGCATAATTGGAACTCAGATTTTTTGTTAATTATTCTTATTTGGCGGTGATTTTCAGGAAAAGGAAGGGGAAATGCCCCACTGGTGTCACCTTCCACAAACTGGGAATCATCAAACTTGCTTACTTCATCCAAATTTCTGTTGGGAGATATATCCTTGCTGATACATGTTACCGTAGTTCATTCAGTTTAACTGTAGTATTTGTTATATGACCGATACACACACACTCTCTCTCCTATTTAGGAACACTTGGGACCTAATCCTAAATAGGTTATTTCTAAATTTGTCATTATTATTAATAATACTAGAATGAGCATATATGTTTTCTTAGACACATTATATGAAATTTTTTCTAGGATTTTATCTAGAAGCATAATTACTGGGTATTGGCTATGAGAATCTTCCCTTTGCTAACATATTGTACATCTTACTACAAACTGTTCTCCAAAGTTGTTATAACAATTTACATTCTGTGGCAGGCAGAATAAATCGTCCCACAAGATGTCCAAATATCCCTGAACCTGTGAATATCTTACTTTACGTAGTAAAAGAGACTTTGCAGATGCAATTAAAGATTACAAGATTAAGGAAGTAGCCTAGATTATCCAGGTGAGTCCAATATAATCATAAAGATTTTTATAAGTGAAAGAGGGAGATGAGAGAATCAGGGAGAGAGATTTGAAGGTGCTACATTGCTGGTTTTGAAGATGGAGGAAGAGGTCATGAGCTAAGATACACAGGCCGCCTGTAGAAGGTCAAAAAGACAAGCAAATGATTGTTTGCAAGAGCCTGTAGAAGGAAGGCAGTTGGGCCAACACCTTGATTTCAACCCAGTGCAACCTGTTTTGGATTTCTGCTCTTTCGAACATTAAGATGATAGATAGACGGTAAGCATGCGGTAACTGGTCGCACCAGCAAAGAGAACTAACGCCTCCTTCGACCAGCAGCTGCCCAGCCCCTGTCTAATCTTTCCAATCGAAGGGAGGGAAATTGGTTTCTCGCGGTTTCAATTATTTGCCTGTCAAATTACAATTAAAGTGCAGGTTTTGTTGTTGTTTTATTTTGTTTCTTTGGTCGCACTGCACAGCCTGCGGGATCTTAGTTCCCGACCAAGGATCAATCGAACCCTCACCTCCCCACCCCCCACCCCTGCATTGGAAGCAGAGTTTTAACCCCTGGACCACCAGGGGAGTCCTAAGTTGAAAGACTTGCTAATGTTTATCGACCATTGGAATTTCTTCTTCAGTCAATTCCCTTTTCATATTTTTTTCTCAATTTTTCTTTTTGGCCTTACAGATTTGCAGGAGTTACTTAAGCATATTGCAGACACTAGCCCTTTATTGATTATGCACAGGATAAATATCTGACCCCAGCCTGTGTTTAGGCTGTCAGTTAATCTAACGGGTCTATGGATGCCTAGGAGTTTAGTCTGAATGGAGTCACATGTATTTTTTTCCCCTAATTTAGGAAAACTTCCCCCTGCCCAAGATCATAAAGATATCTTAATATTTCCTTATAGTTTTGCTGTTCACAATCAAATATCAGATTTGGCTGGATTTTCTTGTGGATGCTATAAGTAAGGAATTTCATTTTAATTTTTCCACATAAACAATCCATCTTCATGGGACCATTTATAGAACAGTCTCATTTTCCCCCCAAATGATCTGCAGTGCCAAAGAAAGTGAAGTCGCTCAGTCGTGTCCGACTCTTTGCGACCCCATGGACTGTAACCTACCAGGCTCCTCTGTCCATGGGATTCTCTAGGCAAGAATCCTGGAGTGGGTTGCCATTTCCTTCTCCACTGCAGTGCCAACTCCGGTATAAATTTCTATGTCTGTTTTTGTTTTTGTTTTTTTTTTCTTTTGGTCAAGATAAGCAGCTTGCAGGATCGTAGTTCCCCGACCAGGGATCAAACCTGGACTCCCAGCAGTGGAAGCATGGAGCCCTAACCACTGGTCCACCAGGGAATTCCCATGTGTCTGTTTTTTGTTTTAACTTCTACCCTGTCCCATTGGCCTAATCATCTGTTCCCATGCCAAAATTACACTGCCTTAATTACCATAGCTTATAAGAATTCTTGTCTTCCTACATTGTTCTTCAAAATTGTCTTGATTACTCTTGGTACTTTGTTCTTCCATAGACATTTTACAATTAGCTTTTTAATTCCAGGGTAGCAACCCTTAGCCTTGTGCCTTATAGTACACACTACACTGCTTGAATTGCATTCTCCCTTTCTTTCCACTCCTTAACCATCCACACACTTTAGGTAAGTCAGTCCCTTTAGTTTATTCTTCTGGTATTTCTGGTGCACAGAGGAACAAAGGGGTAAATTCCTTGGATCTTTTTCTTTCTTCCATGGGCAGTGGCACACTGTGGGTACTCTTTTGTATTCTGCTTTTTTCACTTTATACATGTCTTGGAAGTCACTCCATATCAGTTCAGAGATCATCTTCATTCTTTTTTACAGCTGCATAGTACACTGGTGTGTGGATTGTTGATTCACCCTTTCTGCTATATATGTGCATTTAATAAGATTTGATTTGGGGACTTCCCTGGTGGTCCAGTGGATAGATTCTACGCTCCAAATGCAGAGGGCCCAGGATCAATCCCTGGTTGAAGAACTAAGATCCCACATACCACAGCTAAGCTCACACACCGCAAATAAAGTACTGCATGTTGCAATGAAGACCCAGCACAACCAAAATAAATAATACATTTTAAAAATAAAATAAAAAATGACATTTGATTTTTAATGGCCCTCCAGCTTTAGAAATTTGATTATTTTCAAAGTGAACGTGAAAAGCTCTCAGTCATGTCTGACTCTTTGTGACTCATGGACTGTGGTCCATGGAATTTTCTAGACCAGAATACTGGAATGGGTAACTGTTCCCTTCTCCAGGGGATCTTCCCAACCCAGGGATCAAACCCGGGTCTCACGCATTGCAGGCAGATTCTTTACCAGCCGAGCCACCAAGGAAGCCCTTATTTTCAAAACTGCCCAGCAAATTTTTTAAAATATTATTTATTATTTGGCTGTACCGGGTCTCAATTGCAGTCTGTGGGATCTAGATCCCTGATCGGAGATCAAACCTGGGCCCCCTGCATTGGAAAGGCAGAGTGTTAGCCAGTGGACCACCAGGAAAGTCCTGTCCAGTCCATTTCTATAGCCTTTTTGTTCTCTGCCCGTTAAATAATTTTAAATAGTTGTTTTGTATTTGAAAATTCTAACATCCAAAGCCTTTAGAGAACTAATTCTCCTTTGTATTATCTCTTTCTCACAATTTTTCCTCGATGATTGTTTTCTTATATAGATTGTCATTTAGTATTGTGAACCCAAATTTGGTTATCTAAATCTCTTGGAGTCTGTGAAGCCTGATTTGGGACCACTTTAAGCCGAGTTCTCAGCTTTGAGTTTTCTGGATTATGCAGATAATAAAATCTCAAGTCTTAGGGATCTCCCTGGTGGTCCTGTGGTTAAGAATTCACCTGGCAGTGTAGGGGACGTGGATTGGATCCCTGGTCGGGCAACTAACATCGCCCATGCTGCAGAGCAGCTAAGCCGGTGGGCTGCAGCTACTGAGCCCGGGCGCCACAACCAGAGCCCGGGCGCCACAACCAGAGCCCGGGTGCCACAACCAGAGCCCGAGCGCCACAACCAGAGTCCGTGCGCCACAACATGAAGATGCCATGTGACACAACATAGATCCTGCATGCTGAAACTAAGACCTGATGAAGCCAAGTAAAGAAATACATTAAAAAAAAATTCAAGTCTTAAATCAATATGAGGGCAAAACTCTAATAATAAATCCTCAGGAAAGGTATTTTTTCTGTTTCACCCAGCTGGAACAGAGGCTGAGACAGACCATTTACCTTACAGGCTCCTTTTCCAGTGGATGGGCTTCCTCTTGACCACCTTTCACTGAGAGTAGAGCCCTTCCTGGGTCCTGCTTTATGCAAGAGTCTTAGTTGTGTCTCCCACCTTGTACAGGCTGTTCAGTATTAGAACCTAAGCCTTGGGGTCCAGATATTCTCAAGAGAGTCTGACTTCAGGGCTTGTTCAGGGATTCCTGCTGTTTCCTTATTTGACCACTGAGAATTCCCCTTCTTATGAGTTTAGCATTTGTATAAGACATGCTTATCTAGCATTTCTAGATGTATTATATCAGGAAATTATTTCAGACCATCTAGGCTGCAATGCCATTAGTAGCAGAAGGTCCAGATGACTGCAAGGTCTCCAGAGACTTCAGGAAACAGGTGTTTTATGATATAAATAGAAGGGAGGGAGGGACTTCCCTGGTGGTGCAGTGGTTAACAATCTACCTTGCAATGTAGGATTCAATCCCTGGTCAGGGAACTAAGATCCCACGTGCTGTGAGGCAACTACACCCGAGCACCACAGTGAATACCCAGTGCAGCCAAAATTTGAAAAACAATAAATAAATAAATAGAAGGGAAAAGACCTTCTTTCCTATTGTCTAGGATGAATGTACTGTTGGGAATGAAATATGGGAAGTGGGAGCAGAAGGAAGAAGGGAGTGGGCCAAGAGAGTCTGGACTTTTCCATAGGTACAAAAACACCTATAAAATAAGGATAATTACCAAACTAGTATGTCTAGTCTTCTAGTAGTCTAACAAACTAGACCAAGTTACTGATGCATCATCTCATTTGCTCTGAAGACGGCATATCTTATCCACCTGTAGACAGATAAGGACACTGAGTCCCAAAACAAAGCATAGTGGGACTTCCCTGGTGGTCCAGTAGCTAAGACTCTACACTCCCAATGTAGGAGGTCCAGATTCAATCCCTGATCAGGGAACTAGATCCCACACATCACCCTCGCACCATGACTAGAGAAGCCTGCATGCTACAATGAAGACTCAGCTCGGCCCCCCCACAAAAAACAAAATAAAAATGCTTTTTAAAAAAAGCAAAGCTTTGTGCCCAAAGTTAAATAGTTCATAGGTGATGCAAAGCTGTTCCTCTTTACAGCTTGTATTCAGAGCTAGAGACACCAAAAAACAAAAAGAAAAATGCTCACAGAAAAGAAGCCAACATAATTAGATACAGAACATATTGTATTGTCCCTGCCCATGAAACATTAAAGGAAAAAGAGCCAAGTAATGCACATTATCTGGTGTATGCACTAGGATGCTGAGGTTACAGCAGAAGAGTGCCGCAGAATGTTTCTTTAAATTACATCTTAGAATCCCTATTTTTAAACTAGCTAAAAATACAGCATCTGTTCTGTGCTGGGAGTAAATGTGTAGCAACCCCGTCACTCCCTTCACTCTCTGAGATGCCTTTAAGGAAACTTCAGGGCCCTGCTGAGTGTTGTATGAAAACCCTGATGGTCCAGTGGTTAAGAACCCACTTGCCAATACAGGAGACACAAGTTCAATCCCTGGTCCGAGAAGGTCCCACATGCCATGGAGCACCTAAGCCCAAGTGCTGGGACTACCAAAGCCTGTGCTCCACAACAAGAAAAGCCACTGTAGTGAGAAGCCTGTGCACCGCAATGAAGAGTAGCCCCTGTTCACGCAACTAGAGAAAGCCCTTGCATAGCAATGAAGACCCAGGGCAGCCAAAAATAGTTAATTCATTAAATGATTGATTTTTTAAAAAATAAAAAAATCCTGCGCAATGGGAAGACCTGTACAAAGACTTTGGTGAGAGGCCGTCATGAAGCTTTATGGGTTGTGCTCTTCCTGGAATTACTCTCCCCATTCTTTTAATATGAGACTAGAACTATGAATAAGGAGTCAGAAGATCTAAGCAGTAAATTCATGTTCTGCCGTGAGCAAGTCGTGTAACCTTGGGGGGTCTCTTAACTTTGTACCTAAGATTTCCCACCTGAAAAATGAAAAAGCTGGACTCTGATCCCTTCTGTGTGTAGGTTTTGTGTACATTACCTTTGCTGGACTTAGAGGCATGCAGGGTCAACGGATGCTCACCTTTATAACATATACTCTAACCAGGAGCTTGATGGGCCGGTTCTGTGGGATCCCCCGGGAAACCTGGGGCTCAGAGAAGGACACGGCCTCTGATTCTGGGTAAATGAGGAAGGAGCCCTGGGTATGGGAATGGGAGCAGAAAAAACACTGCTAAGAAAGACCTTCTCCTGCATCCCCATCTGTGCTCCCTGGTCCCCTATTCCTCCCCCAAACATACCTTAAACTTGCCCACAAGCTTTCCAGACCCTTCATCCTCTCCATCTCCACCCTGACTCCCCTGCCCACGGTACAGAGGAAACACATTCAGCCAGTCTTCAAAGTGGTTAAACTCTTCCTCCAGGGAGGTGTTGTAAATCTGAAAGGCAAGGACCTCAGTGACAGCCCGATGTTTCAGAATCTGAGCAAAACTCCCTCTCCCAACATCCAGTTACCTTCAGAGTGGCAAGTGCTTTTTTCTGGGACACAGAGCCTTTGACTTCAGGCTCACTCCGGTCATGGGCTTCCCCATCCACATAAATGGAGTGAACCCCATCTGGGGATAGCAGAAATGCCCCATTATAAACTGGTGTGGGGCTTCACTGGTGATCTAGTGGTTAAAAATCACTTGCCAATGCAGAGGACACAGATCTGATCCCCCGTCCGGGAAGATCCCACATGCCATGGAGCAACTAAGCCCGCACACCACAACCGCTGAGCTTGCGCGCTCTAGAGCCTGCAAGTCACAACTACTGAGCCCACACACTGCAACTACTGAAGTCTATGTGCCTAGAGCCCATGCTCCACAACAAGAGAAGCCACCAGAATGAGAAGCCTGTGTACCACAAGAAAGAGGAGCCCCCACTGGCTGCAACAAGAGAAAGCCTTGCACGCAGCAACGAAGACCCAACACAGCCAAAAATAAATAAATAAATCTTAAAAAGAGAGAAGGAAAGAAGCATGGTGTTGGGAAAGGGAGGGAGACAGAAAGAGGAAAAGCAAGAAAGCCCATCTCTTACCTGAATTCCCAGGGTCATCCATTTCATCCTCATCAAAGTTGGCCTGAAATCAGTGGGCAGGTCAGAGATCCTTCCCTTCCCTTCACCTCCTTCATCTACCCCTTTTCCAGGATAGGGAGCTGGGAAACTTTAGTTCAAGTTCCAGCTGGGTAAGCCCACTTGCGTATTCAAAGCCTTAGTTTATCATGTAGTCCTGATAGGCAACCATGAGTTACATGTGGAACTGCTGAGCACTTGAAACGTGGCTGATCCAAACTGAGCTGTGCTCAAAGTGTAAACTACACACTGGATGTCAAAGACTAGTATAAAATGAGACTGTAAATTATTTCATTATTAATTGTTTTTGATAGTTACTTCTTGAAACGCTATTGTACATATACTAGGTTAATAAAACATATTATTAAAAATCAACTGGTTCCTTTCACTTTTTTAAAAATGTGGCTGCTACAAAAGTTAAAATTGCATATGTGGCTCACGTGATATATTGGACAACACAGCTGTAGATAATGGAGTTAATAATCCCCAACTTCTCAAACTGTGGTAAAGATGAGCAAAGATGGCTGTTACAGAGTTTTGAAAATCTGTACAGCTCCATGTTTGATGAGATCCTTCTTCTTACCATTCACCCTCCTCTGCCTCCAGCTCCCCCACACCCACCCCCAGCACCTTCCCCTGCTCCCACCCGGCCCTGGAGCTCCTGCAGCGATGCATAGTACTTGGACCACCAGTCAAGTTCTTCAGGCTCTGGGATGTCCTCCTCCAGCCCTGGGCCTTGATTCAGGAGGCCTTCCAGAGGCAGCTTCTTCAGAGGAGCCTGGGGAAGCAAGAAATCAGCGCCCCTAGCCCAGCACCACCCCAAGCCCTGCCAGCCCCTTATCCATCCATCCCCCCTACTCCATCACCTTCAGGAGCCGTCTGGGTGTCCCCATGTTGGCCCTTAAGGGGTCCAGGAACCTCTGTCCTGAGAGGGGACAAACAACACCAGGAGAAGGACAGGCAAGTAGAAATCAGACTCCATGTCCCGCTGGAGGGTCTCCGGGAGCCAGCTCAGCCAGGAATTAGATGAAGACTTCTGTCTGGTGGCCCCTAAGGGGAGAGCCCCTTACCTTGAGGTTCCTTGGGGACCAGATCCCCCATCTCCTCCTCTTCTTGATCCTCAAGGGTATCCTCTTGACCCTGAAGAGTGAATCTCAGCATGTGGGGGACAACGTGGGACCCCACAAGCACTGTGCGGCCAAAGGCCCGGCGCTCAATCACCAGGATGCTGAGAGGGGGCTGCAGGTAAGGCTGCTCTGGCAAGTCCTGGGGGTGGGAGAGAGGACCTGGATCTCTGCAGACTTGGAGAGGAGGGAAAGGCCGCAGCAGAGACAGGTGAGGAAACAAGGCAGCTTAATGTGCATTTGAAGTCCACAGCCTCACTGAGTCGTCGCTGGTGAGCCACTCACTGCCTTCCCAACCCACTCCCCAGCTAAAAGGGGACACAGTCCTGGATTGGAAAGGCTATTGTATCACATGACATAACAGATACAAAAGTAATTTGGAGCCTACAAAGTGCTATCAGAAACATGAGGTTGTTGTTATTATTATGTAAAGGAGAAATACTCAGTTTGCTAATATAGGTTTAGAACCATAAACTTATATATAACCTTTAATCTGGAAATTCTGTGTCTATCAGTGGATTCTGAGTAGGGAGGGGGAACACAGTTAAAGTACTGTATTGTTGGTTTTATTTGACATATATGTGACAATCACAGCACAAAAGAAGGAGAAATGCAGTTATAATAGAGCAAAGTATTTCTATTTTGCTGAAACTAAATCAGTATTAATCTGAAACAGACGGTGAAAAATCAGTATGCATACTGTAATCCCTGGAGCAACTACTAAGTAAATACCAACTAAGGAATTAGAGTAGTACACTAACAAATATCTATTTAATACAAAAGAAGACAGTGAAGGAGGAACAAAAAGTAAATGAAATGTATAGAAAACAAATAGCAAAGAGGCAAATGTAAATCCAACCATATCAGTAATAATATTAAGGACTTCTCTGGTGACCCAGTGGTTAAGAATCCACCTGCTAATGTAGGGAACATGGGTTCGATCCCTGATCCGGGAATATTCTACATGCCGTGGGCATCTAAGCCCGCGTGCAGCAACTACTGAAGCCCAAGTGCCCTAGCGCCCGTGCTCTGCAATGAGAAGCCCAGGCAGCACAACTAGAGAGTAGCTGCTGCTTGCTGCAATGAGAGAAAAGCCTGCTCACAGCAACGAAGACCCAGTGCAGCCAAAAATAAATAAATAAATATTAAAGAGCCTTTATTTCATTGGCTCCTCATAATACACTTCTGTCCCCATTTCAAACAAGCAGACAAATTAAAGCTCAAATCAGACAAGTGATTTGACAAGCACTTAAGTGACACTGCCAGAACTTGACTCCAAGCCCACACTACGGTAATTACAAATTAAACAAAGAATGTATTTATCTTTCTAACCCCTGGTGTCTCAGTTTCCTTCAGACTCACACTTCATGACCTTTGGCTAATCCACTCAATCAATAGAGCCAATAGAGCATCACCAGTTCATGGATTAATACAGGGATCGGCTAATCATTGCCTGTTATCAAGTCTAGCCTGTTGCCAGGTTTTGTAAATAAAGTTTTCTTGGAACAGTCATACTCACTCATTTCCTTGTTGTCTTAAGAGTGTGTATAATAGCAGAGTTGAGTAATTGCAACAAAGCCTAAAATCTTCACTATCTTGCCCTCTATAGAGGGGCTTCCCTGGCGGATCAGTGGTAAAGAATCCACCAGCAATGCAGGAGACACAGGAGATGTGGGTTCAACCCCTGGGTTGGGACGGTCCCCCAGAGGAGGAAATGGCAACCCACTCCCAGTATTCTTGCCTGAAAAATTCCATGGACAGAGGAGGCTGTCTACAGTCTATGGGGTCACAAAAAAGTCAAACATAACTGAGCAACTGAGTACACACAGCACATACACCCTTTATAGAAAGTCTGGTGATCCCTGGGTTAATCTAATATAACAAGCCAGGAACTCACCATCTCACTGCCCTATTCCAGTTCTCAGCCCAGCACTTCTTGGCCCCAGCCCATGTCCTTACCACTGTGAGATGCTTGACGAGCTGGGTGAAATTGGGATTCTCATGGTAACTGGCCAGGACCTCCGACTCCACTTGCCGACCTGCCACCTCCAGCACAACCTGGGGCTGCTCCACCTTGAATAGGTGCATGCGGCCAAGGCCCCTGAGACCCCAGAACAATACCTGGAGTTGAGAAGTGGGAGATTCAGGGGACTGTACCTCACTGAAGAACACCCAGATTGGGGGAAGGTGGGAGGATGTGAGCCCACTACCTCAACACGGAACTCCCTGAGCACCGGGTGCACGTGGGGTGGCAGGGACAGGCGTCCAGAAAGGGGCTCAGCCAGGAGGGCCAGGTCCTGGGGCTCCACATCACTGGGCACTGAGGGCTGCAGGGAGACAAGATCAGAGCTCAAAGAGGAATCAGGCAGGAGGAGGGGAAGTCTGGACTCAGGGTAAAGACATGGAGGACTGCTGGTGAGATAGAAATGCAGAGGAACCTGGCAAGGCTAGATTAGCAGGAAGGGATTATCTCAGGAACAGCCTTGTACAGGGAGAAGATGAGTGTCTGAAGCAAGGGGATCAACCCGCAGCCTGGGTTCTCTGGGGTTGGAGGCCTGGCAAGGTGAACCGAGGGGAGGTCTACTTGAGTGTTCCCTGGAGTCAGGAGGTCCAGTGAGGTGGCCCCAGGACAGACCTGCAGCCCTCATTCTCTGGGGATAAGGAAGCTGGAGGAGTAACCCTGGCACATGCCCACATTCCTGGAGCGAGAGAACCCAGCAGAATTGCAGGAGCAGTCCATGGGGTGTCCCAACTAGACCCCAGCACTCTGACCTCAAGCCCGCTACTATAGTCCAGTTCAATGAGCTCAAAGGTGGCGATAAGCTCCCCCGCTGCCCGGGACCCCTTCCTCAGGGGGAAGAACTGCAGTTCAGGACGTTGGTAAGGGTCCTCCATCAACTTCACCCTCGGCGCGGCCAGCGCCCTACCCAGGAACACATCGGGGCCCTGTGGGGAGCAGAGCAGTGAAGATAAAAGTAGAAGAGGCTCAGGAACCAGGGGAGGGTGCATCGAGATGAGGAGAGGAAGGTCCTTGAGGGTGGGAACCCAGGTGGGGCCCAGGTCACACTCACGAACTTATTGTGGTCAAAGATGTTGATGATCACTAGGGGCGGCTCATCCTGCAGGTGCTGCCTCCTCCCATCCACGATCAGTTGATCAAACACTAACAGCTCGTCCCACAGGGGGCTCAGCGTCTGCTCCAGGACCTTGAGGGCCAGGCAGGGAGGGAGGTAATGGTGGGTAGTGTCAGGAGAACCCGTCACCCCTAAGACCCTCTGGTTCTCCACCACCCCCTAAATCAGGGTGGTCTAATCCAACACCCTGTCCTGAAAATCCATGGCAGAAGAGAGACTGGGAGCCTCAGAAGAAGTTCAGTTCCCACCCACCTTGTCTCCCAGTGCGCCTCCACCACCCACGTCCCAGCCCAGCCCTCACCCGCGTGGTCTGGCACTGCGTAGAAATGAGAACTCTAGCAAAGGGGTCCGAGAGCCCACTGTCATCCGCAGCCAGCACACCTCGGGCCTGGTACAAGTGGGCCCGGAGCTGGAAGTAGCTGAAGTCTGGGGTGGAGGGAAAGAAGGGGCTGTGTGAGCTCAGGGACCACTGGAGTCCCTGACCTCAGACCCGTCTGAATCCTCAGCTGAGCATCTAGCCCCACACCTGGGGCAGATGGAGAGCCAGCTGGCCCGCCTCACGGCCTGCACTCACCGTCCCGGTACAGGCTGTGGGGCAGCCCAACAGAGGGCTCAGGCAGCAGGTCCACAGGGAGATCTGCAGTGCAGGCCTTGGCTTGCTTGCCCAGCCCCAGCCACAGGAAGAGCTCCAGCTTGGCACAGACCTCACCAGCGTCTGCCCCTGGTGCCTGTTGTGGGAGGAGCCATGTTAGGGCCCCACCTCTTACTACCCCTGCGAGACCAATCATCTTGCTCCTCCAAGGCAGGCCTCTGCTCTCTGTATCACCAGATCCCTAATCCACAGAGCACTCTCTAGGGACCTCCCTGGTGGTCCAGGGTCAAGACTCCGCACTTCCAATGCAGGGGACGTGAGTTCAGTCCCTGGTCAGGAAACCAAGATCCTACTTGCCTGGCAGCATGGCCAAAATAAAAACCAAACAAATAAACAAAGCACTCCCTGTACCTGACCCTCTTCATGCCCTCCACCTGAGACTCCATTATCCTTAACTTCCATTCCCTGTCCCCCCTGCCCCAACACTGCCACTTCCTATGCCCCAAACCCCAGACCCCAAACCATGCTCGAGTTCTGCAGTTCACTACCCCCAACTCAGCCCTATGTCCTCTCATCCCCAACACATGAGATTCCCTGTCCCTTACCCAGAGATCACAACTCACCACCAGGGACCCCTGCTGATGTCTATCCCAAAGATACCTCATTTAGAAATATTCTGCTCCAAAATCAGCTGGACTTATCAGGAACTAATTAGTCCCATTTTCATAACCAGGCCCATCTGTCAGAGCCTAGTCAGCAGAAGGGCCAGTTCATGCTCAGAGATGACAAGATTTGCTGTTTATCTCACATCAAAGTTCACCTGGGTAAAGGCACAATTTCCTTTTGGCATTCTAGATAATTAAGAGTTTGGTATCCTTTTTAAAATTTTTGGCCATGTAGCACAACATGTGATATACTTTTTTTTAATAATAATAAATTTTTAATTGAAACATTTTAATTTGTTAAAAGTTTAAAAATCAAATTAAAAATTTTGACTATAACATTTTAATTAAAAAAAGCTTAAAAAATAAAGAGTTTTGAGGGAATTCCTTGGCGGTTCAGTGGTTAGGACTCTGTACTTTCACTGCCAAGGACTCGAGTTCGATCCCTGGTCGGGGAACTAAGATCCCACAGGCTATGTGGTGTGGCCAACAATTACAAATAAAAAAATAAAGAGTCTGGGGACTCCTACTGTGCACCGTGTGGCTACGCCCCAATGCCTGTGCTGCCCTGTGAGCCTCATCCCACTCCAGTCCCCAGCACCCTCACCCCCCAAGACCCCTCACTGTGAGCAGCAGGCTCTGGATCTTCCCACAGTCCCGGCCCTGTTCCTCCTCCACCACAGAGAACAGCACATCCTGGGCAGGAATCCGGGCCCAGGCCACACGGCGCCGCCCACTGAGCATCCAGATCAGCACATCCGGGAGGGGTGACTGGGGCTGCAGGCAGAGAACTGGGTTATAGTGGTGAACTTGGAGTTGAGACCACCTGCTCCCACAGCTTCCACTGGATGGACGTCTCCAGCCCTGACCTCCCCCCAAACCCTAGATCCACCTGGCCATCTACATCCTGGACATCTCTTCCCTGGATGCCCTTTCCCTACAGGCCTGACTTTTTTTTTTTCTGGTCTCTCTATTTATCTTTTTAAATTATGTTAAAATACATAAAACATAGGCTTCCCTAGTGGCTCAGACAGTAAAGAATCTTCCTGCAATGCAGGAGACCCAGGTTCGATCTCTGGGTTGGGAAGGTCCCCTGGAAGAGGGAATGGCAAACCATTCCAATATCCTTGCCTGGAGAATTCTATGGACAGAGAAGCCTGGTGAACTACAGTCCATGGGGTTGCAACGAGTCAGACACCACTGAGCAGCTAACACTTCCACACTTTCACTCACACATAATGTAAAATTTCCCATCTCAGCCACTGTTAAGTGTACAGTTAGGTAGGACATTCACATTATCGTGAAACTATCACTGTTGCCCACCTCCAGAAGCTTCTTCCACGGTAGGACTGACACTCTGTACCCATTAAACACTAACTTCCTATTTTCCCCTCCCAGCCCTGACAGTAACTATCCTATTATCTCTCTATGAATTTGACTACTCTAGGTACCTCATATCAGTGGAATCATATGTATTTGCCCCTTTGTGATTGGCTTTTTTCATTTATCATAAGGTCTTCAAGGTTCACCATGTTGGAGCACGTGTTAGCCTGATTTCCTTAGTTTTCCCTCCTCCCAACCTGATTTCTCTGCAGTGATCCCCACCTCTCCTTCCACTGCTCTGCATTCCAACTGTGTCTTTGCACATGCTCTTTATTCTTTCACACTTGCCAAACTCCAACATGCCCTTCAAGATCTGATACCAAGGACTTCCCTGGTGGTCCAGTGGTTAAGCATCCACCTGCCAGTGCAGGAGATGCTGGTTCGATCCCTAGGTTGAGAAGATCCCACATGCCAAGGAGCAACTAAGCCCATGTGCCATAACTTCTGAGCCCACACTCTAGAGGCCATGCTCCACAGCAAGAGAAGCCACTGCAATGAGAAACCCATGCACCACAACTAGAGAAAGCTGATATGCAGCAACGAAGATCCAGCCCAGCCATAAATAAATACATAAAAATGATTTTTTGAAAAAAAATCTGAGACCGATATCCAACTCCTCACTCTTTGACCCTGAGGATCTATTGGTTCCTGGGGTCAAAACTTTCTGTACCTTTGGAATTATTGAGCTTCAGAGTACAGCAGAAATGGCTTTGAAGTCTAACTCTGCCACTTAACCAGCCATGACACAGTGGATCCACCACTTTCTTTCTCTAAGCCTTAGTGTCTGCACTTGTCAAAAGAGGTACATCTTCCCAAGGTTGTTGAATTACACAGGATAACACATGCAGATACTTCGCAAAACAAACTTTCTAAAAATGTGAACTTCCTTTACCCTTCCCATGTGTTGTTTCAGAGCTCCAGACCAGGGAAGTCATGCCAATGAATGTATTCTCAAATCTTCTTCCGAAGAGATCCTGACTGTTCCCTGCATCCCTGCTGGGTCCTAGAACGTACATGACCCTTAGCTGCTCCAAATGGAACTTGGTCCTCTATTCAGAGCAACAGATCCTATGGCCGGGCATGGATCCACAGGACTAATGTTAGGTCAGTTCTACCCATAAGGCCCCTGGTAGGCTTAGGAAAAAGGGTATTCAAGGTGGGAAAATGGATGCGTAAGGCATTACCTCCTGGGCCAGCAAGCGCAATTTCACCAGGAGCTTCTTGGCCAATGCCACTTTCTCTGGTACGTTTCTCTGCCTCAGGCCCCGTAGGAGCCGCAATCCTTGCTTTGCCAACAAGTTCTGAAAAGTTAGGAAGAGAACATGAGTGGCGGGTCTCTGCTGGGTGCCCCTGATCCCCTTCCCCAGATCGTACCAGGCTATACACCAGCAGTTTCCCTCGGCATCGATCCAGGGCGTTGGGCCGGGTCATTGTCCTGCTCTCAGCACCAGTGCAAAACTGTCTGCAGGAGCAGGGGCAGGCGTGGCAGGTGGGAACATTGTCCGCTAGGAGCCGCCTTCCTCAGAGGAGGTCTCCCACACCAGCCTCCCTCACAGCTCCTCTGTCTTGTTCGCAAACAGGCATCTTTGGGGCTTCCCTGGTGGTCCAGTGGTTAAGAATCCGCCTTCTAATGTAAGGGACATGGGTTCCATCCCTGGTCCAGGAAGATCCCACATGCCATGGAACAACTAAACCCATGCACCACAACTGCTACTGAACCAGTGCTCCAGAGCCCACAAGCTGCAACCACTGAAGCACCTAGAGCCTGTGCTCTGCAGCAAGAGAAGTCTGAACACCGCAACCAGAGAAAATTCTGCAGAGCACTGAAGATCATCCACCGCCAAAAAATAAAATAATCTTCAAAAAAGAAAAATAATAGCCCCGGGACAAACTGGTGGGGGGGAGGGGGTGTGTGTGGGGGTTCAGGATGGGGGGGACACATGTGCACCCGTGGCTGATTCATGTCGACGTATGGCAAAAGCCACCACAATATTGTAAAGTAATTATCCTCCAATTAAAATAAATTAACTTTTAAAAAAATTAAAAAATAACAGGCATCCTTCCTCAGTTAAGGATGGCTTCTGTATTTGGACCATTTCCCAACTCATTAAGGCCAGCATCACTTTGGGGCCCTAGAATGTACTATAAATTAACTATTTACTGCCCTGGCTGCTCAGTGTAGCCCAGGCCCAACAGCATTGGTATGACTTGGTTAGAAACACAGAATCTCAGCCCCACCCTGACCTTCTCTGTCAGAAACCTGTATGTTTATACTTGGAGGATTCAAGTGCATATTAAAGGCTCACATGGGCTGTACTTGACAGTTCCAACATGGACTAAAGATAGTTCCAACAATGTGTGCCCAAACCAAGTGCATGAGTTCCAGTGACTGCCCCCCACTACCCATCTAAAAGCAAAGCCTTCCAAGCCCCCTCCACTGCTCTTTCTCTCACTCACATTCCACATCAACCCATCAGCATATCACTCGTTGTTGTTCAGTCACTGTCGTGTCTGACTCTGAGACCCAACGGACATGTCACATCACTTAGCATATCACTTAGGCTCTGTTTTCAAAATACATTCAGAATCTGACCACTTTCCTCCTTTTCCAGTCCCACCCTGGTCCAAGCCACCATCACGTCTCACCAAGCTTATTGCAAGAGCCACCTAGCTGTTCTCACTTCTTCCACTCTTACCCTCTGGCCTTCAGAATGTTCTCAATACAGCATCCAAAATCAGTTTTTCAGTACTCTTCAGACCATTTTACTCCTCCCCAGAAGTTTCTCATCTCAGAGTTAAAAACAAAATTCTTAAAATGATCTTAATGGGGAGATTTCCCTGGTGGTCCAGTGACTAAGACTTGGCACTCTCGATGCAGAGGGCCCGGGTTCAATCCCTGGTCAGGGAACTTGATCCCACCTGCTGCAGCTAAGAGTTCCCATGTCACAGCTAAAGATCCCATACACCAAAATGAAGATAGAAGATCCCGCAGGCCTACTAAGACCTGGTGAAGCAAAATAAATAAATAAAAATATTTTTTAATGGCCTAAAAGGCCCTATATGCTCTATTTCTCTTTAGTTCCCTGTCTTCATCAAATATTACTCTCCCCTAAAGCTCAACCCTACAGTTAAACTGGTCTTTTTGCTCCTCCTTGAATACCCCAAGCCTATTACCATCCTCAAGGTCTCTCATTAGCTGTTCCTTATGCTGGAATGTTTGGCCCGAGACCTTCCCATAGCTCATTCTCCCCTTCTTTGTTAAGGCTTTTGCTCAAATACCTATTCACAGACCTTTCCTGCTCATCCCATCTCAACAACCCCTTCCACTTTCTTTATCCTCATCTCTGCTTTTTCTGTCTCTCTAAATAGAATGTAAGCCATAGCAGGGACTTCATTTTGATTACCACTGTATCCTCAGGGCCTGGCACCTAATAGATGCTCGAAAAATTACTTTTTGGGTAAAGTAAAATGATTTTTAATCCATGGAATTTGGGGCCCTTTTTGACCCCCCCAGTGATTTCTTAACTTTTTATTGTGGATATTTAAATATATATACATGTTATAGATATATAAAATAAGTGACTCCAAGGATTTTACACCTAATACTGCTCCCAGAGCTTGTCTTTTTAACTTATAACTCTTTACTCCAAGACTTCTATTGGCAGACACAATCTGACTGACAAGGGTCAAAACTGTACCTATTTAACTGTTAATTGTATAACTTTTAAAACTTCACTTATTAACATTGCTATTGATTAAAAATTGACAAGAGAAAAATATCTTCTTGACAAGACTTAGATCCACAAAATTGGATTCAGGAAAATTAGATCTGGTAGAAATAATAGTCATGCACACACAAAAAAACCACACTGGAAAAAGCTATAAAAAGTGAAATACTATATGAGTAAATCTTTCATCAAAATTTCCCTGCCAAAGAATACTTTTAGTAATAAAATAATTAGGACTTTCCTTGTAGCTCAGATGGTAAAGAATCCTCCTGCAATGCAGGAGGAAATGGTAACCCACTCCAGTATTCTTGCCTGGAGAATTGCATGAACAGAGGAGCCTGGTGGGCTACAGTTACATGGGGTCACAAAAAATCAGGCACAACTAAGCAATTAAACTTTCAAAAAAAATCAGTGAAGTGAAAATAGTTTCATTGCATCATATAAAAAATTAAGCAAGTAATTAAACTGGATTAAATATGGTTGCTCTTTTAGAGACATAGAGAATATAGACAGAGAAGAGAGCCTTACAGTGAAGCCCAGGGACATAGTACATGAAACCTGTAACATTCAGAGGTCAAGAAGATAGGGAACCAGCAAAAGAGATGAGAAGGAATGGCCAGGGAAGCCCAAGGAAAACCAGGGACATGGAAGTCAACAGCAGAGTCTTTCAAGAAAGTGGGTGGGGTCAACTGTGTTCACCTGAGTGTAACTAAGAGGCTGATTGAGAAAAAGAAAGAAAAGTAAACATCAACAACCAAGTCTTTAGCTGAGTTTTCCTGTTCCTCCCTCCCTCTAAATGCTGGAGCTTGCCAGGTCCCTGGAATTTTCTTTTTTCCTTTTTTTGCTCTCTAGATGATCTTATACAGTCCCATCTCTGTATTAACACCTCCCAATTTTACATTTTAAGCTTTGAACTCTTTCTAGAGCTCAACTCATAGCTAATAGCCTAGCAGACATATCCATTTTTAAGTCTAACAGAGGTCTATCTCAGGGACATCCCTGGTGGTCCAGTGGCTAAGACTCGGCACTCCCAATGCAGGACCAGAGTTTGATCCCTGATCAAGGAACTAGATCCCACATGCCACAGCTAAAGAATTCACATTCTGCAACTAAACATCCCACATGCAACTAAGATCCAGAGTAGCCAAATAAATAAATTAAATTAATATTTTAAAAACAGAAGTCAGAGTTAACAAGTCCAAAAATGAGCTTTTGATATTCCCTCCCCTCCCCTCATTTTCCATAGCTCAGTAAATAGCACCATCCACATAGTTATTCAAGTCAAAATCATAGGAGTCATTCATAACTCTTCTCTGCACATTTTCCAAGTCCCCTAAGACTTCATTAGTGAGTCTTGACCCATATTGCCCTTGAATCCAGTCCCGTCACTCTGTGTCCATCCTAGATTCAATTCAACCATCACCTCAATTATTACAAGGCCCTCTGCTTCCTCTCATATCATCCCTCCCCCACTGATCCTTTTTAGGGATAAGTTAGAGCATATCCCTTTTCTTTTCAAAATCTTCAGTGGCTCCTCATCTGAGGAACTGGAAGGTGTGTGGAGATTACAGGAGAGGGGAAAGAGTTTATTGAAGGGGAGTGGCCTAACATCCAATAATTTCCATCAAGTTCCCGCCACAATCATCTCCTCATTCTCCTGTGAAGCACTGATCAGACTGCAGCATCCAGGGCCCTTGGGTCCAGACAGCTATCATGGGTTTCCCTCACCTGAGTCTGCAGCAAGGAAGGGGAGGCTCTCCGCTCACCTGCTGCCAGCCACCAGCTCCTCCAGTGCCTGCTTCAGCCGTGTGCAGGCCCCAGGTCCTGGCCTGCGCTGCAGAGTCTCAACCTCCTGCAACCCCTGGTCCTGTGCCAAAGGCAGAGGGTCAGACTCCACCTCCTTTAGACCACATCCTCATCCCAAGGCCCCGCCCACTCATGACTGCTCCTCTTGGCACCGTCCTTCTTTGATGCCAACTAATTCTGGGTTCAGTTTCTCAAGCCCTCGACTGGCTCCACGGCTGTGAGGCCAGGCCTCCAGGAGCTAGCTCTTCTCTTGCTCTTCCTGCGTCCAACAGTTCTGAATTCCAGCCCTCCCACAATTTCTGGCCTTCTCAGCTCTCCCGGAAGCTTGTACCTGATGAGGTGTTGGGTAACCCTGGTACTTTACCCATTAGCCCCCCCTTCACAGGTCAGGGTGTCCCGAATGCCCCTCTATCCGGGCCTCGCCCTGTGAGCACCCGCCTTGCTCTCACCAGCCTCTCAGCCACTCTCCGCATACAGTTACTGCTCTGCAGGCGCCACAAGTAATTCTCCCAGCGGCTCCACACGCGCACGCAAGGCTTGCGGTGACGTAGGGGCAAGCAGAAGTAAGGCCTGGGTGGGATACAGGGGAGCAGAGTCTGCGAGGGGCAGTCCTGGGCTGTTGGGAATCCCCCAACACCTTCCTTCCAGCCACTGGGAGCACTCACCCACTGCCATCCATGGGCTCAGGCCGCTGAGCTGGGGTTCCCAGCTCCTCCTCCTCCACTGGCCCAACTCCCATGTCTGACTCCAGCAGGAGCTGTTCCTCCCCTTCTGTGTCTTCTGCTTCCTCCCCCACTCTGGACCCTTGGCTCAATTGCTCCTTTCTGCGACCTGCATCACCTGCCAGGAGCCACAAGGGTCAGGGGCTACCAGCCTGAGGGTTCTCTCCCACAACCTCTGTCTCAATAGTTAAGTCAGTTAAGCCCACCCCTTACTGAAGGTCAACTGTTCCTTCCAGTGACCTAAGTCTGGAACAAGAGTGGCCACCCTCCAACCCACTGCCCTTAGGGCTTTGGTTAGGTCTCACACCGATGGATATCTCAAAGCTGATGGGCTGGGCGGCCATGGCCGGGTCAATCATGGTGGCCTCGAAGAGCACAGCGAAGAGCAGGAAATCTTCACAGGGTGCCAGGGCATTCTGGAAAAGGCAGGTCAGGATGGAGTCAGCCCCCACCCTCCCAGTTTGCAGCCTGGACTATGCTTGGTCACAAGGCCCACAGAAGGACATGCAACGAAGGCCTAGAAGATTGGCTGCTGGTGTCCTGCCTCCCTCTGCCCCTTGTCCCAGTTCATCGGACCTGGGACTTAGTCCTCTCTGGTTCATCTCTGAGTTGTCACCCTCCTCTTTCCATGTGTGTTATATACATAGGGGCACATGTATACACACACTGCAGTCTTCACCCAGGTCACCAAGTTGAGACACCCCCCTGCCCTGGTGTTTAAAGCCTGAGAGCCAGGTACACACTCTGAGCTGAGAGTGTGTGCCCAGCCCCCTTACTAAACTCCAGCCCCACCTCTGGCAGTGGCAGCAATTCCTCCACCTCCACCTCCATGACACTAGGAATCTCAGGCACATCAGCACTGGAGCTGGCATCTGAGTGCTGCTGTATCCCTGCAGGAATCTGGCCACGCCTGGCTTTCTTCTTTTCTGTGAGCCGAGACAACCTGGACCGCTGTGGGGCCTGAGGAGGCTCGGGTTCAGCTCTCCCTTCCAACACTTCCATGGACACAGCCACCAGCAGTCGGCCTCGGAACCAAATGCCTTGGCCACCGCCTTCATTGAGATTCTGAAGACTGTCCCGGAGACCCGTACTGGGGGGTGAGCCATAGAGAGATATCCAGGCAGGGCCAAAGGTGGGGTTAAACCCCGCTGTGGGGAGGTGAAGGGAACAAAAACAGTGTTTTGGGGAGAAGCATGGGGCTGGTGGGTACTAGCTCAGTCTATGCTGAGGAAGCGGGGTGTCAGATTGAACCTCTGGACCTCTGGAAGGAAAGCCTTCAAACAGCTAGGGACCGAGAGCTAAGGACCAAGACCTGGGAGAACTATTTTTTAAAAACAACTATTATTTAGTCGTTTGCTTTTGGCTGCACTGGGTCTTTGTTGCTGCCTACAGCCTTTCTCTAATTGTGGTGCTCAAGCTTCTCATTAGGGTGGCTTCTCTTGTTGGGAGCATAGGTTCTAGGGCGTGGGCTTCAGTAGCTGTGGTGCACCGGCTTAGTTGCCCCACGGTATGTGGAATCTTCCCCGACCAGGGATTGAACCCGTGTCCCCTGTATTGGCAGGAGGATTCCCAACCACTGGACCACCAGGGAAGTGCCCTGGGAGCAGTTCGACAGGAAAGATGCCCTGAGGGCAGAGCCATAGACCTGGAGGTGGAGTTAGAATTGGAGTAGAGCTATAGGTGACCTAGTAAGTGTCCAGAGTAAATGGTTAATATGGTCAGGGCTTGTTTTCCTGCAGATAAATCTGTAAGAAGAACTGGGCTGCAGTGATTACTGGATATTCAGCTGTAATTAGGATTCTTGTCAACAGAACCAAACCGAGGGTAGGATCTGTAGTCTACGGCGACAAACGGGACTGTGAAGGGAGGGGTCGGCTTGGAGCAAAGTAGTTACTTGGCATAGACCAGACTTTCTTAGCGGAGCTGGGTCAGGAGGATGGGGTTTGCCGTCGGGGGGGCGGGACCCTGGGCAGACAAGGCAGGATGCGCGTTGGCAGGATGAGCTCACCGGCGCGGCCAGAATGCGAGATCTGTGTCAAGTCCAGCACATGCGTGGCGAGGACTGCATCGACGAGGGGAGCGTCATCCCATAGCTGCAGATGAAGGCTGCGCGTTAGCGGCGGGAAGAGCTCCACGAAGCTCAGCTGCTCGTTCCACTCCGGCGCCGCAGTCTCACTGCGCACCGACGTCTCGCCCTAAGCTCCCGGCGAAGACAGATGGAGAGCGGTCAGTGAGGATCCGGGCCTGGGCCTCCTCTGAGTGGGGACGGGAGGGACTTACCTGCTGCCCCAGGAAAGACACCCGCACGTAGGGGTCCACGGGGACGCGCTGGTCCAACAGGGCATGGGCCAGGCTGCCCAGCAGCCCGGGGCGCAGCGCTGGAAGCCGCTCCGCGCGGTACACACGCACTCGCAGCCGCGCCCACGGCCTCTCCGCTGGCACCCGACGCGGCAGCAACAGGTTCCTAGGGGAGCCGGGCGCTGAGGGACCCAGAAGGCCGAGGCTGGGCCCCTCGCCTTCTCTGCCCCATCTCCGCCCCCCACCCTGGCTCACTTCTCGATGTTCGAACTGTGGCCCGGGTCCGGAGGTGGCAGTGGAGGGGGCAGATCCCCGCGCGCCCTCACGGACAAAGTGACCTTGATGAAGCCTTTGGTCCCGGCGCGGGTGTCCCGGGGGTCGTGCAGTGGGGCCCATTTCTGGTAGAAATGTCCATCTGGGGACAGAGGAATGGGCCCAGGGGTCAGAGGGGCCTGGCGAGATGTGCAGGGTGGTCATGGGGGCTGGGATTAGAATGCTGGACAATGGCCAGGGTTCAAGTCCGGCTCAGTAGGGAGGAGCAGGAGTATGTGCCAGTCAGCCGTCGAAAGAGACTGCTGTCTTACAAGTTAGTACACTGGGCTCGGTGCCCAGCGGGTCCGCTTCCTTGCCCACGCAGAGGAGTCTCAATGACGGGAGGGTTCAGTACCTGGCTGGTTGAAGATCATGCCCATGTCCATCCTGAAGGTGCCGATCCGAGTGGCCATAAAGGGAAGGGTCTGCGAATGGAAAGCCTGGGGAAAGGTGGTGTTAGTCTGGATCTTTGACATCTCTACTCTGACGGCAACCTCTCACCCCTAACCCTCTCACCGAAATCTCCAGCAGCAAGTTCTGGAGGTGAAGCCGGGTCCCGTGAAATTCAAACAAGAAGTACTGGGTTGAAGTGAGGAAGCAAGAGAAGTGACAGCAGGTTATACGTTAAGAGTTCACACCCTTTGGCCCCTAGCCCTTGCAAAGAGAATCCCCTCTTTCCCCCCTTCCCCACTCTACCCCAATTCGGTGACCATACCCCTTTGCACTCTTTCTGGCACCGAGCCCTTGGCCCCAGACCAGCCAATAGGCTCATTCCCCCCCAGGCCACGCCCCCTCCAGGCACAGGTCTTCTCTTGGGTCCCGCCCACTCTCTCAGGCTCCTCCTTCCTTGGTGGCGCCCACCTCATTGTAGAAGGGGCAATTAGTGCCGCGCTGCGTGGCTGTCACTCGTCGTTGCTCTCCAAGGCGCACGGCCACATAAGGGTTAATGTTGACTCCCACCAGCTTCTGGGCCTCCAGCACCGTGACCCCCACCTGAAGGGTGAGGAAGGAGGAGGAGGAAAGGAAGCCAAACCTGCCATGGTTAGAGGGAAGAACATGTGTGGAGAGCTGATGGTACTCCCCAAGGGTTTGGGCCTGGAGGGAGAGCGGTACCTGGTAGTCCTGGGCCCTGGACACCTGGAAGGGATCCCCGTGGGCCAGGCCCCTAGCTCGGCTGCAAAGAGAGGGTTACAGTCAGCTCTCACTTCACTTCCTCCCCCTCTGTACACACACTCTTGCTTGGTGCTGGGGCTGAGATTTCTACCCCTAAACTTTTGGGTTCTAAGTCCTTCCAGTCTTGTCTGGCCTCCATCTCAACTCTACACTCAGAATTCGACTCATTTCTGGAGCCCTAAAACCATCCATTCATTCAACAAAGATGGAGCACCTGCTATGCACCAATACTGTTCTAGGCACTGGAACACTGCAGAGAACAAAAGAGGTTAAATTCCTTGCCCTCATCAAGCTGGCATCACCTTCATGGGTTCCAGAAGCTATGTGTAAGTCAGTGTAACTGTGTGTGTGAATGAGGCAGTGTCTGTGCCAAAGCATGAATGACCCTTGTCTCCAGGATATCCACTCCCCACCCATACCCTTGGAACCCTGTGTTTGTGAGGGTAGACAGGCAGGGCCTGCAGGTGAGGTTGACAGACACACTGGTAGGCTATGGGAGCAGGTGTGCAGGGCTACAAGTTACCTTTTGAGTCGGCTGAACACGACGCCAGACAGCTCCACATCAGGCTCATCATCCAGCTCCAGCTCCAGTTCATCGTCCTCATCGTCCTGCTGACCTGCTCCTCGAGCTAGCCTGCGGCCCAGTGCCACTGCCCGCTGCTCCAGCTGGGCCTCCCCAGGCCTGATAGGAAAGGCCCTCCAGGAACATGTCTGGGACCTCTCACCCATCTCTGGGTACCCATCTCTGATGTTCCTGACTCTAGGACCCATCCCTGACTCTGAACCTGAGAGCCCTCTAATTTCAGAATTGACCCCTTATTCTAGGACTGATTTCTCACCCTGAAATTGGTCCAGTACTGATCCCAGACCCAGGAACTGACCTCACATCACTGGGTCCTGATCCCAAGACTGACCCTGTAACCCAGGTCATCCCCACATACTTACTCCAGCTCCTGGAAGCCCACATTGGGGATGATCAGCTCTGAGCTGGGAGAAGGAGAAATGACAGGAGAGGGCAAGGTCTGACTACAGAGTTACAAACTGGGCAGCATGGGTCCAAGGGTCATCACATCCAGCAGATCCACAGGTGAACTGGTTACCATTCTCCTTTACTCAGGCCTTCCTGGGCCTTGCTTACGTGGGTGGGAGGTTTACCTGTCCCGAATGGGTGCTCCAAAGTCCTCTTGTGCCCAGACACCAGTTGCACCCTCTGGAGGCTGGTACTTCAGGTCAAGTTCCACCTGGACCTAAAACCAGATCCACAGTGGGCCTCAGGCAGCCCAAACTACCCTGAGGCTAGGAAAACCCCAAAGACAGTGCCTTTTACTCCATCTATAAACAGAGACCCTCCTGGCCCCATCTGTGGTGACTTTGGTTCCTCTCTGATCATTAATAGTAGTGGCTGAAAGTGTGAAAGTGTTAGTCACTCAGTTGTGTCTGACTCTTTGTGACCCCATGGGCTCAGGGACCTTAGCTTGCCACATTCCTCTGTCCATGGGATTTCCCAGGCAAGAATACTGGAGTGGGTAGCCATTCCCTTCTCCCAGGGTCTTCCTGACCCAGGAACAGAACCCAGGTTCTGCAGGCAGATTCTTTAGCATATGATTCACCAGGGAAGCCCCAATAATAGTGACTACTCATAAGCTATTAAGAACTTACCAAGCACAAGTAACCTCTTGAAGAGACCCAACACAACTCCAAAATTCTCTCATTGCTCTTGGAAATGCACTAATGTGGCCTTCACATCTCTGCATGGTCAGGGCCCTGCCAAACTTTGCAGCTGCATCTCTGAGGGGATCTGCTTTGCCCTGCAACCCAATTATGCTATCTCAGGGTGCTTGGCTTTTGAATATGCTAGTTCTTCTGCCTGGAATAGTCTCTCCTCCCACTTATTTAACTCCTATCATATCTTTCAATTCTAAGATCAAACACTGCTTCCTCAGGGAACCTTTTCTGAACCCTATATAGGTCATATCTCTCCGTTATACATTCTCCCAGCCCCCTACCAGCTATTTTGTAACATCCCCCTACCAGCTATTTTGTAACATCCTTCACAGGCATTTTTACATTCAATTTTGTGAATATTCTTTAGCTTTTTTTTTTTTTTTTAACTGTGCCAGATCTTCACTGCAGCTCACAGGATCTTTAGTTGCAGCATCTGAACTTTTTGTATGGCTTGTGGGATCTTGTTCCCTGACCAGGGATCAAACCTCAGCACCCTGCATTGGGAGCATGGAATGTTAGCCATGGGACTACCAGAGAAATCCCTGAATATTTTTTTAATGTTTGCCTCTCTCTGTAGGTATGGAGTCCTAAGAGGGCAAGTCCTTATCTGGTTTGGCTCACCACTCAATCCTCATTGCTTAGAACTGCACTTGCTTGTAATCAGAGCATAACAAATGATGGCAGGCTGAGTGAAAAGCTCGACATTTTGTAGGACTCCACATAAGGTAAGTGAGGAAACGGCCTAAAGAAGCTGCTTAACTTGGCCAAGGTCTCAGATGGGAAGTGGAGGACTTGAGATTTGAACCCAAGTTCATTTCTATGAGGCTCCGCTGACTTCCCCATAAAACACCAGGAAAATAAATCCAGGCTCATCTTTGTCTCCCACAAGAACTGCACCCGGTGCAGGGTCAAGGGCCAGAACTTCTTATCTTCTTCCCTTGCCACCCCCCGGCCCTCAGAGCTGAACCTGATTCTTAGCCCTAGGGGCTGTAATCCAAGACACCCTGGCCATGTTACCACTCGTCTGGGTCTGAGTTTTCCTCTCTGAGAAATGGAACCCACTTCTAGAGGGACTCTCAAGCTTGAGGGTGGCAGGCTGGAGGGCCAGCGGAACTCACTGGAGACACACGCAGATTCTTGTCCACTAAGGCCTCCCGCAGCACCAAATGCCCAGCAGTCTGTAGCTGCTGCAGGGAGATCACAAGTGTCCCCAGAGACCTGGAGGTGCGGCATGAAGCAGAAGAATGACCCAGGAGAATGGCCCCAAGGCCCCCTCTACCCCATTTGCATCCTTGGTTCCCCAAGCCTACTCACCTGGGGCTGAACACACGGCTGCAATTGACCACCTGAACGGACAGACACTCCCCAGCCAGCGGAGCCCCATAGTGTGGCCAACGGAAGAGCTGGGAATAGGAAGAACCCTGTGACACCCAATGCTGGGCTTACACTGACCCCCAATCCACAGCCTAATCCCAAACCTGAAATAGGAGCCAACAAATTGAGAGCTTACTCTACGACTGATCGCCTAAACCAGGAACCAGCCCTCCCCAATTAGGGCTGATCTGGGGCTAACTATCAGTCAGGAACTAATCTCCCCAGTCTTGATCCTGACTTGTCCCATACTGAATCTAACCTCTTGAGCCTTAGACAACCCCACCTCCTGAGACTGCACCACCTCCCCAAATTCAGGAATAAGCCTCCCAGGCCCAGGATGGACTCAGATGGGGTACTGATCAGCTTCTCCCCATCCAGAACCCAACCCCACTCACCTCACCGATATCTGCTTCTCGACCACAGTGAATTCTCCTCGTTTTCTGGGTAAAACCTATTCAGAATTGAATCTAGTCATTTACCATCTCTCTTCCCCCTACACACACACAAATCATCTCTCCATCCACTCTTGGCCCAAAGTCCAAACCCTCTGGACTCATCCTCAAAGTCATAGAAGATACGGAGGGAGGGAGGAGAGAGATGGAGACATTGGGCTCAAGGACAAAGGAGACAAACTATAGAGATGCCCAGAGATAAAGTGGGGGACCTGGGGAGAGGAGGGACCAGAGCTCTCCGTTTCTAAAAATTCTCAGAACATCCCTGCAGATCTCACCTCGAAAGCTGAGCCATACTTGTCGGTCATGGGTACCTGGCAGCCCTGTTAGTCGCCGCACACACACAGTCAGAGCCATTGTCCCAGGGCCACTGGCTCTGTCTCTGCCCGCCTGCCCTCCTGCCCACCTGCCCGCCTACCTGAATCGCCTCTGAGTCACTGGACTCACCCAGCAGGTTCAGCAATCCCTGCCCTTTAGTCAAACACAAAATCAGCAGGCCTGGGGGTCATGGGTAGGGAGGGAGTGAAAGGACAGAAAGATAGGGGTAAGTAAGGCCCCTGTGGTCAGTTTAGGCCTCCCTGCCTGCCCTAGCTTCAGCCTCTGTCCTGCATCCTTATTGGCAGGGGCAGATGCAACCAGGTGGGGATGGAGGCAAGGGGAGAGGGCTGGACCCAGTCTGGCTTCTGCTAGCCTGTGAGGACTCAAGCACATGGTGCCTCATGTTGTTCCCTGTTCATCTCTCAATCAAGCAAATTAAAACAACATTTTAAAAAAAGAAGGTGAATCCCTTAGCCCCCAGCATTAGCTTGTAGGCACTCAATATATTTTTTGAATTAATGAGTGAATGTGTGTCTCTAGCTTGCATATAGCAGGAATTCAAAACACTTCTTCCCTTTTTAAAGATTTATTTAGCTATTTATTTTTATTTTTTGGCTGTCATGGGTCTTTGCTGCTGCACGCCACAAAGTAGTTGTGGCATATGGGCTTAGTTGCTCCACAGCATGTGGGATCTTCCCCAACCAGGGAGAGAGCACATGAACCCTGCATTGCAAGGCAGATTAACCACTGGACCGCCAGGGAAGTCCCACATTTCTTAACCAAAATCTTTACTGGTGGGACCATAGATGGGAGACCTCCAGGGATTGTGCAAACTCTTGAAATTGTCTAAAATTTTTAGCGTGTGTGCATTTTTCTGGACATAGTCCTCCTAGCTTAGGTTTTAACCCTGAAACAGATGTGAAGTACTTTGAATGAAGGAAGGAATGACTGTGTCTCACAGTCTGAACCCATGAGTGACGGTAACTCTGTGTTGAGTGCATCTCCTGGCCATCGGTGACACTGCCTATATACAGAACACATACTGTGTCCCCCTTGGAGGAGTCGGGGAGAAGCTGCCACCACAGAGGTGATTCAGGCATTTCTTCCAAATTGCTTCATGGACTCCAACACCAAACAAAGCCTAGATCCCCATCGGAGCAGGAGGGTCAGAACACTCAGGGAGGCTTCCTTGAGGAGTGACTGCTTAAATTGAGCTTTGAGGACAGGAGTTCAGCAGAGAAGGGCATCCAGGAAGTGGGGAGAAATGCAGGGCATGTTCCAGGACCTTTGATTTGTTCAGTTTGGCCAGAGTACAAGGAATGTATCAGGGGGCAGCAGCAGATAAGAAGAGGCAGTCAGAGGAGCTGGGTCTTGCCAGTTCCTTGAACCAGAAGTGGTCACTTCCTGTGCTTCGGCTCCATCTCAGCACAGATTTCCCATGCTGTCCTAAGGCAAAGTGGCAGAAAGCGAAAAAGCAATCACCCTAGGATACATCTTGCTATTGGATGTACAAAATAAATCTGAGTGAAGCACAGATGCTCACAGATAGTTCAAGGCCATGGAGGCTTCCTGCTGAGATGCTGAGTCTGTAGTTCTTGGGGAAGGAGGTTGGCGGTGCCAGTCTCGCAGCTCTGGGTGCAAGCTGCCTTTATAACAGCTCACTGGGAATGCTGTTTTTGCGTTTTGCCTTTTTTGTGAAAGTAAAAATCTTCTTTGGGTTTCTTTTGATCAGCAAAAATCAGTACTAAAATAGCTCTTTTGTAAAAAGCAAGGGATAACTGTACTGAGGTTGGAGAATCTCATTCTGCCTATTCCCCAGGTGTAATGTGCTCAAATGAGTTTTTGGGCCTATACAACACCAGACAAGAGGTGTGAGTGAGTCTATTCCTAAGCAAGGTTACACCTCAAAGCTTCCAGATGTTAAGAGAGGGCTTCATTTCCCCATTTGACAGATGGAGACACTGGGACCCCAAGGAGGGTGGAGAGAGGACCAGAATTATTAGGTGTCACTGCTTTGGCCTTCTCTTCCCTCCCTCCCCTGAGCTCTGTGGCATCTAGTCAAGCAAGGTATTTTTGCTTTGTTTTCTTTTCCTTTTTAAAATTTATTTTATTATTATTTTTTGGCTGGATGGGGTCTTAGCTGCAGCACACCTGATCTTTCACTGCAGTTTGTGAGCTTCTCTCTAGCTGGGGTGAGTGGGCTCTATAGTTGCAGAGTGCAGGTTTAGTTGCCCCACGGCATGTGGGATCTTAGTTTCCTGACCAGGGATTAAACCCGTCTCCCCTGAATTGGAAGGCGGATTCTTAACCACTGGGCCATCATGCAAGTCCCTCAAGTGAGTTATTATTGATGCTTCTGGAAGCTAACACAGGTGCCTCCTCTTTGCGTTAGAACACACCCTGGCAGGTTCTCCCTGGGCCTCGATACTTTAAGAACTCCTACATCCACGTCCTAACATTCCAAAAAAGATAGGATGTGGTGGAAAGAGTACTAAACTCCAGGGCAAGGTTTTGGAATTCCAACTGCTGTCACTCATTGTGTGTGTTTCCGGAAAATCCTTTCTCCTCTCTGGGCCTGGTTGCCTACTGTGTAATATGCACGGGATGAACTGCACTGCTTTTCAAAATGTGGTCTTTAATCAGGATCCACACGTGGTTGTTAAAAATACACATTCTTGTTTCCACTCTAGAAATGCTCACGTAATATCTCAAAGTGTGCCTGGGACCTGAATTTCCAGAAGCCACTCTGGCACTATTCTGCTGCACAGCAGGAATTTGGGAACATCTGGTCTCTTGACTGGGACTGAGTGTGATTCCTTTCTGTCCTAGGTGATTCAGATGGTCTGAGTGTCCGTATGGAGATTGTTGTTGTTTAGTCACCTAGTCATGTCCGACTCCTTGTGACCCCATGGACTGCAGCACGCCAGACCTCCATGTCCCTCACCATCTCCCAAAGTTTGCCAAGTTCTTGTCCATTGCATTGGTGATGCCATCCAGCCATCTCATCCTCTGATGCCCTCTTCTCCTTCTGCCCTCAATCTTTCCAAGCATCAGGGACTTTTCCAATGCGACAGCTGTTTGCATTAGATGCCAAAATACTGGAGCTTCAGCTTCAGCTTTTCCAACAAGTATTTAGGGTTGATTTCCCTTAAGATTGACTGGTTTGATCTCCTTGCTGTCCTAGGGACTTTCAGGAGTCTTCAGCACCACAGTTTGAAGATATCATTTGTATAAAAGAACAAAGATATGGTAACTGAAGGGTACTGAATTCCCCACACAACCCTAGTGAATATGGATCCGGAAGAGATCACAGATCCCTGAGGTCAGAGTTCTCAGGCCTGATGACTAGGATGAGAGGAGGAGCCTGAAGGGTTTTTAGAGCAAAAGAGACTAAGACGAATTGAGAAGTGCCACATGGGGGTGATCCCTTGCCCCTTCTTAACATCTATTCCTTCATAGATACATGAACACCTACCACATGCTACATTCCATGGGGGTCACAAAGAGTCAGACACAACTGAGCGACTGAACGACACTACATACTAAGCGTATCGAGGTGCTGAAAGATACAGTAGTGAACACGACAAAAATCTCTGCCTTCATAAAGCTTACTGCTCTACTGGGAGTGACACGTAATGAAGAATGAAATAAAACACATAAGTGCTAAGGAGAAAAAGCAGGAAGGGGGACAGAAATTCTTTCATGTTAAGCAGTAGTTTTAGACAGAGTGTTTTGGGAAATACTGTAATGTCACTGCTTGCTTTAACTTGGGAAAGAATAAGGGAGACTGTGCCAAGGCTCCCAGGGACGTCACGACTGGCTCTGTGACGCCGGCCAGGGCGTTCCGCGGAGACGGTGGTCTCCTCTATGAAGTCAGCAGCCAGGCCCAGTTACAGAGGAGAGGGTTGCGGCAGGCCACTGGGCCCGCCGGCTGCACGCAGGGTCGAGGGGTCCGGGCGGCGCGCACCAGCTGAAGGAGGGCCGAGGGCCTCGGAGGCCGCGACGGTGCCTTTGGCGTCGGAAGGCCACAGCCCCGGGTCAGGATGCGGCGAAGCCCCCGCCCGGGTTCAGCCGCGTCCCAGCACAAGCACACACCCAGCTTCTACAGCGACAACAGCAACAGCTCTGTGAGCGTCACCTCGGGGGACAGCTGCGGGCACCGGTCAGCTGGGCCGGGACCCGGGGAGCCCGAGGGCAGACGAGCCCAGGGCTCGAGCCGCGGTGAGCCCGCCTTGAGCGCTGGAGTGCCCGGAGGAACCACATGGGCTGGAAGCTCTCGGCAGAAGCCGGCGCCTCGGAGCCACAATAGGCAGACCGCCTGTGGCGCGGCAACCGTGAGGGGCGGGGCCTCGGGTGCGGGCGGGGTCGAACCCGGGCGAGCGGAGGGAAGGGGTGGGGCCTAAGGGGTGGGGCTTGGCGCGGAAGCGGGATAAAACTCTCTGGGCACCTAAGGGGCGGGGCCTGCAGGGGAAAAAAGAGTAGGCAATGAATAAGATGCCCCAAGTGGGGGTCTCGGTGAGGCGGATGGTCCTGGGAAGGGGCGTGGAAAAGCTTGTGATTGGGCACCTCCGAGGAGGCGTGGCCTCGGTTGTTGGCACCTAAGGCTGGGGGCGGCGCCACCGTTTGGGGGGTGGGACAACCACTAGACTGAGTTTAACCGGGTGGGGGGGTGAGGGGCGGGGCCTCGGAGTGCTGCAGGAGCCCAAGGATGTGGATTCTGTGTGACCAAAACCTGTGATGCTGCCCTACTTCTGGGCTAAGGGAATCTGCAGCCAGGTCCTGGGGAAACAGTGGGCCTGCGGTGCACAAGGCCCCAATGGAGCCCTTGGGCTCCCGCAGAACCGGCTGGCTCTCCCGCAGTCTCTGAGGAGCAGCTCGACCTTCTCCCGGCTCTGGATCTGAGGCAGGAGATGCCTCCCCTGCAAGTGTCCAAGAGCTTCCTGAGTACGGGCCAAGCCAGCCCAGATCCCCTCTGACCCCTTTGGCTCCCCCCTCCGAACTCCATTTCTCACCTCTGAGGCCCTGTTTTCAGTTCTGAGCCCCCGGCCCATATCTGATTGTCCAGCCCCTTCCCTGAGCCTGACCCACCTTCTCTAAGAATGAGAGTCTATTCTCCTTGTCCCCATCTAAGTCTCCTAGCCCACCCCTCTCTTCCTGAGCCCCCTTCCTAGGTTTTTCTGAACCTCCAACACCAGCTCTGTGAGCCCCTCAACCCCATCTCTTTCCCTCCCTAAGCCTAGTCCCTTCTCTGAGCCCCCTTTCTTCTCCTCAGGCCTACTCTTCCAGGTGCTGAGCGTGTTGTTATCCCTGTTAGGAGATGTGCTGGTCAGTGTGTACAGGTCAGAGGGAGGGAAGGGGGAGCCCCGGGGGCTGCTCTTTGGAGGGGGGAGGGAGCAGGGCCAGACCCGGCTGAGGCTTTAGCCGATTCACACCTGTGTTCACAGGAGCTGGGTCTGGGACCCTGGGGTTGGGGGCTGGGGATTCTCTGGGGTCTCCGGGCCTCAGCCTCCCTTCGATTCCTCAGGGAGGTCTGTTCCATCCGCTTCCTGCTCACGGCTGTGTCACTGCTGAGCCTCTTTCTGGCAGGTGAGAGGGTGATCAGTTCCTTGGGGCCCCAGCCCTGGATACTTTGAAGCCAAACTTGGAACACTTTCTCTTATATTCTTCAGCCCACTCAGTTCCTTCAGAGGCTCACAGTTTCCCTTTCAGAGCTTTCCCTCAGACTGAGCTCCTTAAAGCCTCTTTCCCCGCACTGTCCCCTTTTCGCCTGAGAAAACTCCTCCCTTCCCTTCCCCTGACACCACTCCTTCTTTCTCCAGCACTCTGGTGGGGGCTCCTGTACCTCGCCCCTCCTTTGGAAAATGTGAGTCGGGGAGACTATCCTGGGGGTGGGTGGTTGGCAGGCTATAAACCTGGAGGTTGTAGGGAGTCCCCTGGGCCACTTGGGAGGGGAGCAGTGCCGGAGGCTATCACCCTAAGGAAAGGCTGGCTATAAACAGATTTCTGGGGGATTGTACCCAGAGGTGCTTGAGGGTCTGTCTTGGAGAGATGCTAGAAGGTCAGGAAAAGGGGGTTGGCAGTCCTCAAAGAGAAGGCCCTTTGTACTGGCCATCCCCACACTGAGGTGGGAGCTAAGCAGCGCTGTTTTTCGTCCCTCCCTCCTCCTTCCAATAGGAACCTAAGGAGATGCTGACTCTAAGGTGAAAGAGGGCACTAGGGTGGGGAGTTGGGGGCCTCAAAAGTGCTTCTGTTGGAGTGTGGGGGGAGATCCTACGGGAAGTGGCCAGGGGGACAGGGAGCCAATTGCAGCGTGCCAACCTTCTGCCTGCAGCGAATACCACGAGCGCGTGCGCTCCCAGGGGCAGCAGCTGCAGCAGCTTCAGGCTGAACTGGTTAAACTCCGCAAGGAGATGTCCAGCGTTCGCGCCGCCAACAGCGAGGTGAGTCCCTCAGACGCAGCCTGCTCTCAGAACCTGGTCCAGGAGCTTGCCCGCTGGAAGCCTGGCCCCGTGGCCCCGCCCATTGTGCAGTCCCCGCCCACCTTGGAGCCTTGCTCTCTCCATCCTGAGTCTTCAGGCCCTGCTGAGTCTTAAGGCCCGGACCAGAGCCCCGGAGAACTCCGCCCCAGTATAAAAGCTGCCCGCAAGCCCCGCCCCTCCAGGCTCCGCCCTCTCTCTTTTCAGAGAGTGGCCAAACTCGTATTCCAGAGGCTGAGTGAGGACTTTGTGCAGAAACCCGACTATGCGCTGAGTTCTGTCGGTAAGACCCAGAGACTGAGACTCAGAAACGCAGACAGTACTATGCACAAGATCGGCCCAGACAGACCGACCTCAGACGGACATTGCTCTCGCTGTGGGTCTGGCCTGGGAGCCCCTGACTAGTTGCTTCTCCCTGCTCCAGGAGCCTCCATTGACCTAGAGAAGACATCCCAGGACTATGAGGATGCCAACACTGCCTACTTCTGGAATCGCTTCAGCTTCTGGAACTACGCACGACCACCCACAGTTATCTTGGAGGTGGGCCTGGAACCTATATCCCGGAAGGGAACTGGGGCAGATTATGGAGAAAGGATCCCACAGCTTTCTGGGGTGGGACCTGACTTAGCTGAAGGCGTGGTGCCAGGGGGACCCTGCTCGGCATAATTTGGCCACCTGGATCCAGGCGGGCCTGGCTTGCCTGGGGTGAGGCTCTGGGTGAGGCGGAGGACAGCATAATAATGGAGAGAACTGGCAGTGCTTCCCTGGTGGCTCAGACGGTGAAGAATCTGCCTGCAATGCTGGGTTCGATCCCTGGGTCAGGAAGATCCCGTGGAGAAGGGAATGGCTACCCACTCCAGTTTTCTTGCCAGGAGAATTCCATTGACACGAGCCTGGCAGGCTACAAATCATGGGGTCACAAAGAGTCAGACACAACTGAGCAACTAATACTTTCTGGCACTGCTAGGGACTGGAGTCCTGGGTGGAGTTCTGGGTGGGCCCTTGATAGGATCAAGCTGATGGAGGGGCCTACCAGAACCAATACCCAGGAGGCTGGGGAAGGACCACAGTTGCTCAGTCCTGTGGTTCTGAAGATCGACCCACTCCCCTGCAGCCAGATGTGTTCCCTGGAAACTGCTGGGCTTTTGAGGGAGACCAGGGCCAGGTGGTGATCCAGTTGCCGGGTCGTGTACAGCTGAGCGACATCACTCTGCAGCATCCTCCGCCCACTGTGGCACACACCCGGGGAGCTAACAGTGCACCCCGTGACTTCGCAGTCTATGTAAGTGGGGCTGAGGCCAAGGAGGTGGGGAAGTTTCCTACAGAGCATGAGGTGGTTATGAAAACCGGGGCTACTGAATCTTTGCTTGCTCATCCATAAAATGGAGATACTACCACTTGCCTCTCAGGGTTGCCATAGGTCTTAAATAACCATACCATATGCAAATATTGGTTATAGTTTATTGAGTCCTTAATCTGTTTTGAGTACTTTACATGGATTATATATCCTTGTGTCTACACAACCACCTCTGAAGTGCTATTACCTCCTCTCTTCACAGATGAGAAAAAGTAATGCTCAGATAGGGGCAGTAACTTGCCCAAGGTCACACAGTTAACAAGTGGTCAGACATAAATTTGCAACTTGATTTCTTTGAGCCCAGATTCCACACTCTATCATCCTAACACCAAAAAAATGAGTGTGCATACAAATACTGAACACAAAGTAGGTTCTCAACACCTCTACCTGTGTCTCTGTTCCTCCACTCGTTCTTCACTTACCAGGGCCTCCAAGTTGATGACGAGACTGAGGTCTTCTTGGGGAAATTTACCTTCAATGTGGAGAAATCTGAGATTCAGACTTTCCACCTACAGGTATGTTGGTCTCTGGGAGGTGGAGGGGTCTGAGAGAGTGGGACAGTGAGGGAAGACTGGGGAGGAAGGCAGCCCTTGAGAGAGCAGACATTGGCATCATCCATTTTTCTCTCCAGAATGACCCCCCAGCTGCCTTTCCCAAGGTGAAGATCCAGATTCTAAGCAACTGGGGCCACCCCCGTTTCACGTGCTTGTATCGAGTCCGAGCCCATGGTATCCGAACCTCAGAGGGGGCAGGGGACAGTGCCACAGGGGACGCCCATTAAACATGCTGATTGTTGGAGTGGAAGTCTGTGCTGAAAGAAACTGGATCAGTGCTGGGAGGTCTGTTGTGGGCAGGGAGGCTGGCACTCTAGTTGTTTTTGGTACATCAATGTGGTGGAAGACGTCTATCAAGGCACCTTCTTCTTGGAGAAGCCCAGATCAGTATAGTAGCAGCAGTAGCTCGTGTGTATGGAGTGTTTACCATGCACCTAAGACAGTACTCTGGATGTTATATGCCTTCTCTAACTAATCTTCACAACCACAGAGGGAGAAACCACTCAGATTGGGAAAGTTGCAAGGTCACACAGCTGGTGAAGAGCAGAGCCCCAGTGGGACCCTGAGCCTACCTTTCTCTACAGGCTGCCTTCCTGCAGAGCTGCCAGTCGGCATGAAGCCATGCTGTCCCCCTCCCTTCTCATCCCAACTCTTGCTAGGTGCAGGTGGAGGCAGAACTTCCCCTTTTTTCAGGTAAAATCTTAGGGAGACTTGAGAACCTGTAAGGGGCATTTGAGTCAAAAATGATGCAGGCTTGACTGTCCCTACTCGGGTTGTTTTCACTGAAACTTTTAATGTTCAACTATGCTAGGAGCAGTACAGGTAGAGTGTTGACCAGCCCCTGCCCTCCAGGAGCCTGACAGGGAAGAGAAGATGCTCCAGAAAATGGGACAATTCATTTGTTGATCCAAGAACTCTTCATTCCAAGGGTCAAAAATAGAATTGGAGGGAAAAAGATGGAGACGGACATCAAAGGATTAATGAGTTCTACCCGGGCAGAGGGCTCAAAAAGGGAAAAAAGTGTCAACAAAGAAACACAAGCCACATCTTGACTGTTAGGATCCTTTCCAGTGTGTTCATGTTTTGGAAGAATCTAGACTATGAACAGTGTTATACCTCTAGGAAGTGGAACGCAAGAGTATGTGTGAGGATGGAACATGTTTCCATTTAAATTTGGTGGTTATTACTTTTGTAATTTGAAGACAGAGGGAAAAGAATCTATTGAGTACTCTTAAAGTCTGAAGTTTTCTACCTAATGAACTAATATAGCTTTTCTGGAGGGCATTTTCACAATAGGTGCTGAAAAGTTTTTAACTTTTTTATACTTTTTAATCAAAGCAATTCCATTTCTAAGAATGGATCCAAAGGATACATAGATATAATCTAAGTTACTACTTTAAGTATGTCGATCACACTGATGTTTATGAAAAAAATGGAAATAGTATCTAAGAAGATAAAGAACACTACAAAAACAGGTAGCCAACAGAAATGGTAATATAAGAGACTGTTTAATGTCATGAAAAGTATGTAATATATGGATAATTTTTTTAAAAAACAAGCTAGGTTACACACATACACATACACAAAAGCAAGCGAGGCTGACATACATAAAATTTTTAAATTTCCATATCAAAAGGGTTACATAGACCAAAAGACACTATAACTGAAAAGATAATAGTCTGGGAGGAAATATTTTTAACATATGTAAGAGATAAAGGGTTGATAACTGATTATAACAATAAAGGCTGTAAAGGACAACAACAACTTATAAAAAAGCTATTCATAAGAAATACAATTGACAAACATATAAAATGATACCTAGCCTTCATAATTCAATAAATTCAACTAAAACTGAGGGGTTTTTTTGCCTGTCAGATTAATGAAATGGGTAAAAAATTGTTATGAAATGCAATTTACAGTATCTGTTAAAATATTAAGTATTCATATCTTTTGATTGAACATTTTCACTTGTAGGAATAAATTCTTCAGAAACATTACTATATAAATGCACAGATAAATGTATTAGGATATTCCTTACAGCACTGTTTGTTGTAACAGGAGAAAACCAGAAGGGACCCATATCTTGATAAATTAGAGATTGGCTAAGTAAGCTATAATACACTTATACACAGAGTAATCTATAGGCATTAAAAACAATGAAGTCAGTAATAAGTTCTAATGGGTAAAATACCCAAATACAGTAAAACAAAGTGCAAACAGTGTAGTAATCTATTTAGAGAAAAAAATTTGTCAGACATAGGAAATACACCCTGCCCATTATCTATCTCATACAGTATATTTGAAATAATTTTGAACTAGCATACATTTAAAAAACATTTAAAGCATACTAAAACAGTACGTACAATATGATCTCAATTCTGTAAAATAAAAAATATGCATCACTGTAAATATGTATAAAGTATTAAAAAATATGCACCAAATTTTTTAATGGTACATGGGAGTTTAGGTGGTATTTTTCCCTATAATGAATATATGTATTTTCTAGTAAGAAAAAAATTAGCTATTAAAAAAAGTGAGGCCTGTAGCCTATTTTTAGGATAAGAAGCACCACTGCTCTACCTTCCAGGGAGTCAAGCATAGCCCTTGATCCATCTTAAAACTCACCCCTCCCCTAACACTTTTCCACCTTGTCTGTGTTCCCAGCTCAGCTCTGCTCCAAGGCAGGGCTGGCTAGGTGTTTGGCTTATATTCAGTCTTTGCATTTTCCAAAACAGAGTCAGTATCTCTAGATATGTGGCCAGGAATACCCAATTTCTTTGAGTGGGGGCTGTTATGGCAGAGGACTCCTTCACTCAACAACCCCTAAAGTCAACAAGTAAGTTCAGAGAGAACTAACCATGGCTAATAACAGATTCCCACCTAAAACACAGAGCGGTAGGTAGCAAAGGAGTGGTCTTCATCTTTATTGAATGAGGGATTCCAGGGGCAAACAGGTGAGATCAAGGGCAGCAACAGCAGGATTAAATATAAAAGTATAAAACATAAAGTGCAAGCACTAGGGAATATGTGTTCAGGGCTGGGGACCTTAGGAACATGGGGCTGAGAAATGGCCACGGTCAACCCCTACAAGGGAATCTAGGCCTGGGGGGCCTGTGCAGGGCCCTTGGCTGCAGGTGGAGGTGGCTTGAATGGGGCCCAACCTTGGGCCCTGAAGTAGGAGACCAGTTGCGTGGGTACTTCTGCAAGGACAGTCTGCGCCAGTGCCTCTCGAGGGGCCTGCCCGGAGAAGAGGGGTAAGTTCAGTGATGGGCCATAACAGCTTCATTTGTACAAGGTCTACATTTAACACCCAAGAAAGGACACAGAATCCAACACCCAACCCTGCCCTCGGATCAGGTGAAGGGGTAAGTATCCCCACACACACATCAGGAAGAGGTGGAAGGCTGAACTCCCAGCTCTATTCTATCCCTGGGCTTGCCCCTACTCACGTTCTGGAAACGGCGGTAGGGCACAAACTGCACTACGTCACGAGCAGCTGCCTCCCCGGACCGTGTGTGCAGGGGTCCATCATCAGCGTCCAGCTGCTCCATGGCCTCGAAGTCAGCACAACCCACACCCACGATGATCACCGACATGGGCAGGTAGGAGGCACGAACCATAGCCTCACGTGTGGCCTCCACATCTGTCACAGCACCATCAGTTAGCAGCAACAGCACGAAGTATTGCTAAAGGCAAGTCCATTCATGTACTGAGGCAAACCCTCTAAACATCCCAGCCACACATTCCCACACTGACAAGAAGTCTCTTGTTATATATTCCTCAAGGGAGCCCTTGACCAAGTCCCCCACCTCCTCGCCCACTACCTCCCATGACCCTCACCGAAGCATTCCTCTGATTTGCAGCCTGGGCTGCAAACCTAGCCACGTGGTTGATGATGGGTGCAAAGTTGGTGGGGCCATAGAGCCGAACTTGGGGCAGGGCCTGGCGGTAGGCATCCACGATGCCCTGGATGCCTAGAGAAGAAAGGCAAAAAATACCATAAAATACTGGGCCTCTCAGGGTTCTGCCAGCCCTGACAACACTTTATCCTGGCTAATGAGATCTGGGAGCCTGGGTGTATTTCATTCACTCATCCCTGTAACCCAAGGTTCTTAACCTTACCCTACAGATGAGAAAATGAGGGCCAAAGAGAAGAAGGGCACATGCCCTGAACCACAGCTTGAATTAAAATCCAGACTGGGGGAATCCCCTGAACAAATCCAGGAGAGTTGAGCACCAAATTATAATGCACTTAAAAAATAATGAATTATAACCCATTTTATAAAATAAGAATCTACAGAGATATGAGACAAGGAAAAGCTCTAAATATATGTAAAAGAAATTATAGAATCATTTGACAATCAGAGATAATTAAGGCAAGGATTATCAATGGATGCTAAAAGGTAAAAATTGACGAGTGATTGGATATTTATAGTCTCAAAGTACCCTCCCAAAGGATGATGATTATTAGTTAAAAGAGAAAAAAAAAAACAGGCCCACTCACCCATAGTCAATTAACAAAGGAGGCAAAAACATACAATGGAGAAAAGACAGTCTCTTCACCAAGTGGTGCTGGGAAAGCTGGACTGCCACAAGTAAATGAATGAAGTTAGAACACTCCCTCATACTATACGCAGAAATAAACTCTAAGTGGCCTCAAGACTTAAATATAAAACATGACATCATAAAACTAAAAAAGAACATACGCAAAACATTTCCTAACATAAATTGTACCAATGTCAGTCTCTCGAGGAAATAGGAATAAAAGCAAAAATAAACAAATGGGACCTAATCAAACTTACAAGCTTCAGTACAGCAAAGGAAACTATAAACAAGAAGACAACTTATAGACTGTGAAAAAATGTTTGGAAATGATGTGACCAACAAGGGCTTAAAATCCAAAATATACAAATAGCTCATACAACTCAGTATCAAAAAAACCCAAACAATCCAATCAAAAAGTGGGCAAAAGACTTAGACAAATCTTTAAAGAAGATATACAGATGGCCAGAAGTCACATGAAAAGATGCTCAGCACTGGCAATTATATTAGAGAAATGCAGGGAATTCCCCGACGGTCCAGTGGTTAGGACTCTGCTTCCACTGCAGGGGGCACGTTGTTTGATCCCTGGTAAGGAACTAAGATCCCGCATGCTGCAAATCAAAATTACAGGTATCACCTCACACCAGTCAGAAGGGCCATCATTAAAAAATTTACAAGTAACAAATGCTGGAAAGATGTGGAAGAAAGGGAATTCTTCTACACTGTTTGTGGGAATGTAAAATTGGCAGCCACTATGGAAACAGTATAGAGGCTCCTTAAAAACCTAAAAATATAGTTGCCAAATGATTTAGCAATCCCACTCTTGGGCATATATTTGAAGAAAACACTAATTCAAAAAGATACACCCAATGTTCATAGCAGCATTATTTACAGTTGCCAAGAAATGGAAGCATCCTAGATGTCCACCAACATATGAATAAAGATGTGATATACGAATAAAGCTATCTATGAAACAGAAAAACGAACAGAGAGAATAGACTAGAGGTTGCCAAGAGGGAAGGTGTTGGGGGAGGGATGCGTGTGGGAGGTTGGGGTTAGCAGATTTAAGCTTTTACAAACAGAATGGATAAACAAGTTTTACTATATAGCACTGAGAACTATATTAAATACCCTATGATAAACCATAATGGAAAAGAGTATTAAAAAAGATTTTATATATATATATATATGTATAACTGAATCACTTTGGTGTACAGCAGAAATTAACACATTACAAATCAACTATACTTCAATTAAAAAATACTAAAATAAAAAATAAATTGATTCAAATAATTTTGAGAAAGATAATGGGTCTTAAACTGTTTCTTTAAAAAAAAGAATAAAGGGAATTCCCTGGTGGTCCAGTGGTTAGGAATCCACACTTCCACTGCAGGGTGCCTGGGTATGATCCCTAGGAACTAAGTTCCTGCATGCTGCATGGCACAACCAAGAAAGAAAATATTGTTTTAATTAAAAATGAATAAAAATTGGTTAAATATGTATATGTGTGTGTGTGTGTGTGTGTATAAAGGAATGAAATATTGCCATTTGCAGCAACATGGATGGACCTAGAGATTACCACACTAAGTCAGAAAGACAAATGCCATATGATACGTGGTATTTCGATTCCACTTATATGTGGAATCTAAAATATGATACAAATGAGCCTGTATACAAAACAAACAGACACAGAAAACAAATTTATGGTTATCAAAGAGGAAAGAGCATAGTGGAGCGCTAAATTAGGACTTTGAGATCAGCAGATACAAATTACAATATATAAAATAAACAAGGTCCTCCTTTATAACACAGGGAACTATATTCAATATCCTGTAATAAACCATAATGGAAAAGAATATGAGTTCATATATATAAACTGAATCATTCTGCTGCACATTAGGAACTCAACATTGCTCATCAACTATCCTTCAATTAAAAATGTTTTATATCACATATAAAGAAAAAAACAGTGCTTGTCTAGTAGAGAAACCTGGTAGATTCCACCTCAACCAAATGATCAAAGTCAGCAAGACTGGTCAGGGGATAAATCGACATCTGCACGTGTCAGCCATGGTTCAGCACGGCATGAACGTACAGCATGGCTTCTGTGATATTTCTGCCAAAAATGCATAACTTGAATCCAAGTATGAGGAAATAGGTAAACCCAAACTGAAGGACATTCTACATATTAACTGACCTGTAATCTTGATAGAAGCACAGGTCAGATTAGATCAGGTCAAGTTTTCAACTTCAGCTTATTTAAAGTGTGGGTTGCTAGGGAAACATGGGGTTTGGTCCTCTCTAGACAAAAGAATCTGGGGCAAAAAGTACCCTGAATAGAGCTGCAAGGAGGCACCAATGCTTCTACTGATGCCCAGTAAGTACCTGTGAGCCTCTAGACAAAGATGATAATGATAATATAATAGGTACCCTAGTTTAGAGAGCACTTAGAATGTGCCAGGATTACTGCTTCAAGCTTTATACACATCTTAAAATATTCAATATCCTATAATACTTCTTATTATGAAGCCAAAGCACACAGAAGCTAAGCAACTGGCCCCAAGTCACACGATTATCAAGTGGCAGGATGAAGATTTGACTCCAGAGGCCTAGCTGTAAAAGCCACTCCTCTGGACAATGGAGTCAGGTGTCTATCTCCCCACCTTCATTCTCCCTTGCCCACACAAGTTTGGCAGAGCCTGGACAGATACAACTTATGCTTGAGGATGGGGGACTTACCTGCACAAAAGGGGTTACTGGGGTTGAAGTTCAAAGCAAATTCATGGGAAACCTGAGGGCAAGAATAAATATCAGGTTCCTTCCCCATGACCACTTGTGTGCTAAGAAAAAGGGTACTAGGATATGTACAAAGCATTATTTAGGAGGTATTTAGTCCCGAGCATCTGTTGTATATATGACTGTACAGATGAATCCCTGCAACTCCACATAAAGCTGGGTGCCAAGTAGCAAGTTTACCATCCCCCCTGATCAGGACCATGAAACTAAAAACAGGAGTAGTGGAGGGGAGAAAACATTCACCTGCCAGTCAGGGGGTACCTGGGCCCCAAATCCAAATGCTGGGAACAGCTTGTCCCTGTGGGAAGACAGCAAAGGGTGGAAGAGGCAGTGAGAGGACCACGAGCCCAGAGGCTAACAGCACCTGCAGGGAGGGGCAACGAGCAAGACGGTCACTTACGAGTCATAATCCTGAACTACACTGCCCACACTCCACAGCGCTGTCAGGTACTCATTGACCCCCGTCGGGCTCAGGTAGTGCAAAGAATCAGGTGAGGAAGGGTCTCCATTGGAGCCTGTGAAGTCCACGCCCACCTGGAGGGAGGGGAGGAGGGGAGTTGAAGGCCATCTTGAGCCTCAGATCTGTCTTCTTGCCCCTGATGAAGCAACTTACAGTGAAGTTGATTTGACAGCCTCCCATCACATAGTCCAGGAATGAATGTTCTGTTTCTACCTGTAGATGAAACCAGGGTTATAGCTGGAGTGAAGGGAATGGGCTCATGGAGCTTAGAGGTCAGAGGCTGGGTCACAAGGGCTGTTGTCTCACCTGACAAATCTTTACATAGATAATTCCAGAATTCTTGTAGCTTTTCTTTTTCTGCTGTTTCTCAGGGTGAATGCATTCAAACTCAGCCTGGTAAGGAAAGAAAAATTAGGGTAGGAAACTTCCAGAGCATCAGCCAGGATGGGAGCTGCCTTGCATTCCCTCTATTCCTGGGGCTGTAGCCCCTATGTCCACCTCAATATCCCTAAGCCAGTACTCACTGGGGCTGCTTGTAGCTGAGCCAAAGTGGTGTGGAAGGTGCCAATGAGGTCATGAGAACCATCACTGTCATAATCGGAGCATCGCACCTAGGAGGGAAGGTATATACGAGTGGAAGGTATATGCGTATGTAAAGACCAGGAGGCAGGTGGCAGGTGAGAATAAATCCCTCCCTAGACACTCTGCCCCTGCTCAGTCCATTCAGGAGGCAAGCTCCTCACCTGGATGGGTGTACTGGGCTCTCCCCCACAGAAATGTTGAAGGGGAACAGAGAACCGTTTCCAACTAGGATTCAGGTTGTTCTTGATGACCTGAGGGTGAGGTACAAAGCCTCCATTGAGCTCTGGGTTGGCATGTGGGGAGCTCCCATCCTTCCCTAGCCATATGCAGACTCCTCCTTGTGGTCCAAATCTTGGTAGTCACAAACCCCAGGAGATTCTCTCCTACCCCATCACACCCAATCCCAGGGGTCTCACACCTCTGATCTGTATGCCAGGTGCCATTTCCCATCACCCTGACGGAAAAACTCCAAGAACGGATCCGATTTTCCCAGGAAGTCCTGTCAATGTCACAGAGACCCCAATTAAGGATTCAGGCAGAGACAAACACTATGAAAGATCTTTGTCCCCTCCCACCCTCCCACCTCCAATACACCACCCCTGTCCGCTTAATTCTTAAATCCCCAGGGCCTCCTTCCATACACACCTTCTTATCCAGGTTTCTGGCTTCCACCTCCATGGTCACTACACGATTATCTTTCAACTCCTGAGCTGAGACCTAGGTAGGGGAGGCAGGGGACTGTATCATCTCATGAATTCCTCACTGATACTCCCCACCAAACCCCAGCCTTACCGTGATGGTTCCCCGTCCAGCAGGCTTTCCAGGCTTCAGCATCAAGGGTAGAGTTAGCATCCGACTGGATACAATCTAGGGCAGGGGGTGGGGGACCAAGATCTCAGACAAGGTTATCCCTTGTTGCCCTGTTGATCCCCACCTCCAAGTTCTAGGCTTTATGGGTTATCTCATAGGGCTCTGACTCAACCTGTGTTTGAAGGATTCTAATCCTCGGACCTACATACCTGTCCCAGAGAACACTCAGCTCCTCCTAGGAAGTCATCATCCCCCAGCTCAGGTGTCTTGTTGTCTATGTCATAGATGCCAAATCGGAGCTTTTGGACTGTTTCAAAATGGTACTCAAGCTGCAGAGTCTTGGAGAACTCGGGGCTCGAGCAGTTCCGTACTCGCTCAGTCCGGCCGAGCTGTGGGTAGAAGCCAATGAGCATCACAGTCATGCACCTTCCACCCTCAAACAGTCCTAGCATCCGTCCACGACTTTAATTCCCGTAGTCCTTCTTACCTCAGTCCAGTTGCCCCCTCCCACATCCTGTAAAAGGACACAGAGTGGGTCAGACTTGGAACCGATGTCCTTGTCAATGAGGTGGTCACATGAAACAGACAGCTGAACCAAGGTCACGCAGTAGGCCATCTGGGGGAGGGGGGGAACGCAAATCAGGCACCGAGGACCCTTCTCCATCTTTCCCTGACTACAGGTCCCAACTTGTAAAGCCAGTCAGCTTCAGCCCGCCAGGGCTAAGCCTGTGTCTACCCCCGTGACACTTAAGGAAAAGAAGGCCCTATAGGTTTCAAACTCCTCCAATCCCCTTGGGTAGGCTCAATGAGATGGGAGATGGCGATTACAGCCAACCCTGATCCAAGAAAACTATGGTAAAACGCAGAAACAGTGTACTGGCCTCCATTAACAACTCTGACCCCAAACTAGTCCTCAGCCCCAAATTGGGTCCTAATCCCAATAATGCTCCCTGGACCTGGACCCCAAATTTGATCTGGCCTCAGATCAGACCTGAGTCCAAGTTCCAAGCCCAACACTGCCCAAAATACAACCACGATCCAGATTCTGCTTCCCAAAGTCTCTTCCTTCAGTGATTCCCCAATAACCCTGGGGACCTACATCTTGAGGTAGAGTTATGAGCCCCGCACTGATTCTCCTAACCTCTTAATCAGCTGTTCAAGTCCAGCTCCTATTTGCACTACCTAGTCCAAGCCCATCATCTCTCACCAGCCTTACTGCATCACTTTTTAAGAGGTCTCCCTTATCCTACCTATGCCATTCTCACCTCTACTCATCCTCACACCAACAGGTTACTCTCAATACAGCAATTGTATTGAGACCCTGTTAAAACACGGGTCATGTCACACCTCTACCAAAGCCCAATACAGATTTCCCATTGCTTAGAAAAAATCTGAACTCTGCATTGGCCTACAAGATCATGCAGTGGTAAAGAATCTGCCTGGCAATGCAGAAACTGCAGGAGATGAAGGTTTGATCTCTGGGTCGGGAAGATCCCCTGGAGAATGGCAACGCACTCCAGAATTCTTACCTAGGAAATCCTATTGAAAGAGGAGCCTAGTGAGCTATAGTCCATGGGGTTGCTAAGAGCTGGACGCCACTGAGTGACTGCGCACACACACAAGCACACACTAACAAGGTCTTGAAAGATCCAGATCTGACTCGATCCCTCTTGCTCATTCCATTCTGGCCAGTTTGCTTGCCATTCCACAAATATGCTTGTCTCCACCTCAACACCTAGAAGGTTCTTCCCTCCTATAATCCAAATGGCTTGCTGTTGCCTTACAATGTCTTTAGGTCTCTATTCAAAAGCATCTTCTCCATTTTGAATGAAAAGTTTCTCCTTTTCTGGCCATTCTGAAATTTCAACTCTACTGCTACTGACACATCACATACTTATTTCCTGCTTTTTCTCTCTTTAGTATTTATCACTAATATACTGTATATGTATATATGCTTTGTCTTCCCCATTAGAATGTACACTCCATGAGGGAAGGGATATTTATCTGTTCTTTCCACTGCTCTATCTCAAGCATCGAGATATTTGTTAAATGAAATCTGAAAGGCCATCTCCAGCCCCTGCTCCCATCTCAGCCAGGTCTGATTGGCCATCAAACAGCACCAAAGCATCTCCAATTCATCCATCTCCTTTGCTAGAAATACCATCTTCTTGCATGGATCACCATGACATCCATATAAACCCATCTTCCTAAGTCAACCATAACAGCTATCTTCATTCAGACTCTTCACTAACCCTCCATCCCCACTGGCCAATACACCTGAAGACCATCTGTGCCAAGAGTGAAGATGAGGTCAGAGCCCTCACCTAGCCTCATCCAGCATTCCAGGTTTCCCGGCACTATACCCCAGGATGCCTCTAGCCTCAACCTCCCCTCAGTCGACCCTCAAGCCAATCCCTCCCCCAACCCAGCCCACAGTCAGTGCTATTCCCATCTTGGTGTCTCATGGTCTCCATCTCAAATGCTGTTATCAAGCAAAACTGGAATGATTTTAAGAGTTCAATCTGCATCATATATTGTCCCTCCACAGCATCTGAGCCTCTGCTTGAATGCATCCAATGATGGAAAACCCACCACTCCTATAAGTCAATTATCAGAAAGTCCTGCTCCATCAAGTTCTATCCAAATCAAGTGAATTCTCACTTCTACACATTACTCCTATTTCTTCTCCAGTCTGAAATTCGACAAGAAAGCTTTATTTCATCTCCCTCTGAGAACCATCTAAAACCTGGAAGCAGTGAACCCCAAGCTAAAATCTGGAGAAATAGCTCTAGTTCTTTTGAATCTTCTCATCAAAACATGGCTTTTAGACTTCTGGCCAGAAGTCAATGCTTTGCAGGTTCCCCTAGGACAGATCCAGAGGATGACACATACTCCCTAAGGGAATGGGACCGTAACTTAACCACAGGTCATAACTGGACCCCACACCTCTCACTTTACACGTTCTCTCAGGCAGTGTTTGCAGAGTACAGAGACAAAGAATGCTCGTTTCACTACTGCTTAACAGTGGGAAATGTGAGCCAGCTTAAAGGTCTATCAACTAGGTGGTGACTAAGTAAATTACGGTAGTTAGTCAATGGAATGCCAAGCAGCAAATAAATAAACAATTAAGGCAGAAGTATACTGGTATCACACGAAAAAATAAAATTGCAAAAAATGGTAAGAAAAGTTAACCTCATTTCAAACTTCAATTGTATGTGCATATACAGTAGATTTAAATATATATGCAAAATAAATACAATCACATTAAAAACTGGAAGACACACCAAATAAATGCGACTTTTAGGTACACCTCAGAGGAATGGAATAAAGGTAAGAATTTTACATACTCTTAGACACTTCTAAACAACAACCCAGGTGGCAGAGTGGTAAAGAATCTGCCTGTCAGTTCAGGAGACGCGAGAGACGCAGGTTCGATCTCTGGGTCAAGAAGACCCCCTTGGAGAAGGAAATCGCAACCCACTCCAGCATTCTTGCCTGGAGAATTCCATGGACAGAGGAGCCTAGCGGCTACAGGCCATGGGGTCACAAAGAGTTGAACACAACTGAGCAACTCTCACGCACAAGACACTTCTTTATTATTTCAATATTTTAAACTATTTTGAATTTTTTAAAGGGACTCAACTTTTCCCTCCAATCCACCCTTCCAGGTCCTCCTGACAATATTCTAACCCCAAAGCCTCTACACACTTTCCACATAACTTCAGACCTCTTTGTTTCCTGCGTCCTGTTTTTTCATCCTATCAGTGTCTTACCTAGTCATCCCCGATGCCACCTTCCTGAAAGTCTCTATGCTAACTAGAAGCCCTGTATGTAGCTGCTCCTGGCCCTTAGGCTCAAAGCCTAATTCCCTAGCATAGCCACCTTGTGGTGCAACTCCAGAGGACCAATCTATACAGAATTAAGTTAACTGTGCAATATGATGATTTTGCATCTATAATGCAACCTTCAAAGCCTTTTTTGACTGTTACACCACCTGTCATTCCACCACCCACCCAACTAGTCATTGAAGGCTATTTCTTGATCCTCAAACATACACACACAGACACACACATGCTGATACCTCTGACTTTCTTCCCTAGCAAATGCCTTGTCATCCATGGTCATGCTATGATTCCTTTCTGAAGTCTTGCCTACCTTCCCCAGGTTGGATTTCTCTCTCCTGTGGATGACTGCAGCAGTTTCTTCACCAGTTTTTCTGTATGTACGTGTGCACACATGCACGCACACACACACAAAATTCACCAGCCAAACAGAAATCAGTTCATGCCATTTCTCTGGTTAAAACTCTGGAATGGCTTCCAAAAACACTCAAAATAAAAAAAAATCCTAAGTTCTTATCACGGTCCCTGCAAAACCTGACCCTCACCTAACTCATCATCTTGTTATGTACCTTCCAGACAGGTTTCATTTCGGATCCACATACACTCAACATCATCTCCTTCCTCACTTCAGCACCTCTGCACTATCTTCCCCCATATGGAAGTGTTAGCAGCTCAGTTGTGTCCGACTCTCTGGGACCCCACTGACTGCAGCCCTCCAGGCTCCTCCATCCATGGGAGTTTCCAAGCAAGAATACTTCCCCCATATATACTCCAGAAAATAAATAAGCTATATTAGAGTAGAACTATGTCTGGTGTGCCTATCTCTATACATACAATACCTACAACAGCACCCATCCTATAGTAAGAACTCAGCAAATATTTAGTGACTTAATGTTGAAACCACTACATCATAATTTTTACTTTTGTCTGTCTACCTTCATAATCTGGGCTCCTTGGAGCTAGGAGTAGGTATTATTTCTGTATCCTTAATACTAGTGCTTAGTTGGTACTCATAACCATTCACTGATTAAAAGGTACATGTGCTTCTGTTCAACTCAAACTTTCAGGTCTTTTCCATTTGAACTATTGTCCAGCAGCAACACAGAAAAAGTTGTACTCTTCTACAACTAACCTTTAAAATTTAAATGCAGGAATCCTAGAACTCAATGTTAAATGACAAGTCAATTTAAAATATGGGTTAAAAAAATCCTGATCTGATACTTCATAAAGGAAAACATGAACTGGAAATAATCAAAGGAAGAAGTCATTAATAGCACTGGTTACCCTGGAAATACAGATAAAACCACAATGAGATACTATTACCTACCCGTCACAATGGTTAAAAGTAAAAAAAAAAAAAAAAACAAAAAAAAACGACAATGCCAAATCTTGGCAAGGATGTGAAACCCTCACACAGTATTAGTGAAGGTGTTAAACGTACCACTTTGACAGTCTGGGAGCTTATTAGAAAACCAAACACATACCTAGTCTAAGAGCACCCACGTCCTAGTCTTTTATCCAAAAGAAATAAAAACATTATGTTCACAAAAAAGACTTGTACATGAATGTTCATGGCAGCTTTATTCATAATGGCCAAAAATTTGAAACAGCCCAGGTATCCATCAGTATAAGAATGGATAAACAAACCATAGTCATGTTTGTATATGTAATAGAAAACTACTCAGCAAAAACACAAACTATTAATGTCTGCAACACGAATGAATCAGAAGCATAAAATGCAGTTACACGCTATCAAGTTTTAGGACAGGCAAAAACTATCTTGAAAAAAATTTCACAATAGTGGTTGTTTTTCCCCTGTCCCCAGGGGAAAACAGGTATTAACTGTGAAGAGGCAGAAGAGAATTCTAGGGAGAATGTAAGTTCTTTACCTAGATAGGAATGTGAGTCACAGGTGTATTTACCCTTTTCATCTAATGGTACATTGAAGTTATATACATCTCATTACATATAAATTTTATCAACCCCCTGTCCCCAAACTCATAAACTATATTCAACTCAAGGCATACTAAAACGTTTATGGGAGAAGTACGCTGATGCTTGCAACTTCTTTGAAATGCACCAAAAATTAAAATGATTTATGGGATGATAGATGTAGTAAAATATGGGAAATTTTAAACTGTAGAATCTAAGTGGTGGATATATGGGAATAGATATAATTATTTTCAATTTTTCTGTATGTCGAAAGTTTTCATAATAAAATGCTGGGGAGTGGGAGGAAAACAGAAGGGGATTCCCCTGGTGGTCCAATGGTTAAGAATCTGCCTTCCAATGCCAGGGACACAGGTCTGATCCCTAGTTGGGGAAATAAGATCCCACATGCCACAGGGAACGAAGCTTGTGCTTCATAACTAGAGCACCCATCTGCCACAACTACTGAGCCCACATACTGCAATGAAAGATCTGCATGATACAATAAATGTCCTGTGTGCTGCAACTGAGACCTGATACAATAAAAAAAATTTTTTTTAAATAATAAAAAAATGTTAGGGGAAAAATTTAAATGGAAGACTACAGGTTTATTCCTGATAAAGACTCTGTCATGAACTATAAGAGCATTAGCAGCAATTAACTGTGGCTGTGAGATTATAGACAACAACTGATCTGTTGCTCTTCCCCTCCGTAACTTCTCAAAGATTCCAGAAAACAATGCTTTTGGTCTGAGTCAAACACATGGGGGGTAGCGAGCTTCCTCGTGCCAGGCCTCAATTCTGGTAGGCTAGAGCCTTCTATTTCAGTCTGTTACCAAAACCACCTTCTTCACAGCTGGTCCTATTCTTGTTTAGTCTGCCCAGACTAAAACCCCAGCCAGAATGCTGTGGGCCCGTATGTGTCTCAGAAGCATACAGGGCTGGATTTCATTCTGAGAGGTCAGAGCTTCCTGGATAACTAGTTTTGTTTTTCCACAAATCTGATTTTTACTTTCTCATTGGAACTAGTGACTCTCTTAAGCAAATTTTTATAATGTGCAGTTTTCTATCCTTTGAGTCATATTCCCTTTAAACTTTCAAATGCATGGGATTTTTATTAATCTTTCCTAAATCCTGTTTATCTCCTTTAAATTTCATCTCCAAACCTGCCTGTTTGGAAATCTTCTACAGTTAAAAGAAGTCCATGTCACTCTTCTATCTCATATCCCTTTAACAGCCACATACTTTACACCAGTCTCATTTACTTTTCTTCTACTGTCATTCATCCCATGGGATTTTCAGTATCCTTTATAGGACTGGAATTTTACAAAACTTTATTAAATACAACATTTAAGTGAGTCAATAAAAGAGTCATCTCAGGAATTTTTTCATTTATTTTTGCAAGAGATCTGGCTAATATATTCATCAGGTCTTTTGTGTACTCGCTTCTGAATCAGCACATCTTGCCTGGATATCTGTAATCATCTTCTAACTGGTCTCCCCATTTCCACTCTTGGTCCCTTCACATGTTTTCTATGCTGAAGTCAGAAATCTCTCCCAACTCCAACCAACAAAACCCAGCTTCTCACAAATCTATCAAAATGTGTAACTTACTTGCATACTATTTCCCCTACCAAATTATAAACTCAACAAGGGATGGGCCAGGTCTGTCTTATTTCCATTCCAATGACTCATACATAGCAGGTGCTTTATAAATAACTGCTAAGTTAATGCTAAATGAAAGAGTGATAACTTAAGAATCCTCAGAAATAACCCAAATAAAGCCCTGGCCTGCTGCTAAAGCCATCAAAGGCAGAAGTGAGCAGTCTAGGAACATCCAATACAAAAGACTAGCTTGTTCTCTCTGTGCACCCACAATCCACATCTTTCCACCTGGGGAATCGCAAATGGAAACAACTGAGTGTTCAGCAACTTTTTCTGCTTTTGTTTCCCAGTCTCATTGGAGTCTCAATCTGTCCTGCCCTTGTAGATCACTTTCCTCTGCTTACCCCATCACCAGCCAAATTTAGAGCTTCCCAAGCCTCCTAACCTAACAGGATACTTTCCCCACTGCTCCTTAAAGAAACTATACTCTCATTTTTATAACTTAAAATTTACAACATGTTAGAAATAAAAAGGAACTGAGTGATCATCTTATCCTCAATTCAAGGGCAAGAGGAAAGGTGTGATTTGGCTAAAGAGACATACATGGGTAAGTAAAATGAGGACTAGAACTCAAATATGCTGACTCCCACCTAGTCCCAAGACTTCGGGCTGTAGTTATACCCTTCTCCACTGAAAGAACCTTCCGTTTTCTATTAATAGTAATATGATATAGTGGGCAAGAGTGTGAGTTCTGCAGTGAAGTGACCAGGCTCCAATTACTGGCTTCACTCCTTTCTAGCCACGATGATACTACTCCACAACTCCACACCCACCAAAATGATGTCTTAACTATGCAATTTGGGCAGAACTTTTTTTTTTTACTAAGTTTTAGGTTCCTCACGTGTTAAGTATTATCTATTTCTTAAAAAAAAAAATAACTCTGATACTATTACCAATAAATGTTAGCTATTACTATTATCCTTCAAGTCTAGCTCTCAAATGTCCCCTTGTTATGATCTTTCCAGCACTCAACTTCTCACTATGGACTACTATACTCAATCCACACAACTGTACCCTGTCAATGTTTCCAGCTCCTGGCCTGTCAATGAAATAACAAGCTTCTTTAGAAAAGATACTGCTTCAGAATCTCTATGTCACACGGCACAGACCTGAGCACACAATGGGAATTCAAAACACCTAAGAAAGGCCTGCTGCAGGTGTGCTGGGGCAGGCTTGAATAGTTTACAAGAGAGGACTGCAAACAAATTTTTTAAGTAGGTGGCCTTGTTAAAAGTTTGAACCACAGAAACCAGGCAAATGCTAAAAATCAGGGCTTCCCTTTCCCAAGCAAGCCAGTTAACTAGCATTCGACTGTTGATAGGAAATCCCACTACCTGCCAACAGGGAGTAACTCATTCTGTATTTTTTTTGGCTTCCCCTACCCTACCTCGTGAGATTTTAACTTGGCTCTTCATAAACCAAGAACAGATCTTTCCTCCTGGATCCAGATGGATTCAATTCAGTGCCAACTGAACTGAAACTCAAAAACTCCTTCATGCTCAGGAGTTATTATACCGACTGCCTTCCTCCATCCCTCAAAGCCTAACAAGGCAAGGCACTAGCCTTCGACCCCATTTCCAGGCTGTGAGGAAGAACAGAGCACCCATCTGTATGGCAGGACCACTCATTCACAAACTAGAGCCATGCTCTCACTTCTGTTGCCTACCTTGGCATGCTGCAGCAGCTCACATGCTGAATCAAATCTTCAAAACCCATCAGGAAGTTCTCCATAAGCTCCCAATGGGGAGAAGACCACTCATGGAATACTCTTTTATCATAAGATTGAAAAGATAAACTATGCCCATTGCCACCACTCTTCCTTTCCCTCTCTGCGTCAAGGGACGTGAAGGAAGACAAGTATTTCTATCCCTGCCTCTCCCTCTGTAACTCAGGAATTCCCCAAATTTAAATCAGTAGCCTAAGGGACAGTCCTCTTAGGTCACAGGCTGAACCAAATATGCAAATCCTTACTACAAAATTTTACATTCTTTATTCATACATATGACTAATGGGTACTAAAATTGTGTTTATAAACTAAAATCTTATGCAATGATTTGATTTAGATCCATATATACTAAGAAGTCTGGTTGTCATGCAGTACTTGGCAATACTAAAAAGCTTAAGATATACATGTTCGCACAAAATGTGAAAAGTGGGAAAACATGGTATAGTAAATGGTCGCAGGGTTTCTCATCCTGCCGTATTTCTGCAAAGGTCAAAAAAGTTTGGAAGCCACTGATCCAACACCAACATCCCAAAAAGATTTGTCCAAATATGGCAAATCCTACTATTTGTGTCCAACTCTTCAATCTAGCTTAAGGAGAGAATATGGGGAAGAAATCAAACCAAGAAGGAACACACAGGCCTTCAAAGCCAAGATAAGATTGTATCAGAGTGGAAGGTTTTCCTCATGACTTTAGATGAGCTTAAACAAAGCCTCCACCTTCTAGCTTCAAAATAAGCAACTGGAGTGTGGGCACAAGGCTGGAGCCACTTTCCCAGTTGGCTCAGAATCCATGAGAAGAGTGATGCCAACAGCCTCATGTACCTCCCTGAATCCCAACCCTCAAAGGTCAAGGAGAGGCAGGAAACAGCTAAGGAAAGGAGGGGCTCTGCCTTGAGTCATACAGACAGATGAGCATTTAATTCTTTCCATTATCAAAGAGACTTTGGGCAAGTAATTTTGCTTCTCTTTGCCTGGATTTCTCCATCTGTAAAGTGGGAATAATAATAATGTCAACTTTACGGGATTGGTGTGAGACTTAAATAGGATCAACTGTGGAAAGTGCCCTACACGTGTTGACTGCTCCTCTGTTCAGTGCTCATAAATGGTTTCTTTTACGGTTTCATTACCTACCAGGGGGAATACCTCTGGTCTACCTGCTCCAGAGAACTTAACTGGCAGGAAAGGAACAGCCTCTAAAAAAAGGGAAACGAAGATCCTTTCCTCTCCTAATGAAATCGTCAAGCTTAAATGTGAAAATGCGATCACTCAGGAAAAGCCATAAAGTGATAGCCAGACCAAAATTTTTAGTTCCACTGGTGTTTCATAAAAGGTTCAAATTAACTACACATTTCCAGAGAGAAATGAAATGGCTGGGTTCACAGAAGTTTAAAACCAGATATAATGAGATTATCTAACTTAATCCCATTTTGTTAATTAATCCTATTAATCTCACTAAAGAGAGAAAAGAAATTATTAGTCCTGAGATATACAGTAACTTGGGTGAACAACAACTTCATTCCCTGAGGATGTTGTTTCCACCCATTTTACCAACATCCCATACTTTGTAATCCAATTCAATCCGAAACCCACTTGGCCACTAAAAGAGCAGGGGGCTCATGTGGTCTCTTCCCACGATCTACACTAACTTCACCACAGATCAAAAATAATTCTGTATCCACCACACATTCTTTCCTTATTTGTCTGCCAAGGCAGGAATGGAGCCACTGTGGTGCTCCATATTTATAACATTTTTTCAAAGGAATAAACTTTAAATAACAAGCATGAATATAGCACATAAAGTGAAATTTGCTTCAGAAAATGAATTATACCAAAAACTTCAAAGAACACCAACTGGGCAGTCACTTCTGCCTTCAACCTGCCCTGCTGGAATCTATAAATAATCCATGTTCTTTAAATGAGACATCTGCCTCTATTGTCTGCAGTGTGTCTGAAGCAACAGTACTAGACCACCTTCCTCAGCATCTGCAGGACAAGGACATCAACAAGAACTTATGCATCTCCAGTGTGCAACATGACCAGTGGCACAAAAGGAGCTTAGTTAATGAACAAGAGCAGCAGAACCAGAACCTTTGGAAGAGTCCTACCTACAGTTGATAATGTAAGCTCCCTCACTGTAATAAATCGACAAGGCATACATGGGAGAACTTAAGATGGGTGGATCTTCAGAATTTCTGTTAGGGAAGTTGAGAAGTTAAAATGAGGATTTCAAAAATGAAGACACTACATTACAGACACATTGATTTGCCCACTTGCCACTGTGGATGGGGTGTGGGGTGGAGGGAGATTCTAGCTCGGTGGCTGCTGCTGGTTGCAGGCTTTTACAATATAAAACTGTCACCTAGTTAACCTCCAGTGCAACCCATAAGAAAGGTAACTGAGGCAAGTTCCCAAAAACAAAACAAGCCTGCAAATACAACAGGAGGGGTAAAAGTTAGCAGGAATGCAACAACATTCGAACACTCAAAAGTGAAGAAACAGAAGAGGCAGCAGAACTGAGAGAGAAATGACAGGAAATAACTTTTTTTATATTGTAAATCTGGGCTGTCCAAAAGGAACACCACATGTGTCTATTGACACATTGAACCACATGTGGCTATTCACCACCTGAAATATGCTTAGTTCAAGTCATAATGTGCTATAAAATATACACTGAATCTTGAAATCTTAGTACTAAAAAAAAGGAATTTAAGATAGTTCAATAATCTTGTATTGAATATATTTAAAGAAATTGTAACATTTAAGATCTACTGGGGTAAATTATATCCTTAAATTTCACGTTTCAACCTTTTAAATGTGGCTACTGAAAAATTTTAAATGACAGGATTCTTTTTTCTATTGGACAGTGCTGCCCCAAGATCTCTACACCTGTGCTGCTCAGTACAGTAGCCACTAGTCACATATAATTCAATTACTGCATCAGTGCAGATGAGAACACTTCCATTGCAGAAAATCCTATTGGACAGTGCTGGTTAAGAACAAGAACTAAAAGGTGGACATTTCACACAGAAAAGCTAAGACTGTTTTGAATGTATCTAAGCCCAGAAAGGAGTGCATAACCACTATGTATGTAAGTGGTTAAGCTGATGGGGAAATTAACAATTCTTAAGTGTTTATGAATGTCTTATTAGATCACCTGTTTATAAAAAGTGTAATCTGGCAGCTAGTCAAACGACTGTTAAAACGGGAAAAGGTTCTGGCCCTGCTAGGTCAACACATCCCTAGAACCAACCTTTGCTTTGTCTGCCTGCCCTGCAGACCATTCAGCTCAGTCATACCACTCAGGCTGCTGGAACCTCAAGCTATGCTATTAGGGGACAACTTAAAAGCTCTCAGGACAGGCACAATTTTAGATACTGCCACTGTGTTGCCTCACACAATCATTTCATTCTACTTAACTAACAAATATTGTGTCCCCAAGAACCCTGGTTAGAGATCACACGTAAGGCTTCCGTTACACTTGTTTCTGTCCCACCATTTAGCAACCGGTTAGGAATCCCTTTATCTATTGATAATTCCAGTAGGTCATGAGTATATACCTTGTATATGTACAACTGAGCACTTGTATCATTTAAGACTTGTAAGTCTTAAGACTTTAAGACATTTAAATCTTTTTTTAAGACACTGAAGAACAGGTATCTTTTATACTTCTTTTTCCAATACAATGTGTAGGTGCTAGGTGCACAACATTGCTCAAAACACTTACTTAGCATGAGTTATATGGCTAGGCTGTATATCCTCGTGAAATTGTCGGTAACAGATGTTTCCAGTTCCAACCTGCCAATTCAGTGGTCACAGAAGCAAAGGTGATTAGCATTATTTACTTCAGTAAGAGTAATCCAACTAATCCAAGTCTTTCCACCACCTAAGCCAGATTTATAGCAGAGGGATCCTCCTGGGCCCACAACACAGAAAGGAGTTATGTACAAAGGATATGACATTTTCTCTATCGCAACCCAACATGTAGGGAAGCGCGGGACAAAAGACAAAAGGGGAAATCAGCAATACCACCTGTTAGTATGGTTGAAGACCCCCTAAGTAGCTGAACTTCCATACCCTTAAGACTTTCCCACTCTGCTAGGGCTAACAAGTGACTTCTTGTACAATGTGGTGGTTACATTCGATGTGTAGCACAAATGCATAAATGACAAATCTTATTTCACCAATCAAGAGCTGAAGGTGAACTCAACTCACTCCAACTCAATTAAGTTAGGGTGGCAGAGAGAGTGGTGAGGGGGCTTCAGACTAAGTAAAACTTAATAGTGCTGGTTACCAGGCAAGCTTACTGTATAAGCAGGTAAAAGGAGAAAACTGACAGCATCAAAATAGGCAGGGAATCGAACATCACGGGGCAGTCTGATACTGGAATGTGTTATGATTATTTAACATCTTTGACTCTGTCCATATTGAATTATGTTTTCCTAGTCACGGCTCTATTTTCCCCAAACAGGCACCACCTCCTTCATTTGAAACAAAATGGCAAGCAATCAGTTGACTAGGAAAACTGATAAGAAACTATTAACTCACTAAATCAGAGTCCAGATGTCTGGAGCAGCTAGGGGGCCAACTCCAATGTTCTGTTGTGCTATTTACCCACTTCTCTACAGCTGGTGTTTGCTTAGTCTCTATGATCTAATGGTCAATATTTTTGCTAGGGAGAGGTTCCTGGGGCTCTCAATAGAAGTCATGGAATATGGTTAATGAGCACTACTTTCCTTTCCCCAGAGTTTTACAAGTGCTGCCCTTCAGCTGCTGGGGCTGGAATGTTTGCTCCGGGTGGCTTTTTGCCCCTTCAGTAGAACAATATGTAGACAAGCAGTGCCTTGGTTGCTAGTTACAGTGATCCAGAAAAGGAGCCATATGCTTGTGAGACCTCCTGGCACAAAATGGCTAAGGCACCAAGAACAACTCCAAGAACACCACAGTGAAGAATCAGATTTACACAGGCAGGCATCAGCAAGAGATGAGCCCGCTTATTGGTTGAACAAGAGTTTCCCCAAAGCCACCACAGCATCAGAAGATTGTGCCACCACCAGAGTACACTCTTCCAAGAACATTTTAAAATAAGTTAATGTCATCTACCAGATTCCATGCTAAAAAGAGGAAGCGGAATATCAAGCAATTTTTTTAATTAAAAAGAACAGCCATTAAGTTTGTAGTCTACCATATCCCATAAAAACTCCACTTTGGGGAGTAAGGAGAATGGTGGCAATGCACATAATTGACAGACAATTACTTGCTGTAAAACAATGGAAAGCAGACAACCATGAATTATAGAAATTGAGTGATCTTTCCTGAGCAAGAAAAGGAGACATGTTAGCATACAGTCCACCCTTTTAAGATGGTAAAGGCCATTCTGGATATTCCAAACAGCTGATTTCATTCTGTAATTTTTCAAATGCTTAGTCAAACTGTCACAATTTTAAAAACAGCTCAGCAACTACCTGGAATTTATTACGTTTAGTCTAAAACTTTCTCAAACAAGCTGGGGATCCAAACTCAAATTCAGGCTAAAACTTCCATCATAAAGAAAAAAATTATAAATATTTTTCAAGAGTTTTTGGTTAAAAGGAACAGCCCGCTAATTTCTCTGCAACTCCAATTCAGTTTTTTTTTTTTTTAAAGAGACTCTATGGAGTTTATGAAAACTTTTTATTTGCTATTTTTTTCTTTCAGTAGAAGTTGAACAGACAAGGAAAGGACAAAATCAGAGAGCATCAGTGTCAAAAAGCGGCAATATTTTTGATTTCTTGCCCCACTTCCCCACCTCAAATACCTAACATACTCATGCAAAAACAAGTGACAATATATTCTGAAGATTTCTTTTCCCATTTCCTAACCATTAAAAAAAAAAAATTCAGAGCCCCCTTTAAGATTCCTTTCATGAAAAGGAGCATCTGGTTTCCAGTTCTTTCTCAGTCCACATTAACAAAGCTGTTTGCTAGCAAAACACACATATTAAGTCTGAAAAAGTGGATTCCACTGATTTGACCTAGAATCAAGATTCCTCCCTGCAGTTCCAGGTATCCTCTTCTTTCCATACTTCAGCATTAGCAGACAAGGATAAGCAACAATCGTTACCTCCAAGATCACCAAAGCCACGTTTCCAAAGGCACAAAATATTTTCAAGAGTTTTTAAAAGACCCCAAAATATCTAATGGTATAGCTCAACAGAGTACGTCTGTGCAGTTAAAGCATTAAAAGCATCAGCCTGTTTTATTTCGTGACAAGTTTATTGAACAATATTCAAGACTTCATCTATAAAAACAAAAATCTCTGCTGAATGAAGCCAAGGCAGTATTTTGCTGGCAATGTTCTGGCCATATTGGCAATAAGTCATTTTATTGTGTCTGCTTTCTAAAGTCTGGACTACTTTGAACTGCCAGTAAAACAACTTAAATGTTTGCAAGAGTGGGAAATAGTTCTTTCAAGTAATCACTGCCAGAAATTCTTTCCAGAAATTTTAACTAGCAGCAATTTTACATCTTCTTTACTCATTTTTAAAGTGTTCTTCAACTGATTAGTGGATTTATTTTTAAACATTTGACCCACACCTGTACACAATGACAGAATCCAATAAAAGGGACTCTGAGCTTGATTAAGGCTTTCGTGCATCCTTATTTTCATCCAAGGTATTTCCATCCAAAATGTATGTCTGTTTACTTCCATACACAGCCCTATTTTCATCCAGTGGGTTAAGACTGACCTAATTACACGAATATTACTCTCTGAAATTCCAAATAGTTTCCTAATGGAATTTCCACTATCAATGCTTTGACAACTTGAAGCACAAAGCTAGAAACTTATCACTTAATAGTGTTGTGTTAAAAAAAAAAAAGCCACTAATAATTCTACATCCAAACTACAGTGCAAACACAGAACACACCTCCAAATGTTGCTTATGAACTAAATGTTCCACTGAAGTTCAGGAAGTTTAAAAGTTTGCTTATTTATAAAATACATTTTATAGATTTCACTAACCCTATAAACTAAAAAAACAAAACAAAACAAAAAATGGAAGGGGGACCCACTAAACCTAATGGAAAAGTTTCTCTTCTATTAATGTCAGAGTCACTAAAAACAGGCAATAAAATTTACACAGATTGAAAATATCATGATAGTGTTAACAAATGCACAAAACATTGAGCAAAGCTTTACAAATCCTTCATACCATACAAATCAAATGAGAAAGTAATGTAAATTTTCATCCCAAACCTCATTCTTTGGAGAAAATCTGCAGGAAGAGAGGTATGAATAGTTTCACAGAACATATTTTCAAGAATTTTTTAAAAACTCAAACTCCAATCAGAACTAGATGAACAGTATGCTTAGCAGTTAGCACTATGTTAATAAGTCTCGGATACACAAAAATCAAGTTCCAGAGGGCAAAGTATTTAATTACATTTCACAACAAGAGCAGCACTGTTGTGATTCGACCAAATATGAAACATAATTCTCTCCAATTTCTACACAAACCACTATTTTCTTAATTTATTTAATTTGGTGAACAATGAAATCAAGTTTTCCTTTTTAGTATTTACCTAAAATGCAGAAATAACATAGTTGCAATAAAGTATATGAAATATTTAATAAGAATTTATGAACACATAACCAAAATAAATTGTGAAAAATAAAAAGACTTTCATCTTCAAACAACCCATTTTTCTAAAATGAAAATAGCTTTCCAATTGGGAAAATAATCTGCAGTTGAAATAAGATTCCCAAGCAGCGCTGAAGTTTTTTGCACTCTGTCTTTGGAATGAGAAATGATTACGTAACAGAACTTAAATTGAACAGCATATACAAACATATTGCTTTTTTAGTTGAGGAGGCAATTATCTAGTGATCTGTCAAAGCAAATTTGTATTCGTGAATTACCAAAAGACCCACAACACAGCCATTTCATCTTTGAAAGTCTAAATAATCCATTCCCTAAACAAAAAATCCTGTACCGTCAATCCTCTAAGATTGTAGTGATGAAAAGACTTTCCAAATCTTAGCACACAAATGAAACTGTTGCCACTCTTAACTCTAAATTACAAGAGACGCTGTATTTAAGCGTCCTGCTGAATTGCAACACCAAAAAGGCACTATTTTTCTTAAATAGAAAATACTTCTTTTAAAAGGCTGACCCCTTTATTAGTACATTGATTTGCAGGAAATGTTGGGGATGTTTCAAACCAAGACAGAGGCCCATGTAAAAGACAAATTTGTTTTTCATGGTATCTCACCAATCTCCCATTCCATGTTTATAATATGTGACACGTCTTTAGAGCATTTTAAGAAAAGTAACCGTAAGCAGAGCCTTTTGCAGCAGTTGAGTCTGATGTTGTAAGGCAAATGTTTTCATGACAAGGACACTCACCAACCAGAACCCATGTGGTCCTCCTGCCTTAGTGTCCTGAATGCCAAAGTATGAAAGGGCAAGGAGTCTCAGTTCTCTCCTCTCTAGCAGCGGCACTTGTACTCTTTAGAATTTTTGTAAACAGGCTCCTGATCAAACTAGACCAAAAAGCCTCCAAGTAACAGGATTAAGTACGTATCAATCTATGAACTAGTTTATGGATCTTTTCCTATCACACTATTAACAGTTAACAGAACTAACAATTTCACCTTCAATTTTAAAAACCTATAATGATGCTTTCTTATGAATGGACCCTTTTTCATTTAGTTTACAAGTCGTTTCACGTAAATTTGGGACAGAACAAAATTGCCAGAACATTAGAGTCCATCTTGGGCAGGATTTCAACTTAGGCATCTTAAACAATGATTATTGAAAGTGGTTTCTGGGTTTTGATGCTGTCCAAACAACAGGCACGATTTTTAAACTGACTAAATTACAACTTGGCGGTCAAACCAAAAAGGCTCTGGTAGGTAGAGGACTCCGTGTTTTACTTTTGTGGCAAATGTCTTATTCCACACAGTTTTAAGTGTGACAATAGAAATTAAAAGTTCAAGGTTATAGCACAAACCAAGTGTGGAGTTTTATAATAGAAAAACAACAACAAAGCAATTCTGCTCATTTACAAATGAGTCAATTAGGCAAACAAAGCAGCAACTTCAGAAGCAGGACTGTCTATACAGCAAGAACCCTCAAGAAGCAATAAAGGTACATACAGTGAATCTGTATACAGAGATTTTATTCAATTTTAAAAGAAAACGAGAACTTTAGACAATGCTTTGACCCTATAACAAAGCAAATCTGTCCAGCTTTGAACCAAATTCCAAGAGTAGCCAGCTTCTATTTTTCAGCAGCTGGCAAGAGCACCCTTAATGAGCTCTATTGACATTTCTATCTTCTTCATCCATATGGTATAAAACAAAAACCAATCTAGACTCCTTGATAAGCTTTATGTGGTCATTTGAGTTTTACAAATGGTTTCTCTAATGGTATGCCAAAATCATTTTTGTGTTCTCTCAAGACAGCTTTACTATAACATACAACAATGTTTATCTCGGTAGTGAGTCTTCTGTAAACAGTCAACCAACACTCTATGTTATGGAAACCAATCTATATGCAATTGAAACAATCCACAGGTTCTAACCTGGAAACACTAGGAAAACAATCTGAATGCATTAATCACAGCACTATGAAGACTATATCTACCCTATGAAGAATTGATGTGAACAGCTACCCTAAAACAAGTTTTACTTTCCTAGAGCCAATAGGTCTGTCATTTAAGTCAATGACAGCAGCTGTGGCTTCATCCCGAGATTCAAAAGCCACCATAGCTTCACCGGTGGGCATACCTTTTTCATTGTACTTTAAACACACTGAGCCTGGGATCACTTGATAACCATAAAAGAAATCTAAAATCTCATCAATAGACACAGTGAAGGGCATGTTCTGTACTTTAATTATTGTTGGTCCTGGTTTTCCAGAACTAGATCCAAAGCCAGGAGGACCACCAATGTGGATTGGGCCAGGGCCAGGGCCAGGGCCAGGACCAAAGGCTGGAGGCCCACTCAAATGCCCTGGGGCATTTCCAAGGCCAGGAGGGCCACTTCCAAAGCCAGGGGGGCCACCTAAGCTACCAGGGCCATTTCCAAAATTCTGAGGGCCCCCTCCAAATCCTGGTCCACTTAAATTATTTGGTCCACCTCCAAAACCTGGAACATCCAGTCCTAGACCAGGCAAACCACTATTTCCAACTGAAGGCATTCCAGGCCTAGCATCACCAAAGGCCCCTCCTAATCCTGGAGGAGGGAGTGGTGGTCCAAAGGCATTTGACCCACCAAAATTACCAGGAAAGTTAAATGGAGGCCCACTGTTGGCCTCCTTAGATCCTACAGCCAAGAAGGCATGCTCTTCACCTCCTGCACTAGGCATTCCCGCACCGGGCATTCCCACACCAGGCATTCCTGCACTGGGAATTCCTGCATTGGGCATTCCCGCGGCAGGCATTCCAGCATTGGGCATTCCCGCGGCAGGCATTCCAGCATTGGGCATTCCCGCATTGGGCATTCCTGCATTAGGCAGTCCCGCACTGGGCATTCCTGAACTGGGCAATCCCGCATTGGGCATTCCCACATTGGGAATTCCTGGAACTGCAGGATTACCTGGCACAGACATCTTTAACCCCTTTTTTCCTTGGGCAGGAGGGTTTTTCTCAATCTCTCTCATATCTTCTAAAGTAACTACATGAACAAAAGCTTCTCTCCCATTAAGTTTTTTACGGTGTAAGCGTTCAGACTTACGTGCATCATCTTCATTTTTAAACTGAACCAATGCCTGTCCTAGACCTTGCCCATTGTTATCAACAAGAACATGTACAGCATTTTCATCCACTGGGATTCCTTCTAAGAACTGAAGAACATCCATCTTGGTAATGCTGAAGGGAATATTTGTAATATGGGCACAGACTTTGGCAGAGGTGACATCCCCCTCCGGATTTAATATCATTTCCCTCTGGTCATAGCTGAAGTTTTGCAGTCTTTTTCGAATCATATCTATCTTTTCTAGCATACCTTTCTTGGTAATTGGATGAACTTGAATAAAGCGATTACCCATGTATTGTTTATGACGACACAGAGCAGCCTTATAGTCAGCCTCATTCCTGAACTCTACGAAGCCTTCACCCGTTGCTTTCCCATTGGGTCCATAAGCAATATAAATACTATCTTCCACAATATCCAACTTTTTAAAAAAATCAATGACATGTTTGTTTTCTGCTTCAAATGGCAGCCCTTTCAAGTAAACACAAAAACCAGCCTCATGTGGTGATCTTGACCTTGACCTTTTCTGCCCACTGGGCGATTTTGACCTGGGAAGTGTCTGAGGAGGGGGATGGGTTTGTCCAGAAGGTCCTATACTTTGCTTAAAAGTGATATGGCCTCCAGCAGCTACCCACTGTCTCTCTGTGGCAGGACTAACTTCCACATAGCGTTGAATCATCAGCATTCTGTTTCGTTTCAAAGCTTCAAATGTATCTTGAGGGGAGAGAAACTTAACCAGTCCATTCCCATTATTTCGACCTACATGATCTTTCAACAAATGCACCGCATCAACACGGAGCCCATGGAAAAAATCTCTGACATCATTTTCCATTGCAGAAAAGGGCATTCCATGCACACTGACATACAGATCATCAGGGTTGATGGGAAGTGGTTTCACACTGCTTTGCGAGTTCATCTGGACAGGGTTAACAGGATTCAATGGACCCAGAAACACAGGGTTCAGGTTATTGTTCAGATTCACAGGTGCTCCAGAGCCATTCATTCCAGCAGGTAGAGGTGCCACGGGTGGCGGGTTCAAAGGTGGCATGCCTGACATGGGTGGCAGTGGGGTCATGGGTGGCACAGAAGGGACTGGGGGAATTGGGGGCACAGGAGGCACAGGAGGCATTGTAGGTACCGGAGGAGGAACTGGTATTGGGGGAATAGACGGCATTGGCGGCAAAGATGGCATCGCTGGGATTGGAGGAATTGGTGGAGGTGGGACTGTATTCATTGGAGAGGCTGTGCTTGGAACAGTTGAGCTAAACGTTGGGCTCCCAAAGGAAGCCCCCATATTTGGAGGAGCCGTTCCTATGCTGGCTGTGGAAAATGTCTGTATGTTTTTGCTGCTTTCATGAACAGAAGTGGTGGCAGTAACTACACTGGGTGAAGGATTATTAAAGTTGGGTACTGTTGTAGGCAAGTTCACCCTGCCACTCATTCCTGAGCTAGGTGGCGGTCCTGATCTACTAGCATTTGCCGGTGGTATATCTAGGTTGGCAGTTTCAAAACGCCTACGACTCAGTTCAATCATATTCTGCATTTCCGTTTTACTACTCAACAACAGTGTTACTTTTGACCCTTTAATTGTACCACCTGTGCGCATCATACCAAGCCTTGCATCTTCATCAGTGGCAAAAACGATGAAAGCCTCACCCAGTTCACCCCCTACAATATGCACGCCCCCATCAGGAATGGTCAATCCAGAGAAGAAGTGGCGAATGTCCATGGTCCCCGCCACAATTGGGAGACCTTGCAAACGGATGACCACAGCCATGCTGCGCTGAAACCACACACACCTGCAGACGAGAAAAGGCAACGGCCAGGTCAGACTCCTGTTTATCACACCAAGTTTTCAGCTACAAGAATGACCATCTACCGTATTAGGCCCTCAAGTCTTCCCTCAAACTATCACAAGCAGTGTCATTTTTTTAAAATGTGGATATTCTAAAAACTGGGTACTATATGCCAGTTACAATGTAAAACCCAATTTCAACATCCAAAAAGCATTAATTCTGAAAACAATTAGAAGTTCAGCCCCAAGACTCAAAAGTTTCAGGGAAAAAAACCACCACAGGACGATAAAATCACCAATTATAGCATCATTCAGGCCACTAATTATTCAATAAGATTTAAAAGAAATGTGTACATCAAATCAGGAAACAAAGTTTATCTACAGGGGAAAGATACAAAGAATGTGTCAAAGGTAATATTTAGAACTGGCTCAGACTCTTCCTTATAAACTTAGTGACTTGGTAGAACTATTGTAAATTTATTTTATATGGCTTGATCTCAAAAACAAAACTAGAATAACAATGAATTTCAAATAACACTAAAGCAGATTCAAGTCTCAAAGAAGAAGTGATTCCATATTTCACCCTAGGATGAAAGTTTATTAAAGAAATTTTTTTATTAAAAAACAAAAATGATATATGGGAATATGCACCACATACTAAGTATCCAAAAGAAATACTGAATAAAATAGCCAAAATGTCAGATACCTGAAGTCATCATTCCAAAAAGTAGAACCTGGTTACAGTGCCATTCAACATGGCTGTTTCAATTAAAACTCAGGTCCAAGGATTCATTCTCAAACCCTCCATTTAATAAAGTCTTGTTTATTCCACAGAGAGGGCTGATAATGAAAAAGAGCTATTGTTTTGTTTCTGAACTAGTAAATGTAGTGAATGAACTTTATTCAGTGATTGTGACCCAACATAACTCCTATGTTATTTCTGGGTGCTCACTAATCTCTGTAGATAATGTCCATTTTGATATAATCAAAAAGAAAAGTTTCTCCCAGACTTAAATAAAATTTCAGTATTTCAGTTCGTATAGTTTCTAAGAATAAATGCAAAAGCAGCCATTTGTAAAGTGATCCAAAACAAATCATTGGGGCTGAAAAAATATATTAATTTGAAATTTATGTGGTCAACAACATAGGATGTTTTCCAAGCCATTTTAAAATCAACTTTTAAACGTAAACCTATTAAACTGGCTCTGTGATCTTAGGGAAATTGTAAATTATGTGAGCTTTGGCTTCATCACTTCTCAAATAAGAACAAAGAGCAAAGTTTCCTGCTGCAAGCGCTAAGGATACTAATTCCATGAAAGTAGCTTTCCAATGTCAAATATTACATGAATACTAATTTGAGGCAACAAAATCTGCAATTATATCTCAATATTACGACTGCCGTACACAAGAGAAATACATTGTTTGGCTTTCAGACACTTTTCTCAAACACACCTACACAAAAATAAAAGCCACCTTCAAATTTAACCCAGAAAGATGAACTGGCAAACAGAAAATAAGACCATAAAAAACAATAGAAATCTGAAAAGAGGCAGGGGGAAGTTTATTTTTGGTCAAAAGGATCAGTAAGAAAAATTAATACTAAAGACATCACACTGATAAGACTCTTTTGCCCTTATTAACTATTTAGTAGTCTCTAAGAAGTTCATCAAGAAGGTTCTGATTCATTAAATCAAATTCTCATTCCTTACTAATTCTAAAAGATTGGCTATACAGCAAAGCCATGACAATAATCCATTCAACTTCAAAAATCACTTAATCACTCATTGGGGGAAACATCTTGGGTAATCTAGATCCCCAAAACTTGAGAGAGAGACAAAGAGAATGTTAGTTTGCATTAGGACAATAAGATGAGAATTTTATTATGTCCCAAGAATTAAACACAGGGCTAAAGTGACATACACAGTTAAGTCTTCAAACCATCCGCTGCTGCTGCTGAGGGATGGGATTTATTCAAAGTCCTACAAGGTACACATGAAAACATGCAATTGAAGGTCTGCCCAGATTACCATCTAGAAAAGGGCTGAGTAAACCAAAGTAGTGCACGAGATTTATTCATACAGCCATCCAAAGGGGAAGTTTTAGGGTCTGAAAAAACCTAAAATAAAATCTGCTATTCTGCTACAAAGTACCTGTTTGACAGATGAGTCATTTCAATCTATCTTGCTCCAGCCTATCCTAGTTATTTAATAAGAGGGTCAGATTCCAATCAATAAGGCTCCATCTAAAGTCAATCTGTACTCTAAAACATATGACATATATACTTCTACCATCTTCTCTACTATTCCACAAAGGAATATTAAAAAGCCATACCAATAACAAGCACCTCTATTTGTGAGTGGTCTAAAATGATACTGAGGAAAGAAAACAGCTACTCACTGCCTAATGAGGAATTCAGCAGAAATACATCCATAGATAACGGACTCCCAAAGGAATCAACAACTGTTCAAGATACCCATCCACCCCAATCCCTTCCCTCAAATAAGCTTGTTAAAAAAAAAACAAAACCCACATTTAGTTATTATATGTTATTTTCATGTTATTTAATAAGCTATCTCATTTTATTTTGTGTAAAAACAAACCCTCTATTCAAATTCTCTTACCTGATAAAACAAGAGATGTATTTTCTTAACAAGAAGTAGAGGTCAAGCCAATCCTGTGGGCAACCAATTAAAACCAACTTTTAGACTGCAATAGAGAATAAATGGAGGCAAAATCAATGCAGGAAACACAAAAATACGCACAGGCCACACTGAACTGTATATTACGAAGGCGAGTATGAAACCACTGGAGCACATCATTATGAAGTATTAGGAAAAAAATACAGGTACCAAAATCCCACATGCTTATTATTTATTATTTGGTATTGCTTTCAAATGCTTTCCCTCAAAATATTATATATTTATACACATCAAGAATGTGTCATAAATTAGCCCAAGAATAAATCAACTGAAAACTAAAAGTCATAACGCTCAACTTCACATCTGATAATTGCTTTAATCACTTGATTAAACCAGTCCAGAAAATTCCATAACACAAGTCCAACTGCAATCTATCTCCTCAGATGCCCACCAAATTTTTATGAAAAAGCACAAATTCACACAGTAACAGTTACTGGACAAATTAAGTCATAAACTCAAGGGTATTCATGGAAATTACTGCAATTACTCTTTCAATATATTTTCCTTTGCACCAAAGTAGCAATCGAACAACATAAAAACATAAATGAAGTAAAAGTTCTGGCTGTAGGAGTACCTCCTAGTTAAAACCACCAGAGTTCAAAATATTAAAAGTTTTTTTCTTCTAACACACCAAACTTGTTCCAAGAAACTTGTTAAAAATAAAAAGTCCAGCATATTAAGAGTACTTCCAAAGTAAAAACAGATCACTCATCTTTCACTGGCATTTCTCCCAAACTGGTGAAGTTATGAACTATTCACAAGCAATTTATATGAGCAAAGGATCAGACAACTATGTTCAAAAGATTAGAAGAAAACTGTCACTGTTAGGTATTAAGATCACCCACAGAAGCCTACTTACAATGATGATGCCTATTTTTAGCTATCTGTCAAGATCAAGATACCACCACTGAGCTTAATATGCATCACTGCAAAGACATATTTAAAAGTTTCATTGTTACTTCAAACATTTCTGAAGAACAAGCTAAAATAAACATCAACATCCACTCAAATTACTAAAGAACACTGAGATTGTTTTGCCACAAAAAGTTATGCTATATATGTCATAAACAACACTTTCAAAAGTCCAGAGCATTGTGTTAAATCTTTTAATAGTTGTACAATCAATCCTAATTTGTCTAGAATTCTAAAACTCTTTACTTAAAAAGCCACATCTAGTAGTTTAACAGGTCACAAAAGGCAACGTAAAACAGAAAAAAGCTTGCTTTACAAAAAGTTTATGTTCAAACAAAAAAGAGCATGAATTATTGCAGGTTTTTCCCCCTAAACGTACAAGTTTGACCAGGGTAATTTTCTAGTTATGCACTTGTGATGATTCCTACTGGAGATTCCAATTCAAAAGGTCTGGTATGGGGGTCAGGACATGTGCCCTGAAGGCAAGGGAAACAAGTTCCTCAGCCTCTTCGCTTTCAGACCCAAGAAGGTAAGATATGTCCACCCACAGAGGAACAAGCTAGGTATCAGCCAGTTAAGCCCAAAGGGAACATGCTATTATCTACTCCCAAAAATGTCTACAAGGTTGCCAGAAATTACTGAACAAGGAGAAAAGTTAAAAGAGCCAGCTGAATTTGACAAATCTCCATTTGAAGTGTAATACGTTGAATTTACATGTTACAAAATCAATCAGGAAATAAATTGTTAATCTTCTCTATTTCAGCAAAAGAGAAGCTCCATCTCATCCCATACCAAAGAAAAGTACACAGGAAGCTCAGGCTACAAGCCAGAACTTCACAACTCTTCATATTATATCCCTTCCTTCAAATAGAAATTGAGAACTAAAGTACTTCTGTTTTCAACATCTCACTTTTAAAAGGGTGCAATGATTTAATAAGCATTACTGTTTAATAGAAGCATTAAGAACCTACTCATTCCTGCATTCTAAATGTTAGCAAACAACTAAGACACCAAAATGAAAAATTCATTCCAATCACCTTAAGCTTTAATGAATTTTAGAAAGACTGAAACAATTCTAAGCAACAAAACATCTAAAATGCATGTTTTACCTTCTCACAGAGCTAAGGGAAAGACAAAATTTGCCATTAAATCCACTAATATATTTCAGCTCTAAAACAAGAAGCTTGCTTTGGTATACTTTTGCACTTTATTTTGAGAATTAACTCACATAGTGGCTTTGTTTCCACCTTATAGATACCAGATACGTGCACAAATATTTGCTACAAAATTTTAGCATATTATTATGACAAGACAGATTTTCTCATTTACTAGCCATTCCAAAAACTTCAATTTTCAGGATAAAATGTCTGACAACAATCTTCTTTACCAGGAAGCCAAGGCACAAATCAGAACTTGACAATTTCCACTATTCATTTGGTAATAAACATTGAAAGTGAATCTTAACTTTGTTTAATCAGTTTTTGATCACAAGAACCAGGGTACAGGTACAATCTAAGATCTTCAGATTCAAAAGAAAACAAACATCAGCACCCTTTGAATGTTCACCACAAAGATGAGTAACAGAGAACCAATCGTAACGGGCACCATGCAACATAACCACATCATGGTATGCATTATGAAAAAGAATACAGCTTCATCGACTTAATTTTGTCTCCATCCCCAAATGGATCACATTTCAGGTTCTGGGACCGTTTTTAAAAAAATCTTCTGACATTGAGGGAGATATAAACCTTTGATAGCATATTTCTCCACTTTCTCATTTATCTCCAGTCAGTATTCAAAGGCAGTAAATCAAAAAGACATTTCTAAATATGGTATTTATAAAAATACTGTATTATTTTTTATATCCCCCCAAATGCCAACAAAGTTCACTGTCTTACTGGCTTTAGACTTCAAAAAAACAATATTTCTTCTAACCTAGCCAACCACACTCACCCTCACTATTGGATTTAAGGCTTTAAATTTAATTAACCTAATTCTATGCAAACCAAAAGGTGTATGTGTGGTGGTAGTAAAATCTGATAAAACTATAGATTAAGTGATTTTTCTTAGTTGACCTAAAACACTTAACATTCACTTTTCCCACAAACATTTATCAAGCACTTACTGGCCAGGCAGAAGATCAGAGAAATGGAAGATAGTCACTGCGTTTTAGGCAGGATACCTAAAAACATCTTTTGTGCAACCGTTACTGACAGAAGTTCTTTCTATTTCATCTAGAGAAGAAAATATTCAATAGAAGGAGGGAGTGACTGTCTACAAAATGGAATAACAACAACATGAATACCGTCGCTGAATTTCAACACCTGGAACACACTGGCCCACAAAATCAAGTTTCAAGTCTAAAAATTATACCAACAACCCCCAAACTCATCATGCAAAAATCAAGTCATTTGGTATGTCGAAGAAAGTGAAAGAAGCCTGAAGGTTTCTGGAATCAGCACATAACAATATGTTCCAAGTAACTATCACGATGGTTTCTAAAGCTTCACATTTTTCACCTAACAGACACGAACATAAAATAACTGAAATTATGCATCACAATCCATAAACAAAATAACCAATAGAGCATGTAAAAGTGATATAAAAATGCATTCCCTGCTTCATTAAAATTTTCCAGTAATAATACTGAGCATATATCCTCAACTTTTACAAAACAAGCCAAACATACCATTTTTTTCAGAGATTAATTACCATAAACATTTTTTAACCTCCTGTAACGGTTCCTCCCGGCTTTTTAATATTCTTGGAAAACTCCTGAACACAATTTCCTTCCAAAAAATCCAGAAATCCTCCATGGTATCAAAACTACCAAATACGATCCAGTCTGGTGGTATGTCTATAATTAAAAAATAAAACGCAACGAGAACGGCTTGTATGTCCAGACGTCTAAGATGTTTTTTCAATTGTAAATACTCTGAAATGCATTAACAATGTAAATTAGATAACAGAATCCAAGGAAATTCATGTTAGTACTGCATTTTACAAAAACTACACCATTTAAAACCATACAAGAAGCTCTAAAACAAATACTTGTCCATAGTCTCTCCTTCAACAAAACCTTCCGTTGCAATCAGTTTTTTAGTAGGTTATATACCCTGGCATCACCTTAATCTTGTATATTTTGGTTCCTGCCAACTATCCCAATTTACATTATGTCATCTCTGGGAATCCGGAGCAAGAAGGGTTTTAGAATCCAGAAACCTCGCTTATGTTGTCTGCTATTTCCAGTACACAGCTCTCGGTACGTTCAGAGCTGAATAACCCAGAGTAACCCTCACCGGAGTTCAAATTTTCCACTATACGGCAAATATATAGTCCACGCACTTAAAATCTAGCAACTAAGTCCCCTGCACTAGTGTTCTTCCTGTCACTAACCTGTGGATTATCAAAGCCGCTCCCACTTATTTCACGTGGCCGCAAACTACCATCTCCAGCCTTCAATCAAAAAATTCAGTTCACTCTCCATCAAAATCACCCAGTCTCCGCATCCCATTGAACCTCCTCCTCCTTAAATGCTGGAGGCTTTCTCCCAAGGGACACGCAAAGGCGATGCTCTTAGAAGACCCTTCCCTATACGGGAACCAAACACCTAACATCTTAACAATCCTCATAAGGCTCGCGAGGCGGACTCACCCCCAAGCTACTTGTGCGGCCTTCTCAAATTAACTATACCCGGGAGAACAAGCCCCGCCCCAACGCTGGGCCTGAGATGCTTTTCACAGCAACCCCCTCCACCTTCAGGCCTCCATGGCGGCCGGCCAATTCTGACTTCCTTCCTTACATTCAAGGGAGAGAACTGACTAGAGCTCCCTCCCCACAGGTGTGTCCAGTCCCTTTTTTCAGGGGCCTCCGTTCCACTTCCGGTGGAAGGAGTGTCCTCACTACGATTTTCTCACTTCAGGACACAGTTTTAATCTCGGCCCCACGTGAGGGCATAGAGAATCTTGTTCATTCGGAACGTAGCGTGTTTTCACTGCAGTTCCCGTTCGTTTGCGGGCCGCTGGGGCACCCAGCTCTGGCTTCCTCCCCTCTCAGACAACGGGGGCGTCCTCGCTATGGCCTTGTGCCCTCTTCGGTAGGCAGACTCATCCTCTCTTGTGTCCTTCTTGCATCCTCTCAGGACCGAGAGGCGCAAGTGGCGCCCCAAGACCCCCGCAGCCAACCCCGACCCTTTTGTGTAGGGCGCTCGCTGCGGCGGGCTCCGAGGCCTCCGAAGGCCCCGCCCCAGGCCACCAAGGGGCGGCTCGAGCCCCGCACAGCCCCGCCCGTTCCGGGGCTGCAGGAGTCTTACCGGCGAGAGCTGCGCGGCACCCGAACCCCGACCCGAGTTACCCCCCGCGCGAGTGCCTCCGCCCCGCGGCCGGCAGCCCCAGCCCGAACGGCTTTCCGGAGCCCAGAGCAGCCACCTCCTTCCTCTCCGCTTCACAAGATGGCCGCCGGCCCGCTCAGCAGCTCAGCCTTCCAGAAAAGGCGGGGCGGCGTGAGTGGCGTCACGGGGCGGAGCGGCGCAAGCGCGCTGAGCATCTCGGGAAGCTCCCGGAAGTTGCCTGTGTTTCTTGTGAGAAGAGGTTTGCGACGTTTGCGCACTAGCTCCGCCTTTAGGAGAGCGACGCTGCTTGATGGGATTCGCTACAGTATTTGGCGCTGGGGTTCAAGCAATTACTTCACTTCGAGCCTCTGCCAAAAGGAGGGGAATACTGCCTACCTCGCAGAATTGTTTTGAGATTAAATGAACCACAAAATGGTGGTGAAGTTTAAAAATTTCATCCCGGGGAGCCCTACCAATCTTCGTTAACCCCTCCGCGACTGCACTTTGGTATTATTTTATTACAGAAAAAGTTATTCTTACGCTGTTTTGGTCCTAAGCCTCGCAGACTCCACTCTCTCATATATATCCTATCTCTTGATTAATGTTACCATAAGTGAACTAATCTTCCAAAGCAGAAAAAGAGGCAATTGACTAACAAAATCAGGGACTAAATTCCCACAACGCCCAACAAGTTTGGGCAAGATTTGTGTTGCAGACTAGCCTGGTGCTAGCTGAGTGTGACTTAAAAAAAAAAAAAAAAAACAGGTCACGCTTTTAAACAAATGTATACTTCATTATATATACTTTTTGCAGGGAAAATACAGTGCGTTAAGAACAAAATCTACTAAATACAACGTGGTACCCAGGATTGAATCCTGGAGTAGAAAAAGGACATTAGTGAGGAAACTGGTAAAATCTGAATGAAATCTGGTTTAGTTAATACTGATGTACAGATATAAGTCTCTTAGTTTTGACATCATAGTTTAATGTAAGATGTTAAAAATTAGAGGAAATTGGGTGATAGACATGCAACTCTATACTATCTTTGCAACCTTTCTCTAAATCTATTATTCAAAATAAAAATATTTATTCAAAAAACTATAATTCCATCTCCTCCTTCTCGTCTGTCTGCATTCACCATAATTTACCCTAGTGGCTTTCAAACTTTGAGTATCACTTACATGAGAAATACATTTGCAACCTGTAAACTCATTAAAATATGATAAGATACTTAAAACATATTTGCTATACTATTGGTGGGAGTATAAATTGGTGCAGCATTATGGAAAACAGTATGGAACTTCCTCACAACTAAAACTAGAGTTGCCATATGATCCAATATCCCAGTATTGGGCATATACCCAAGTAAAATTATAACTCAAAAATATATTTGTACCCATATGTTGAATTTTTTTTTTTTTGGCCATGCCTGTAAGGGTTTGATCCCTGGTCAGAAACTAAGATTCCACTCAGGAACACCCTCAACTCCCTGAAAATCTTTTGCTTCTTGAGATGGCCAATAGAGAAGCGGACAGTTTCAGTTCATTTCTCCTTTCCTATGTCTGACTTGTCACAAGTTGAAGCTAAATTCAAATCTCTTAGTCAGGAACCTGCCAATTTTATCTGAGAATTCAGAGGACTCACAGCGGCTTTCAATCTGAACTGGCAGGACATAGATGTCATCTTGACCACCTGTTGTACACTAGAGGAAGATACAGAGAACAGAATTACAGGTGCCAAGGGGGAGGCAAGTGGGGAAGGAAAAGATCAGGTGTTTGGGATTAGCAGATACAAACTACTATATATACAGGATGGATAAATAACAAGGTCCTACTGTATTTAACAGGGAACTAAATGTCCTGTGATAAACCATAACGGAAAATATGAAAATACATATAACTGAGTAACTTTGCTCTTCAGCAGAAATTAATGTAACATTTTAAATCAACTATACTTCAATAAAATTTTTAAATATTTACATGTGATGTACTCTAATAAAATTTATTTCTCACCCCTTTTAATGCTGGTAACCTCCCACTTACGGTTTCAGACCCACAAACCAAAAAACTCTTTTCTGGCTGTTTTGACCATCTCTGTTTCTCAAACACCATGCTTCTTCATGCCTCAGGCCCTTTGCTCTGTTTCTTCTTATTCCTCACCAATCCCTAGTTTTTTTGATAGCTAGAAATCATGTTTGTGCTTAATTAACACCTCCTCAAAAAAGATTTCCTAGTATACCCAGCATGGTAGGTTCCTTCCCTGTTACTTCCTCTACCACTCAATTTCTGCCACAGCACTCATCACAATCTATAATAATAGCCTTATTTAATTCTTATTTTCTTTCTGTCTACTAGAATGAAAGTTCACCGAGAGTACTTTTTGGTATTGTTAACCAGTGTATCCCAAATACCCAGAATAATGTCAGACACCTGAGAGGCACCCAAATAATTGCTGACTGCAGAAATAGGCAAGCATCTCTCATCTGTCGACATCAAGTCAGGTAGTAGTCAGCCCCACCATTCCCAAGCTTGGAATTCTCCTTGAGCCTCTCATAAAGTCATAGAATAAATACAGGAAGATGATTTTATTTCTCTAATCTGCAAATTAACAATTTTTTAAAAAAGAAACATAAATTACTACAAGACTAGGTAAAGTCAGTCATACAGATATTTCTAGATCCATTAGGTCAAAAGAAAAGGACAAGAACACAGAGGAGACAAGCCTTCTAAGAAACTTGCAGTTCAGTCTATAGACAATATGAAGAGGTAGCCTTTGAAGCCACAAAAAAGATGAAATCATAGATGATTATGCTTTTATCTGAAGAAGTCAGTCTCTCTGAGCAGCGGTAAGCAACAACTCAAATGTCCACCTAGGGCATCAGGGTTCCTGAACAAAGAGCATTTTTCCAGTTCCTCTGGCTCTCCGCACCAAGGATACAGATGTATCCGGCAGCAAATCATAGCAAATGTCCCTCCTGGTTCAGGATGAGAACATCCACTCACTATAAGACCAGAGAAGGATTTCTGGAAAGAAATGGGGAGTGTTCCCCACCAAAGGAGCTGAAGCGAAAGACAGTTTTCTCATGTTTCCATCTTAGAGGCAGGCCAATGCTGAAGTCAGATGGGCTACACCAGTTCTGGTTTGAACACGGAGCAGCCACTGGGGGTAATGAAATGCGGGCTGTGCATGAGTTGATGAGGCAGGAGGAGCCAGGCCAGCACAAACTTAAGAGGCCCACTCTTCTAGTGTTGGGTCCACTTGATGCTCTTGAGGTCAATGCCATCCTGCACCATCTCCCAGAGAGGGCTGCCAAAGAGAAGAGGTATTTGGATGAGTGAAGGCTTAGGAAGCAGATAGCACTGAGCCCTAACTTGCCTTCATCTGTTCTTGTCTCTCCTCTACCTCCTACCCTGATAACCCCAAAACAACAGGTTATCAAGTCTTTCTCAGCTGTCTGAGAAAGTCCTTGTCAGCTCTAGCCTCTCCCCAGCTGCCAATATTAATAACTAGGTACCCCAGGCTCAGCTCCAATGAGGCGACTCCAAGAGTGTCAAGTGTGGTCATATTCATGAAGCTCTCAAGCCACTCATGAGAGGCTATGGACACAGTTTCCCTGGGAGAACCAAGGCCCTTAGAATATGTGTAAGTAGCAAGTTTCGGCCTCTCTACTAACCCCCAACACAAATGGACTTTTCAGCACCTGCTTCTTGGTTTTGCTCTAGTTCTTAGAAACAGAACTTGGCCCTAAATCACCTGGGTATGTATCACCATCATCCAACTCCCACAAGATTCATCTCCCCAGAGGTAACTCTGCTTCTAACATCCCCAGCTCCAGTTCAAAATGATCTTCTGAGTCTTGGGCTTGGGCATCCATTTCATACAAGAACAGCTGCTGAGAGATCTCTGCTAAGCTCTGATCCCCTTCAGCTTGAATGCCTTAGATAATGTTCCCAGACCAGATATTACTTCAATGTGTTACAACCATAGGATTTTGATGTGGAGTTCGCCAGTTAACTTTATTCTACCCAGTTTCATTCTATTCTTGGTTTATCTCTCTCCATTACACTATGTGTTCCAAGCACACTTTTTCTTTTTACTTTATTTTTGGCTGTACCACATGGCATGCTGGAATCTTAATTTCCCAACCAAGTATCATATCTGTGCCCCCTGCAGTGGAAACACAGAGTCTTAAGCACTAGAGTGTCAGGGAAGTCCCCCAGCACCTTTCTATTTGACATTTTCCAAGACTCTTTGAAGTTAGCCTTCTCTTTAGGAAAGGTCATTTAATATCACAGGCTCACAAAATAAAACTCTGGCTGAGGGCTAATGGGACAAAGTTGAAATTGTTTGCAAGGCATCAGAAGAAATAGGGTGAAGATGCTGAAAACACATGGTTATGAGGAATGTCTTACTTGGCAGCACAGTCAGTAGAAATGCCCCCTGAGTGTGCCAGAGAGTATGAGAGAACCAAACCAAGGAGGAATCCTAAGCCTAAGAAAGCTAAGCAAGCTATAGATATTTAAGCAATACAACCAGACTCTGTGAAGGAAAATCCAGAGCCCAGAAAGATCTGGGGAACTCACAAAGGAAAGCAGTATATACCTGAACTACCTCACTCTTGCCACCTAGACCAAGAAAATCTTGAAAGTCAAAATTAACCAGAATAGAGTTCTGATGAATTCCCGAGGCCTTTATGTTCCCATGAACACAGAGCTCTATGACTATTAGGAGAACCCCTAGTAGCAGCTGGCTGGTAAAGGATCTCTTGACCATTATAAGCATCTTTACAAAGAAAACTCTGAGTAAAAGTTCTTAAGTTTTTGAGTATCTGATGAAAACTATGGACCTTCTTCCAACGAAAATGCACAACTGTAAAACACTTAGCATACAATTTCAGGATTATCCTGAAGTTTAGCCATAGAACCCAAATTAAGAATCCCTATCTTAAAGAGAGTTTTTCTAAACTTAGTCTACAAATTATGAATTCTGTATTGATATGGCTCTAAGACAATGATTAATATTAGCAATAAAATGACGAGGAATTCCCTGAGGTTCAGTGATAAGGACTCCGTGCTTCCACTGCAGGGGGCACAGGTTCATTCTGGTCAGGGAACTAAGATCCTGCAAGCCTCGAGGCCAAACAAATAAATTAATAAAATAAAATAATGAAAAAAATCTATATTTATGTGGTTCTTTAGTTTTTAAAGACACCTTTTCATTTTCTGACAAGTAGCCAAGAAAATCCACTTTCCTGCCTTAGGACTTCCTCTAAATCCTGAAATCCAAGGGTTTTCAAACTTTGATTTCTGGCAGGGTGAATACACAGCCTGAGGACAAGAAAGGAGCCAGCGCTGCAGTTTCTCCTGAGGAGTCTCTGGAACAAGAGTGCACACCTCATTTCTCGAAGACGCTTCACATGGTGAACGCACTTCTCCACTGTGTAGTCCACTTCCTCCTCTGTAGTAAAACGGCCGATGCCAAACCTGAAAAAGACACAGAGAGGAAGTCTGTATCAGATCTGTGGCACCAGGGTACACTCATTCAGCAAATACCCAATGAGGCTCTACTCCACAAAAGACATGGAGAGAACACAATCCTTCCACTGGAGGATGAGTTTCTCCAAATATGGTCTGTGAGTCACCTGAGAATCACCCAAGAAGTTTCCTACTTCTCCAAACTTAGCAAATCAGAATCGCTGAGTGCAGCACTCAGACCGCTTCATCATTCACAAACTTCCCAAGTGACAGTGAAGTCTGAGAACCACCGCTCGAGAAACTTGTGAAGAATGAAGAAGGGATAGGAAAAACTATACTGGGTACTTCTTTAGATTGGTCCAGTGGCTAAGACTTTGCACTCCAGTGCAGGGGGGCCTGGGCTCTACCCCTGGTCAGGGAACTTGATCCCACATGCCATAACTAAGATCTATGATCCTGCATTCCACAGCTGAGACTCTGTGTAGCCAAATAAAAAATAGGCATTTTTTTATTTAAAAAAAAAAATTAGACTGAGGAAGATTCTTAACAGGAGATGAATGATCAAAAGTGCTACAGCTCAGTTGACTAACCTGATAGAAGAGTGAGCTAAATCCTCATCAGTGCCAATTGCTCGAAGGACGTAAGAGGGCTCCAGGGATGCAGAGGTGCAGGCACTGAGGAGAAAGACACAGAGCCTTGCTCAGTTCGGCATCCAATCTGCTTCTGGCCACAAATCCCCAGTCTTGCTTCTACCCCCAGACCCCTGAAGTCATATCAAGACAAAAGAGATTCTCATCTGATAGAGCTAAAGAGACAGATGCTGCCTGCACCTTCTAGTATGTGGATTGAGCTCCTCTGGCCCCTGTGGAGGGTATCCTCCATGAGCAAGGACACAGCCAAAGCATGACAGAGTGTGATACCACATGAGCTGAGTGTAACAAGAAGTGGCAGAGAGCCATGGGATCACTTTCCAACAACTAAATGATCATCTGTAGCAGCCTAGACAGCAGCTAAACACTTGGTATCTTCTGGAACATCGTTGAATTCTAGAGGGCTGTAAGAGAACTACCAGAATAACATTAGAATAGATACAGGCATCTCCTGGGACCACAAAAGGCAAAAAACTCTACCACAGGAAGCCCTCCAAAGGTGGCAAACTTTAGCCTGTGCCAACTGGCTAAAAATAGGTGCTTACAAAATGACTTTTATTCTCAACCAAAAGTTCCTGTGCATGTCATCTCCACAATGGGAAGCTTATTAACCCGACACTTAAAGCCAGACTAACTGGTCCTGCCACAGACCCTGCTTATCCAGTCCAACTCACCTCCCTGAGGATAAGGCAACATCCTTAAGTGCCATCAACAGACTCTCCCCTTCCACATACGCAAAGGAGAGGTTGATACAGCCTGAAAGAGAGAATTACTATGAGAAGAGGCTCAGAGTCTTGGGCTCTTCCAGGCGGGGACAGAATGGGCACGACCATACCTGGGTAATGGTGCTCAGGATCCCCATTCATAACCACATCCGGAAGGCTCTTCATTATCTTCTCTATCAGTCGCTCAGCTAACTTTGAGATTCGCTTGTGGTCATACTGAGGAGCAGGCAAGGGAGTACTAAGCACAGTAACCATTAACAGCTCAGAAACATAAAGGATGAGGAACCCTACCTTGTGCGCAGAAGTGACTGCGCATTTAACCACCTATAGTCTTGTGTTACTCATGGACACCACTGTATCCACAGCACTGAGCACAGAGGTGCTCAATAACTGGACACATGGTTCCAGTAAAGGACCTGGAATTTGGAGCCCATAAGACCTCCCTCAGGGCTTCCCAGGTGGCCCAGCAGTAAAGAATCTGCCTACAATGCAGGAGACGCGGGTTTGATCCTGGGTCAGGAAGATCCCCTAGAGAAGGAAATGGCAAGCCACTCCAGTATGCTTGCCTGGGAAACCCTTGGACAGAGGAACCTGGTGGACTACAGTTCAAGGGATCACAAAGAGTTGGACACGACTGAGTGGCTAAACAACAACGACGACACCTCCCTCAGAACAGGATGCCAGCAGCACTCGGAGAAAGACGGTTTTCTTAAACCACCTCTTCTGGCAAAGATCTGACCCAGTCATGCCAAGAAGCTGCTAAACAGGAGACCCAGCACAGGGGAAGAATTTGTGGGAGGGAACTGCTCTCCCCATACCTCCATCTCTTGCTGTGCCACCTCACACGCAGCCCCCAGCCCCACCACCAAGGGTGTGGGGACTGTCCCAGACCGCATACCCCGCTCCTGCCCCCCTCCACTCTGCAGGGCCTCCACACGCACACGGGGCCGCCGGCGAATGTAGATGGCACCAACCCCTGGGAAACAAAATTTGTTACAAAAAAAGAGAAAAAGGAAAATGCAGATGAAACAAAATATCACTTTCCAAAGGGGTCAAAAGATTCTTTCAACTTTTCTGTAAACTCTGAAATTTTCAAAATAAAAAATATTGGGGCAGGGGGAGACTAATGCAGGATGTACCAAACTGCATTTATTAAGACATATTCCATTTCCCCATTAAAATAAAATCACATTCAAGTATCTGACACTATCTGGATCTCTGCGGTTCCCGAGTTCAGAAAGTAAAAGCTCAGACACTATATCTGGAGAGTGAAGGCTACCATGTCATCTAAATCTATTTAGATTCTGAGTTCAAAAAGCAAGAGTTTGGATAGTGAGGGATACCTGCATATATTTAAGTGCTGAACAGAGCTTCTGCTCAATATGAGTTAATTCATTTTATCAAAACAGATTTATCTACAATAAAAGCCAATAAGCCAACTTTAAAGATAGAATAACTGTTGGGTTTATAAAAACAATTAACTTAAAAACATACTTTTATAATATCTGGAAGCACAACCTCTGGGATCTAATGTCTGATGATCTGAGGTGGTGCTGATGTAATAATAGCAGAAACAAAGTGCACATTAAATGTAATGCACTTGGATCATCCTGAAACCATCCGACCCCCATCCCTGGTCCATGGAAAAACTGTCTTCCATGAAACTGGTCCCTGCTGCCAAAAAGGTTGGGGACTGCTGCTTTAGAAAGCCATCTTATATACTTTCAAGAATTATCACACCTTTTCCCACAGGGTATCTGTCCGGATGACAGACTCTGCAGACTATACAGACATAGAAATCATACTGGCATAACCAGCCACCATAGGCCCTCACCCAAGAAAGAGAGGAAGAGTTGTTCATTTTGAATGGCTACCTCCATAAAACAGAGGACAACAATCTCTTCCAAAAGGCTGGCATGCAAAGGCAGAATTCCAGCTGGAAAATATTCCTAGGCCAATAGGACCATAGGACACAGACAAGTATCCTTGAGAGATTAACAGGAACAAACACTAATAAAGCTAGGAACAAACAATCAATCTTCCCCTAAGGCTAAAGCAAAAGATGAGGGAATAAAGGACCTAAAGAATATTGATCTGAGACTTCCCTGGCAGTCCAGTGGTTAGGACTCCAGGCTTCCACTTCAGGGGCCATGGGTTCAATCCCTGGTCAGGGGACTATAATCCCACACACCACACAGTCAAAAAAAAAAAAAAAAACTGATCTGCAAATCATAGTTGAGTAGACAAGATAACTGGACTTATCAAGCTAATTTGATATGACAAAGCCTTTGTTCCTCAACCAAATTAACATCTACATGAAAGGATTTTCTAAAGAGACCAGTGAAGGATGGTCTGCTTATAGTAACTGCTAGAATCTGCAAATAGGCTATTTTTAAATGAAACCTGGCTATTATTAAATGTCACCTGCATTCTGCAGAGCACTCTTCCTCTAAGAGCAATGACAGGCCCCAATGAGTCCCAGGAACACCTGTCAAAGGGTTTATTGGGTAGTGCAGAGAGGAGGAAATCTAGGAGGGGCTAGTACCTTTGGGACCATAGATTTTGTGACCACTGATGCTCATGAGATCAATTTTCATGTCATTGACGTCAAGTGGGATTTTTCCAACAGCCTGGGCTGCATCGGTATGGAAATATACCTTTCTGGAACTGCAAATTTGCCCTGAGAAAACAACAGAGGGGAAGAACCAGAGCACAATGTTAGGAAGTAACCTGGCAGTGGTCCTATAATATACTATGAGTTCTGAGGCAAAATTACATCTGGTATTGGCCCTAGCCATATAGTAAATCACTTCTCTCTCTCTGTATCTCACTTTCTCTGTCTCTCTCTCATTCTCAGCTCCAGTGTCCTTGACTAGAATAAATAAGGGCAAGTGCACACATCCATTCTCTATGCCTGCATCTCTACTCCTAGCCTGGAAATAGGTTCCTCTGTACCATTTTCCTAGATTCCACATAATGTGCATTAACTGAGAGATTAGGATTGACACATATACACTACCATGTGTAAAATAGATAGCTAGCAGGAACCAATGTAAAGTACAAGAAGCTCAGCTTGGTGCTCTGTGATGAGCTAGATGGGTGAGATGGTTGGGGGAGAAGGGCGTGGAAGGGAGGTCCAAGAAAGAGGGGATCATATGTATACATACAACTGATTCACTTCATTGTACAGCAGAAATCAATACAACATTGTAAAGTGATTATAGTCCAACTTATATAAATAATAAATACAAGTTATGGTGGTCAAAAAAAAGCACAAAGCATCAAATCAAAACACACCCAATATTCTGATTCATAAGACTCTTCCTACCTCATTAACACTAGCCTTTCAATATATCAGATTAACTTTTAGATCCTTATTGATTTAACAGAAGCAAAAATTAATAGATCTATTTTCTAATGTACCTAAGAAGTTACAGGGTGTGTCTCTGGCTCCAAATGAGCATAGTAAACAGATGTTGTAAAACGAAAAAGGTAAAAGAGGAAGAGAAAAAAAGGTGGAGGTTTTTTGTTTTGCTTTCTGCACCTGCAACAAAATGGAAAGGATACTAGGGCAGTGCAATGCCTGTGTGCTCAGCCGTGTCCAACTCTTTTATGACCACATGAACTGCAGCCCATAGGCATCTCTGTCCATGGGATTTTCCTGGCAAGAATACTGGAATGAGTTGCCATTTCTTCCTCCAGGGGATCTTCTCAACCCAGGGACTGAACCCAAGGCTCTTGTGTTTCTTGCACTGACAGGCAGATTCTTTACCACTGCACCATCTGGGAAGCTCAAGTGGTACTAGACGTGGGTTCAAATACTAGCTGTGCCATTTATAATATGTCCTTGAACAAGGAACGGGAGCCCTCTTTCCCTTGGTTTCCTTACTGCATTCTATATAGTGTTTCAGCTCCTAGTCCAGTCCTGCTCCTCAGATGGATCCCAGTGGTAGGCAAGCGTCAGGGTTCACCCATGATACTTACCTATTTCCTTAATGGGCTGCTTCACTCCAATCTCATTGTTTACAGTCATGACTGAGACCAAGCTGGTATCTGGCTGGATGGCAGCCTCTAGTTCCTAAGAATATCAGGAGTAAACAGAGCATATAGTATGAAAGAGTCCTCTCTAACCCAGAATGTAAGCAAGCTTAGTTGTGAAATGGGGCCTTTCACTACACACCTACAAGAGTGGGTACAATTAAAATAGCAGAAAAAAAAAAAAGCAACAACGCAAAATGCTGGCTAGGATGCAAAGAAATTGAGTCACTCATACACTATTGATCGGAATATAAAATAGTACAATCACGCTGGAAAACAGTTCGGCAGCTTTGGTTTCTTAATAAAACTGAACATGAAATTACCATATGACCCAGTAACTGCTCTCTTGGGCATTAACTCAGGGAAATGTAAGCTTAAATTAACATAAGAAACCTATAAATGATCATGACTGCTTTATTCTTTATAGCCAAAATCTAAAAACAATCCAGAGGTCCTTCAATAGGTAAATGGTTAAAGAAACTGTGGTACTTCCATTATGTGGAATGCTACTTGGCAACAACAAAGGAACAGACTGCTGAGACAGGCAACAACTTAAATGACTCGCCTAAGACTTATGCTAAGTGAAACTAGCCAATCCCAGAAGGTTACATACTATATTACTAACATTTCATTTACATAACATTTCTGAAATGACAAAATTAAAGAAATGGTGATCAAATTAGTGGTTTTAAAAGAATACCATGGAACTTCCCTGGTAGTCCAGTGGTTAAGAATCCACCTGGCAATGCAGGGGACACTGATTCAATCCCTGGTACAGGAGGATCACACATGCCATGGAGCAACCAACCCATGCACCACAACTACTGAGTCTGTTCTCTGGAGTCCTCGAGCCGCAAAAATGGAGCCCACATGTCTCAATTACTGAACCCACACACCACAGAGTCTGTGTTCTGCAACAAGGGAAGCCATTGCCACGAGACATCTATGCAACGCAACTAGAGTAGCCCCTGCTCACCACTAAAGAAAGTCTGTAAGCAGCAATGAAGACCCAGTGCAGCCAAAATTAAATATGTATTTAGAAAAAAGAAAAAAAAAAAAAATAAAGCGTCACTGTGGTGATAGTTACATAAACCTTCATATGTGATGAAAAACTAGAATGCATAGAACTAAACACACACACGCGAGTACAAGCAAAAATCAGAACAAGACCAGTAGATTGTATCAACATCAGTATCCTGGTTGTAACATTATACTATACTTTTGCTAGATGTTATCATCAAGGGAAATGAATAAAGGTTACATGAGATCTCTCTGTATTACTTCTGACAACTACATGAGAATTTAGAATTTAAAAATTAAAAACTTAATAAATAAAAAGAGAGGGAGCCTTTCCTACATAAGGTTGTTAGAGTAAGCGGCAAAGAACAAAGTAACTAGTAAAAAACAAGGTTACTAACATTATTAACTACGTTATTAACACTGGCGTAGGGATCACATCTAATGAAAACATTTATCCTAAAGAAACCAATAATCATCCTCCCAACATCTGTGATGCTTTCCCTGACACTGGTCTAATGGAAGTTTTCAATGTTTCATTTCTCTCAGCTTCTTCTTTACTTCCTTTATAGTATATATACCAATTCATAATTATTTACACATTGGTTTACATGTTAACTGTCCTTTCACTAGAATATAATCTCCTTGAAGGCATGAACTAAGCTTGTCTTGTTCATCCCTTTATCCCCAGTGCCTGGAACTATGACACAATAAATAGTACAGAGTGAAAGAAAGACATTATGTTAAGTATTACGAGAAATGAAAATACAGAAAATATGCACTCCTCAAGTGCAAGAAGCTAAGCCTAGTAGAAAAATAGGCATAGGCATACAACAGAGTAAAGCAGTAAAAAGCCATCAAATAAAATAAAGGGAATGGCTTGATCCCTGATCAGGGAACTGAGAACCTACATGCCTCAAGGTGCAGCCAAAAAAAAAAAAAACCTGTTGGAATAAAAATAATAAGGGACTTTACAGGCAGTCCAGTGGTTAAAGAATTCCAGTGTAGGCCAGTCCTGGTGTCTGAGTGACTCCCTGGGTCCAGCAAAGCGACCAAGTTTCCAGAGCCTTGAAGACAAGGGGTAACACCCCAAAATATGGACTCATTTTCCACTCTACCTTCATTGGCCAAGCAGCTGCCAAGAACAAAGGTCACATCTCCAATACCTGGCAAACAAATGCAGTATTGCCTCATGAATAGACTGCTTCTCTGAGGTGCCCACCAGTGTTTTGGGGGAGAAACTTCGAGAACAAGTTGAGGAGTGGCTGTCCTTCTATGAGACTGGAGAGATTCCCTGAAAAAATCTGGATGTCATGAAGGAGGCAATGGTGCAGGCAGAGGAGGGGGCTGCCAAGATTACTAGGAAGCTCGAGAAACAGGAGAAGAAACGCTTGAAGAAGGAAAAGAAAAGGCTGGCTGCAATTGCCTTGGCTTCTTCAGAAAATAGCAGTGCCCCAGAAGAGTGTGAGGAGACAAGTGAAAGACCCAAAAAGAAGAAAAAGCAAAAGCCCCAGGAGGCTCTTCAGGAGAATGAAATGGAAGATCCATCTGTCTCTTTTTCCAAACCCAAGAAAAAGAAATCTTTTTCCAAGGAAGAGCTAGTTAGTAGTAGTGATTTTGAAGAGACAGCTGGTACTGGAAGTCTTCCCAAGAGGAAGAAATCTTTTCCCAAAGAGTAACCAGTTACTGACCCTGATGAGTCAGAAAACAAGAGGGTCCCCAAGAAAATGAGGAAATTGTCTTCCAAGGAGGAGCCACTCGGCAGTGGACCTGAAGAGGCTGCTGCTAGCAAGAGCAGCAGCTCCACGAAAAAGAAAAAGCTCAAAAGTTATCCCAGGAAAGTTAGAATGGACATCTTCCTAGTGGGGCATAACCTACAGAGGTATTTCCTATCCCATCTCCTAGACCCAATAATAATAAAAACAAATTCACAAGAAAAAAAAAAAAAGAATTCCCATGTAGGGGGTGTGGGTTTGATCCCTGGTTAGGGAACTAAGATCCTATATGTTATGGGGTGCAGCCAAAAATTTTAAAATAATAAAATAAAAATAAGCAAAAACTGTATAAAATAAAAAAGTTATAAGGATGTATTGTACACCACAGGGAATATAACCAATATTTTATAATAGCTATAAATGGAATATACCCTTTGAAAATTGTGAATCAGACTTCCCTGGTAGCACAGCGGATATGAATCTGCCTGTCAATGCAGGGGATAAGGATTCGATCCTTGGTTGGGGAAGATCCCACATGCTTCAGGGCAACTAAGCTGTGCACCACAACTTCTAAGCCCACATTCTAGAGACTTCGAGCCACAGCTACTGAGCCCATGTGCCGAGAGCCCTTCATCCACAACAAGAGAAGACACCACAGTGAGAAGCCCGTCACTGCAACTACAGAGAACCCACACAGATCAAACCAGAGTAGCGAAAAATTAATAAATCAACAAATAAAATTAAAAAAAATACATATATAGACCCCAAAGGGAAATATTCTTCACAAAACTACACCTACCCTTTTGAAGGCTGAGAAACATCAGTGAAGGAGGCCAGGGCTTTCCCGGGCGAGTGTGAGTCTCTGACATCCTTCATACATGGTCAGCGGCTCTCACACAGACCAGGAAGCACCAACTAAGCTGAGAAACAAATCCTCCAGACAAAAGGAACATGGTGCACACTCAAGGGGAACATACTCTGGGTCCCACTGAGAGACCCATTTCTCTGAAGTCCTCCCTCAGCATTAGATATAGTCTTTCAAGCTCCAGCTGAGGCTAAGGAGACAGTTTCATAGGCTGAAGCCAGGCTCCCCCTCCCATGTCCCTCTTACCTTCAGGTCAATGATCCCACTCTTCTTCACTGGGAGGTAGGTGACTTTAAAGCCCTCAGCTTCCAGTGAACGGCAGGAGTCCAAGACACATTTGTGTTCTGTCTGCGTGGTGATCAAGTGCTTTTTCCGGGACCTATAGAACCTGGCCACTCCCTAGAAGTTGATGGTGGTGGAAAGAAGAACATACTCAGAGAGACAGCAGTGACTTCCATCCTAGTTGCAAGGAGTAAGTGGATAAGGCCGGTATAGTCCCACATCAATTCTCTGACAACTGTGTGTCTTACAATTCAACTTAATTCTAACATTAACTATCCCAATTAGTGAAAATCCCACAGGTTAAGTGCCTCAGTCTCACAGGACTGCCTCCAGTTCAGATGCCAGCTGTGAGGCCTAGCTATCACAAGTCCCCCATCCATATTTCCCCAGCTGGCTACAAATAAAAGACTTCCCATAGCCCCCGTGTTGTTGTTGTTTAATCACTAAGTCAAATCTGACTCTTTGTGACACCATGAACGGCAAAGTTCCAGGCTTTCCTGTCCTTCACTATCTCACGGAGTTTGTTCAAACCCATGTCCATTGAGTTGGTGATGCATAGCCCCCTAAGATTCAGTAATCCCTTATGATTCACAGAATTCACTGAAAACACTACACTTACTATCATAGCTTTGTCACAGAAGATGAAATCCATGAATGGCCAAATGGAAGAGATGCACAGGATGAGGTCTGAGGCAGGGAAGCGCACAGAGCATCCAGCATGCCATCTTCCAGCACATCCATGTGTTAGCTAACCTGGAAGCTCCTCTGACTCATTTTCCAGTTTTGTTTTGTTTTAATATTTACTTTTATTTATTTATTTGGCTCTCCTGGGTCTTAGCTGTGGCATGTGGGATCTAGTTTGCTGACCAGGGATCGAACTCAGGCCCCCTGCATTGGGAGCATGGAGTCCCCACCAGGGAAGTCTCCCTTGTTTTCCAGTTTTTATAGGGGTTTCATAACACAGGCGAGCCTGATTAACTCACTGGCCATATGACTAGACTCAGTCTCCAGGCCTCTTTCTTCCCCAGACCAAAATTACAACCCTCTAATCACATTCTTGGTCCTTCTGGAGTGACCAGCCTGCATCTTAAAACTATCTAAGGGCCCACCAAGAGTCACTTCATCACCAGAAACACATTATGGTCCAAGGGGGCTTATTATGAATAACAAAAACATTCCTAGTATTCAGAAACTACAAGAGTTTTTAAAGCCCTGTGCTAGGAACAGAGAACAAAGACCAAATACATTTTTTATTACATCATAGATGGAAAATAGAAAACATTCCTATCCTTGCATCCCAGGAAAACTGTTCTCATTTACTTCTTTTTTTTTAATTGGAGGATATCTGTTTTACAATGTTGTATTTTTAATAGTTTCTGCTGTACCACAAATGAATCAGCAGGGAATTGGTAGCTTAGTGATAAAGAATCCACCTGCCAATGTAAGAGAAGTGGGTTTGATCCCTGGGTCAAGAAGATACCCTGTAGAAGGAAATGGCAACCCACTCCAGTATCTTGCCTGGAAAATCCCATGGACACAGGAGTCTGGCAGACTACAGTCCATGGGGTTGCAAAGAGTCAGACATGATTTAGTGACTAAACAACAACATACATATATTCCCTCTCTCTAGAGCCTCCCTCCTATTCCACCCCCATCCCACCCTGCTAGGTCATCACAGAATACAGAGCTGAGCTCCCTGTGCTATAATAGCAGCTTCCAACTAGCTATCTATTTTACACAATAAAACATACAAATATGGTGATACTGATACCCAAAGCTGGAAGTGTAGAAGTGAAACTCATACACTCATTCCTTGCTGATGGCAGTATTTACACTACAAACTCTTTAAGAGAATTATTTATAAAGATGTCTTAAAAGCTGTATTAACAAAATTCTGTAAAGCAACTATCCTTCAATTAAAAAATAAATTAATTTTTTAAAAAAGCTGTATTCGCACTCTTTACTGTGACTCCGCTTTTGGGAATTTACTTTAGGGTAATATTTCAAAGCACAGATGATGCTATAGAGACAAAATATGCTTTCATTGTATTCACAATTCTTAAAAAAATGGAAAGATTAAACACATCCAACAATAGAGGAATAAATAGTAAACTGCAATAATACAACTCCATGAAAAAAGAATGTAGGTATATTAAAAATTATGGAGTTTGAAATGAAAAAATATAGCATATGTTATTAATGGCTATGGAAAAATAAATGTGGATGCTCCAACATCTGAAACTATTAAAAGCAAATGCATATGTGTGTACAATTTGTTTTCTGGAACAATACTAAACAGACTTGAGGTTTAGTAATGGAAATGGAAGACCTACACTTGAGTTTAAACCTTCCCATATAATGAGAACCTACTGTATAGCTCAGGGAACTCTACTCACTACTCTGTGGTGGCCTAAATGGGAAGGAAATCCAAAAAAGAGGGGATACATGCGTGCTTATAGCTGACTCACTTCACTGCACAGTATAAACTAACACAACATTGTAAAGCAAGTATAATAAAAATAAATAAACCTTTCCATAGGGTTAAAAAAAATTTCAGTGCTTATGCATGAATTCCTTAAAAAAATTAAATAAAATGTGCAACCCCACCCTTCCCAGGGGACTATGTTAAAAGCAGAATATGAAACTAATTAGGCCAAAATTACAACTACATAAAAAAATGTTCTTGGGGACAAGGAACATAAAAATGAAAACATTTAAAAGTTCCCTCCCTCTCCTCCTTAGAGGAGGAGAGTTACCCAGAGTGTTGCATCCTCTACCAGCAGACAGATGTTCACTCTACCCATCCAGGAGTCTTAAGAGAAAAACGGTCACAACCACTCTTAGCAACCCTTGGTCTTGAGGTGTGGGAATCTGTGGAAACTTTCAAAGCAAATATTTTCAAAGTTTTGAAAATGCTCCCCATTCCAGAAACCATCCTGATCTTTGAAGAGACCACAGCCATGGCTCTGCGGTCTCTGCAGTCCCAAGGAAGGACACTTTCCTGTTAACAGCATCTAGCGAGTGCTGATGACTCTGGAACCTGGCCCAGGCCTAGGCCTCCTACATGGAGTCCAAGGTCAGAGGCAACAGAGGTGAGAGACCACGACGAGAGGGGACAGAGCCAGCGCTGAACTTACAGCAGCCCACAATGTATCAGAGCCTTGGTATTTACACAAGTGACCCTGGCAACCAGGCCCAGTCAGGCATGACTATGTTCTATGAAACACTGATGTGATTACTGAGAGTGCCATTTTACTTTCCTTAACACCAAAGACCTCCCAAAGACAGAGTGACTAATCTCAGAAAGGGTGATTAAGTAAATGTCTGCAGACAGCACCACAGCAACCAGGACTTTAAAACAGGGACATCTGAAGAAACAGGAGGAACTGGCTGCAAACAGATCTCACTGGAAAGAAAAGGAAGACTGAGAAAAAGGCAGCACTGAAATCATAGATATAAGGGTGAACTTGGTAACAAGAAGCAGAGAAATCTATTCAATTACGAGTGTGTTCTGGACTTCATTGTGACTAGATCTAAAGGATGGGGAAAAGGATTGAGTCACCATTATTTATCCTCTGAAGTAGCTGTCATCCAAAACACCACGTGGTTGATGATCCAAGAGCCACCTCCTTTCCTATCCAACTACATGGATGAATTCAGTTCACCAGGAGCAAACTTTAGATAGAGTCAACTACACAGGGCTGAAGGAAGCAACAAATTAGAAAGAGGGTGGTGTGTCTGTGTCTTTTATCATGATATGGTGAAAGTGGGTGGCTGGGAAAGACACATGAGTCTAACTGATGGCAGGAAACCATCTCCCATGTCAGGAAAGCCCAGATACGCCCTCTGGTTTTCTTACCTTAATTGCTATGTTGTTGGATTCAGTAGCACCGCTAGTGAAAATGATCTCACGAGGATCAGCCCCAATCAGAGATGCTACTTGCTGCAAGTCAAGACGAGAAGCAGAAAAATACGGAGCATCAGCTTCCTCAGCAAGAATGGGGCTGCAGTGACAACTAAGACAGCAATCTGGAGCAAGAAGAGCTCCACTGCAATCTGTCAACTGCTCAAGAAGCAGTTCTGTACCCACTAGGATCAGACAAAGGGATATATTCAACTACATCCCAGATCCAAGGCTCTTTTCCAGCCCAATATAAATTAATAACAACTTTGGTGTTTTTGAAAAAGCACTTACTGAGTTCTTAGTATGCACAGGCATCATGTCAACAAATATATCACTAGTATTGTCTGATTTAATCCGCCCCAAAACCTTAAGGAGGAGGAACTACTACAATCTCCATTTTCTTTTGGACATGCCACATAGCTTGCTGGATCTTAGTTTCCCGAACAGGGATCAAATCCAAACCCCTAGGAGCGAAAGCCCAGAATTCTAACCACTGGACTCCCCTCAGCCTCCATTTTCAATGTGAGGAAACTGAAGCTTCGAGAAGTCAGATAATGAGATAACAAAGGTCAGTTAGCCAGAAAATGTAGAAACTAATCAAATGCCTTCAGAGGGACTCCAAAGGCCTGTTCTTTGAATCTCTTGCTGAGAGAGCCCCAAACTATTTCCACCTTCACCCACAGCTACCAAAAAAAAGAAAAAGCCACCCACAGGTCACTGAAACCTCTGACATCAGAACTTCTTAGAGTCCTCTGTACTAACCTGGCGAGCACATTCCATGGCAGCCTCACTCTCCCAGCCATAAGCATGTGTCCGGGAGTGTGGGTTTCCATAGTAGTTGACTAGGTAAGGGAGCATGGCATCAAGCACCCGAGGGTCCTGGACAAAACAGAACAGATCAGTCTCCTTGAGCCCATAGTTAACTCTGGCCCCACTCCATCCCCTAAACTACCCAACCTGCCTCAACACACCCCCAATCCTTCAGACCCTGCCTAGATTAGGCCTCAAACATTCTTCCATCCCCCCAGGTTCTAACCAAATGTTGGCTTAATACACTCTCCTCCCAATCCATCTTAAATCAGATTATTCTACCATCTCCTCAGATAATCTACAAACACTGCTTTTTCCTGACAGTTGTGTCTGCAGGTGTTTTCACTGCCAAGCAATGTGATATCTAGGAAAGGATGTTGATGAAAACGTGCATTAATATTCCAGTGCTCATCATGCGCCAGGCACTATTCTAAGGGCTGCTTTATATCTTTTAACCTTTTTAATCCTTGCCCAAATTCATACAGTAAGCAGTGGTCCAGTAATTTCTGAGCCTATGCTTTTAACTACTAGGAGAGTGCCTGCAATGAAGTGATTTGACCAAGATCAATAGCTAGTAAGCAGTAAAGACACTTCTAGTAGATTACAACGTAAGCCTCCAGGCTCCTGGCTCATTGCTCTCCCAGAACACATTTCTCAATCGTTCTCACTTCTACAGATTCAGCCATTTCTGTGCATTGCCACTTCTACAGTATAACTCCACTAAACAGCTCGGGGAAAGCAGCCCCTCCATTCTTACCAGAGGAGTTGTAGCTTGCACATCCATGTACAGAGGTCGCAGCACTGACTCTGCCTCCAGAGCAGTGGCTGCATCAGAGGCAACAGTAGACTGGGGAGTAAGGTCTATACCTGACAAAAAATGGAACGGAGGGGCCAGGTGAGAGAGGATTCGACTCTGCACACAGGGCATCCCAGACAACAGAAAGGAAAGGCTGGACGGAGGTGACGTAAGTTTCAGCGATGCTGAGCGAATCTCAACGCAAAAGGAAACAGAATATCGGAAAAGTTGAGCAAACTGTAAAAAAGAGGTAAGGGAGAGAGACAGGGTTCTTAGGGTAGGGTGCTGAGACATTCAAATTGCGTCGTTGGAGTGAGGAAATCTCCGAAAGGGCAAAGCCCCTGAGAAGGACCGTGGAGACGGTAGGTAAGATCTCCTTCAGAGGTTACTGGCTGGACCACTAGCATCTCTACAATGGGGTCAGGAGAGATCGGATGGCCGAATTTTAGGGCTCTGAGGGCCTGCGGGGCAGGATGTGAAGTGCTGGAGCGGGGATTGAGGCGAAGTCAACGGTTTAGAGCGCCGGTAAAAGAGGAAGAGGAAGGGTCAGAGGGTCCGGGTAGCAGAAGGAGGCTCCTGAATATGCAGGTTAAGTCTCCTAGCCCAGGAGAAAGCTCCGCGCCTACAGGGAGGTAGCAGCGAGCGGGCCCCCGAGCGTACCGCGCAGGCGCAGCCCCCGAGTGGGCGCCTTGGCCCTGGGCCCCGGAGCCGCAGGCGCGGCCGTGGCCACCCGCCTCCAAGCGGTTCGCAGCAGCATGGTCCCGGTGGCAGAAGCCCCCGCCCGAAGCGTCTGCTCTCCTCAGTTACAGGCTCCCGGAAGTACTACTCCGCGCCCCGGAAGCGCTTCCTCGGATCTCGAGTGCGCTCCAGCTCGCGTTCCGTGTAAGACGTAGATCTGAGCGACCGAAGCCACGAGCGAGGTGAGGTGGGGGCACCGTGGCGCGGGGACTCGAACGCACAGAGGGTGATGGAGTCGGGCTACACCCTTATTTTCTTTCTCGGATTTCCCAGAACCTCTGGGCCGGCTCCCTATCCCACCTCCTCTGGCCCCTGCTGGAGTCTCGGGCTGGCGGCTAGGCCCGCACTTCCCTAACCTTCGAACCCCGCAGATGCCGGTGGCCGTGGGTCCCTACGGACAGTCCCAGCCAAGCTGCTTCGACCGCGTGAAGATGGGCTTCGTGATGGGTTGCGCCGTGGGCATGGCGGCGGGGGCGCTCTTCGGCACCTTTTCCTGTCTCAGGTGAGGAGCGCGGGCGGTGATCTCTGCGGACTGCCTGATTTTCCCAGCCCACAGCTCTCGGCCCACAGCCCGAATAGAGCCTACTACTTTCCGATTCTGTCGCTGCCCTGTAACGAACGAGACTGTTTTCCTAATCACCTTCAGTCTGGGAGGACAGATGATAATCTAAATGGTTGAGAATAAGAGCTCTGATTCAAACTGCTTTCTGATCCTTATTCTGTAACCTTAGGCAAGTTGGAGCCTGGGTTTCAAGTGAAATGGGGTCAGTAAACCTCTACATTATGTAGAAGTCTAAGCTCAAATCAAACCACATTTAACAGAGAACCTGGCACATAATTAAGTGCCCAATAAATGGCTGTTCTGTTTTACTCCTGTTAGGCGCATGGCGAAACAAACTTGATAAATTTTACTGCACTGGGAACAGGATGTAGAAATTAAGCAGATAAACTCTACCCTCTAATTTCCACACATAAAAGACGCTATTGTTCCTATTTTTCCAAGTGGTAAATTATCGTTTACTGAGCGTTTACTGTCAGTTACAGTGCTGAATGCCCTGTTATCACAACACTGCTGTGAGTTAAGAGCTTCATCATACACTTGACACAGCCTGTAAATTGCACTTAGTTCTTGACCCCAGGTCTGATCCCCCAGTCATTATTTAACACTAGGAGACCATCTAAAAAATGTATTGGATCATGTTTACCCTGGAGGCAAAACCAGCACCCAAAAATGATTTCCCTGTTTCTGTACTGCTTCTGTTGCCTCCCACAAACCCCTCTGATCCTAATGGATCCTTTTCCTTAGCATTACTTACTCATTCCATTTGGCAAGAGATAATGTCCTGCCAGACTTCAGCAGTGCTTGATTATGAATTGGAAAGGGTCAGTTAATGCTCCCTGTATTGTTGTTCCCAAGTGGCCCCATCTTGGTTTCCTCCTCCCGCAGGATCGGAATGCGGGGTCGGGAGCTGATGGGCGGCATCGGAAAAACCATGATGCAGAGTGGCGGCACTTTTGGGACATTCATGGCCATCGGGATGGGCATCCGATGCTAATTAGGGCAGTGATTGCCCACAACATCCACCCCCCCCCATCAGTTCCATCCCGTGTGTACAATAATAAAGCAAGTCTTTGAATATTCGGAGTTTCTGTTTAGAAGCATCTTTTCCTCTCACAGCCTATTACCCAGCTTGCTTAAACATCTTCAGAGGTGGGCGGAGGTTTGGTTTCTTGTTTCACAAGAGCTTTCTGTTAATCCAAACTTGGAATGATTTATCATGCTTTAAGACTTTTCATAGATTCTTGATTTAAGGTTGATGCTACTAGTTTCTCACCTTTAAAACGTTAGGTCTAGATTTCCTCAAGGTCACACGACAAGATTAACCAGCCTTATTTCCAGTGCTATTAGGTTGTATAACCAAATACTAAAATACTGTCTTTCAGATATGACTTGATCAGAAAAAGAACAAATTCAAACCACGTTTGTAGCCTCACAATTTCAGCTGGCATTAGTGGTCAAGAATCCACCTGCTGATGCAGGAGACATGCTATGGGTTCCGTCCCTGAGTTGGGAAGACCCCCTGGAGGAGGGCCTAGAAACCCACTACCCTACTCTCTTGGAGAATCCCATCGACAGAGGAGCCCAAGTTTGTAGCCGGCCATGACTTAAGCAAATTGGCACGCAACTCACAGAGCTTCATCCAGTTTTCTAACCAGCCATCAATGAGGATGTAAACTTATCAGCTGACTCTCCTTCCTTTTACTGAGAAGTGCTCCTCACCTGCAGAGGCAACATATTCCTTGATACTGAGTTGCCCCTAAAGTATTTGTCAGTAAGAAAATGGTGGGACTACCCTGGCTGGCTGTGGTTAAAGCTCCACACACAAGGCTGCTCAGGCTTGGGCTCAATCCCTGGTCCAGAACTAAGCTGCCTCACTGCACAGCCAAAAAAACCAGAAACAAAAAACCCAATAAAAAATGGTAGTTAACTGTTTTGATGAGATTAAAGAAATACCTGAAGTTACCTTTGCCCGTCCAGTTCTAGAAACAAACCTGCTAGTACTTGATTCAAGAATAAAATCATTAATTACAAAGATACTAGGAGATAATTTGAAAAAAAAAAGTTGTCATGTAAGTCTCTGCCACCCAAAAACTGCTGTTCCGTGTTCAAAATTAAAGATGAAGCTTGAATTTTTTCTTCAGGTTAAATAATTAAAGAAATTACAAACATCCCTCAAAAGGATTGGTAGAAAACTGATGCCTCCAAAGTCAAACCAATTATCTTTGATACCTCACTAAATTTGTAATATTTGTCCTTCATCCCTAACAATTTTAAGGGTTTAGAAATCAGGTGAGGAAGTCCACATTGGAAGTAGTTAGGAGTAGCATCACCTGCTCAGATTCAATCGAAATACAAAAACTTGAAGCAGAGTTCAGAGTATGAATGGGGAAGGGTTGCTGCCCAAGTGAAATTAAAACTCAAAACTGCAGTTATTTGGGGAACCAGTTTGAATTTACCCAATTATTTACTTTTAAATAATGAAGCCCGCCTGGCCAAAGATGCCCAGGCAACACAGGAGAAACTTAATGCCCAGGTTTGAGGCCTGGGCAAACCTGTTTGGGTTTTCTTTGTATCATAAATCCCTCCATTTTTATACAATATCCTAAATAACAAGTGTACTAAAACTAATACAGAGGAATGTAGAGGGACAACTTGAGAACAACAGTTTCACTTAAGTCCTGAAGTATCAACTAAAAAAGTCAAAGAAACTAATAGTCTATTGTTATTTCCAAGTTTCTATGACTTTAAAACGTCTCAAAAATGAAGATTTCTTGTGGCCTTTTTAAGAGAATTTTATTTGAGTGGTTCTTACAAAGATTGTTGCAATATGAAAGTCATTTGTTTGATAGAAATATCAAGCTGTCTTGTCAAACACACTGAAGTAACCCAAAAATATATTTCAGAGCTCACAGAGCTTAAAAAGAGCAAAGATTATATGCAACCAGACAAAACCTATTTCTGCATTTCCTATTTCTTGCTCAGACTGCTTTGCTTACCAAACTGTCACTAAACATCTTGAGGAAATGCAGGGATCATTTTGTTTGGAATCTTAAGACACACCAGAACACATATTTACAAAGAAACTTTTACAGATACATTAATTGAAAAGATACCATCCAGAAATGTATTTTTGAAACCTCCTTTTCTTGCCAATTGATCAGAATGCAAGATGACATGTTAAACAGCCCATTTAGCTGTCTTGAATTTCCATAAACTAGGTATTCCAGAAACCTCTGCTAAACCATTAACCAAATATTAACATTAGTGAAATGTAACTGCTGTGTAAAAAGTTAGGCTTCTGAAACATTAAAAATATTACATCCCTGTCTGCCTTTTTATGTTAAGCACATTTGTTCCCCTACAACTATTCCTATAGATCCTTAATGAAATTTTCTACATGTACATTTAAAAGGCAGAACAAGAGCACAGCTTTGTATACAGTGGGATTTGCTAGTTAGGGAGAATGAGCACACTGCATTCCTGTTAACATTTTTATTTTTCCAAGGTAACAGGAATTGTATACAAATGACAGTAGACCCTTGCCTCTTTATTTTTTATCTAAATAAAAGATAACTCAAGATGAATTCTCAAGAAAGAAAAAAAGCTATGTACATAAAGGACTCTATTTTCCTTCATCGTCTACTTGGAACCAGTAGTTGTGTTGCTGTCATAGAATCAGGGAAGAGGTTGTGATAAGTTGGAAGAGGTACATATGCCGCTGTTATCATTTTACCTGTTGAAAGAAACAGATATAATGGTTTTAGCATCTTCACTTAGATTAGACCATCAAAAAAAAAAAAATCACTCAGAAAAAAGGTCAAACTCACCCGCAAACCACCTGCCATGCAACGCGTTGACAGCAGCAATGGCTGCAGCAATTGACGGGCACTTCACATACACGTTGCCCTAAAATACAATGAAAAATATTTAACGTGCTGTGATATATACAACATGGATACCAATAGGATTATTCAAACTGACTGTACAAAAACTGCTCTATAACCATATAATTGCTCCACTAGCTAATATGTCCCTAGAAATTTACTGAAAATAGTTTATTCACAAAACTAGCCATGTTACTATCTTCTATGATTTGAAAGCAGCTGAAAGAAAGCAAGGTACCAGATTTCATGGCAAGCTTTGGACACGAACCAACAACACTGCTTGACCTGATCTAATTTTCAACTATTTGAAAACTGTTTTTATTGTGGAGTGAATATATTTCGTCAGTATGTTTTCAGGATACTAGTGAGCTTAAGGAAAATCCACAACCCAAGTTAAGTTTGAAAATTAAGACACAAGAAAGTAACAGTCAAAATACCTGAGCTGAATTTTTGTCAACATAAATATGAATAACTCCTCCATGTTTATTACATTCTTCAATCACATCGTCTTTAATCTCTGTATCCCATCCAACTTCTTCTTCTCTGTAACGAAGTCCATTATAACAACTCAAACTATTGAAATGATACAACATATATTCTAATCTATTTAAAAAATCTGTAATTTAAAAATCATGGGCCTTTTAAAATGGTTAACTGACATCCTTTGAAAGAAACTTATACCAAGCTTATCATCATTTCATAGGATTGGGAACACCATCCTGTTAATACAAACAAATACTGATACAAACGTCACAGAAAAACTAGTAGGTAGAAAATGGAAAACAAAATCTGCGACGTTTTCAACTGAATTCCAACCTTTTACTAACACATTCAAGGGAAATAAAATGATCAGAATTGTAGCAATACTTGAACTATGAAATATGTTGAAACATCCTAAGTATTAAAATTTAAGACCCTTTGAACTCGACCAAAGTAAATTACTTACGTTTGAGGATTAAACATGTTAGAGAGTTGGAAACACTGTGTTGCCAGAGGCTGAACAGAGGCAGCTGCAGCCAACGCTGAAGCTAAAAAAAAAAACCCAAAAAACAGAAATTAGTTTCATGGAAAATGCATCAGAGTATATCCCTATGAATAAAACAAAACCAAATATAATCACTGGACCCAAGTGAAAACAGGGCCATCAGTTCATTTACTAATTCCCCATATTTGATAATGATATCAAATATCAATATATTTAACAATATTCTACTTTAGTTGCCAGAAAGCAGAGGCAACTTAATATTTGATATAACTGATCTTGAATAAATTGGGAGTTTTACAAGGGAAATTAAACCTCAAGTGTAGTGAATATTCATTCAGTTAGACAACTATCAATACAGTTCAAGGAAACAGTACTGATTTTGTAGGATTGTTGCAAGTTCATACTCAGGGGGAGATGAAAACAGAATCTTTAAAATCCTGACTAAATCTAAACAAAAATTTTGTTAGGTTATCTGCCCATGAATATATAGTCACATATTTTCTTATGAATATACAACCATTATAAAAAAGGATGTCATTTAAAAATAATATACATAAAAATCATCCAAGTATTTAATGATTATTAAAGATTTAATAACCTAGGACTATAAAACCTACCACAACAGTCTCACAGTCTAATTTGTATAATACTTGAAACACTAAAAACAGTACTATGTATCTATAATAGTCACTGTTGAAAATTTAAAAAGAAACTACTGATACTAATATTAAGGAGCAAATTTAAACCAATATTGGTTTTTAATTTTGAAGTGATAACATTTTCCAAGACATTTGCTCCACTGCTTTTACGTGACTTAAAAAACATTACCAGTAGCTGATACAGAACTCACCGTAATCATAATATTTGATCAAATTTCATTCCAATACATAACAATAAACAAAGCTACGGATAAAACAGTACATTAGAAATTATGGTACTTGAACAATAACCTGAGAAGTATCAGAAATATTCCATTGAATAAAAATTAGGGCTGTGCATGAATACATCATAAAAAAAGATTTCTGGTAGAATAACAAGTGCTTTTTGCTTCTTTATAGTTTATTTTGATAAACAAGTACTTGTCTTTAGTAAAACTATGAAAATAAAAACGCTGAAATAACTAACGTCAAATTCTACTGGAGAAATCTAAGGATGCAAGTGTGCCTGTATTACAATTAAAAAAAAAAAAATTAAACCCACTGTGTACCTTATCATAAACCAAAGTATTATGCTTGGAAAAAAATACTACAAGGTCATTATAGACTATCAATACTGAAAAATATTAGAAAATGTATGATGTAAATATTCCAGCTCAGCCTAGATGAATGTAGAACACAACAAATTCAGCATAAAAATACATAGCTAAGGAAAATCCACCAGTTCTACTTTCAAAAATCTGTTAGGAAAAAAAAAGATTGAATACAATTGTCTCATTTGCCAAAAAAATAAAGATACACATTCAATTCCTAACTGTCAAGTAATAAGGATAGACCTTTATAATACAGATTTACTCAGAAGACTTTAAAGTATAGCCTATGAGATACCAAATTACTGCAACAGAATGCTCTGTAAAATGGCAGAATTTACTTGATAATTAAAGACAACCAGGTTATTTTATGAACTGTTTCAATCTCTGAAATCTGCATGCAACTTAGTTCTGGATAATCGTCTCATTGCTTGGTACTGTTTATCGTAATGGAATAACAACAAATGATGCAACAAAATTAAAACTCTCATTCTTTAAAATGATACCAGATAATTCTAAAGATTACATTCAAAATTGGGAGTCACCAGGAAGTTGCATCCTGTCAATGATTTGTTAATGCAAATCACTGGAGATTAAGTTTTTCCTGACCTTAATATCAGACTCCCTGTCTACTTAAATGACACATTTCATTGTCTGATATCTATATAAAACTTATAATCAGAACACAAAGATAAGCATACAAAGCTGAAAAAAAAAAACTCTAAGCAAGCTACAGCCAAAAAAAAAAAACAGGCTTGGACATTTATCATCTTTATCCATGTAACTGTAATGATGTATATTAGGCCTTCTTTGTATGAACTACCAGATAGCTTATGGTTAACGACACTGTATGTCATTCTGACAAAATCGGGCCAGAAAGACAAACTACAATAATATGATATATATATATACACACACACAACTATGTCTTATACTACATTTATATCCACTTCAACAACAAATAAAAAAAAAAACAAATAAAAGACTCAACTCACCTTCAGTCTGTTGGGAAAGTCTTGTTTGCAAATCTATAACAAAAGAGAATTCTACAGCTCAGTGCAGGAACAATGAAGAGCCTCAACTAACAGGGTAAATGTCAGGAGAGAATTAATAAAAGAGGACTATGGTAGCAGGGTTTATCAAAACGAACTTATAGTAAAACCTGGCAGCCAAACCTCCTTCCCCATTCCTCATTGAGAAGGCTTTGGGGCCTTTTTCTTTTCCTCCTATCCTAGGAATCTTATTTAATGGCTTTCTCGACCTAGTCCTATAACTCTTTCACATCTCAGTGGATTCCGCTATACTACTATTCATTTGGGAATAATGGGAAATGGGGAAAGGGAAGCACACCGGTCAGAAAATCCATGAAAACCCTGATCTTGAGAATTCAATTCCAAGTACTTGGGTTATTTAACTTTTTATCATTCTATCAGTGTCAGTAAGCATTTTACATTTAGAAGTTACTAGTAAAAGAATAAATACTGCAACAGTAAATGTCAAACAATATCTCAATAAGTAGTGACACTCCTCTAAACCATATGTATATACTATTTTTTAAGTCCTTTTAAGTTTTAAATTGTCATGTCCAGCCCAGAAGGTGATAGTTTTGTTAGGTCTGGTTCCCTAGCCTATTTTGGAAATATAATGAGGCATGAATAAAATCTAGTTAGATTTACTATAATCTATGTATTACATAGATTAGAAAAATTTAAGTATATAGTCTCTATTAAAAATGAACAGAATAGTGATTTCTACCAATCATTAAAATTCTCCATGAGAACGCAAATTAAGAGAAAGCTGCAGCTTTCTTAATTTCAAAGGAAAACAGAAACATGAATTGTAAAGAAAATGTCATAGTATCTTAAAGCTATCTTTTTAAAATTAAAAAAAAATACAACAAAGAAACTGGATTCGGTTACCTAATTTTCAGTAACGTGATTCAATTGCATACTTTATTACTATCTGGGTTTCTTGTTGAGTATAGAAAATAATCATAAAACATGGGCAAAAATGAAAAGGTGGATCAGCAGCCCAAGTCATACGGGGATGTAAGAATACCTGGGTCCTAGGTGCTCAAAATTGGCATCTCAGGGTGTTGAAGAAATGTAACTGGTGTATACTGAAGGAACTTGAAGATATGACCATAGGAACATTGTCAATAAACTTTAAATTTTAACACATTTTTTTTTCCTAAAATGGGAAAAAATGTATAAGCATCAGAAATCCATGCTATATTAAGTATATATAAGTCAAAATTTCAAAAATTATTCTTCAGGTCATTTGTAACCAGTTAGGAAACAAAGCATGGGTTTCATAAAAATAAGAACTTATCTTAGAAAGAGCTATTAAACTTTCAGAACAAAGACATGTTGATAAAGTGATGGGCCACTCTTGGTTTCAAAAAACAGCTTTAAAGAATTTAGGAGGCCAAGGCCCTCAAATACATTAACATTCAGCGATTTAATACCGAATGTGTATGGTTTTAATGACAGGAGAAACATACCCAGTTATGCAAATATTTACCTAAAACTTGAGTATTGATTACTAATTCGGAATAGCAATTTATGGGAAGTTTTAAGGAAACAGAATCATCTAATAAATAATGGGCTTCCCTGGAGGCTCAGCCCGTAAAGAATCCCCCTGCAATGTGGGAGACCTGGGTTCAATCCCGGGATTGGGGAAATCCCCTGGAGAAGGGCATGGCAACCCACTCCAGTATTCTTGCCTGGAAAATCTCATGGACAGAGGAGCCTGGAAGGCTACATAAAGTCCGTGGGGTTACAAAGAGGCGGACACAACTGAGCAACTAAGCACAGCACATCAATAAACAATAACAAGTGGGGGGGCGGGGTGTGGGAATGTAACAAATAGGTAACTACGTGGCTATTTTAAGCAATCAACAGGGATGTTTAGCATTATCAGCCTTAATGTAAACTACACAGTAAATGTGCTCAGGCAAGTGTAATCATTCTTCATTCACCAGGAGAAAGAACTGAGGGAAGTAACAAATGTCTACAACACAGAAAATGTGTAATTAGGCAAAAATACTATTAACAAACTAAATCAATATACTTGATATAGCACGCAGTATATAAGGTAAGATTGTTTAAAAATGAATTGTGTGTCTTTGTATTAAATCCCTAAAGGTACCAGCCTTTATTGAAAAACCAAGACTATGGTAAATAATCATGCATTTCTCTGAATTATTGAAAAGAACCTAACAACGGGAAACAACAGGAGGATACAGTTTTCAGAAAACAGTAACTCTGAAAACCAGAGACTATGATGTATTTCTGCAGTGATGGGTTTCCTTAGTATCTTCAATTACACTAGATGGCATTCCATGACTATATGGTTCACTGTAAAGAAATGAAATGACTAATACTTATTCAAAAAGTCAAAACAATACAGGAAAACCCGGAGTCATCAAATGACTTATAATTACAGAAATGCTTAACAGCTGCAATTTTTCTTATGTGGATTACACTAGCATGGTTGTTTAAAGAACTTTACCTATCGGATTTCAAAATTCAAGTCAGTTTGAAAGGAACCATGAGACGCTAAAAAAAAAAAAACAAGCTCTCAAATATTCAACCAAAAAAATGAAAACACAGAAGCACCAACAATAAATAATAATATAGAAGCAGAAATGATCGTCTCCTTTAATTAATGGGTTCTCAATTGAAAAGGAAATCATGAAGCAACCACATGGAACTTCTCCTATATTCAGATGTGGTACCACGATCCTATATATTTCACATATTGACAGTCTCACGTAATAGCTAGATAAGATCACAGGACCAATGTGTTATCTTAGCTAATACAATTGGGTTAATTTCAAGTAACTGAGCCACAAAAAGGGAAAAAATAAAGTGCTCATCAACTAAGCCCATTGTTACATAATTGAAACAATCAATTCAACTTCCTCTTCCTTCCCCTCACCTTTCCAGGAACTTCATTCTGTAGGTCAAAATCTCAAAATACACTTGGCCTTCAAATTTAAGGAATTAGGGACACCAAACATCTGAGTAACTTAAAATACATATGTAACTTTAATTTGGCTCTCCATATCCTTGGTTCTTCCAAAATCATGGATTTAACAACCACAAACCATATGGTGCAGTAATAGTTACTATTGAAAATAAAGGCACATGTCTAAGTAACCCTTACAGTTCAAACCTGTGTTGTTCAAGGGTCAATTGTAGTTATGTTCTAATTAGGAAAGCAGTTTTCTCTGCACTCATTTAAAAAAAAGCTTCACTTAAAGGTCTTTAAAAAAAACTTTCTAATCTCTAACATTACAAAAGATTTTTCCTTTGAAACAATAGGAGCTTTCTGGTCTTCAATAAAAGTGATACATTTAAAGATTTAACAATTTATATCACTTTCAACTAAAAACAAACTGGTATGCAGGGTTCAATAATACCCTGACAGTTTATTATGATCAGAAGCTAAGTCTGTCCTGTATCACCATTTCCTTACATTAACTCTTGAAATTTGTAAGTTAAAAAAGTACTTGATGAATTGAATTCTCAGTAAGTCCTTTTAAATGCAAAAATTTGGAAAATTTTCGAATTAAGTGAAGAAACAATGATTTCAAATAGAAAAGATTCAATTCCTACCTGCCACAGCACCAAATGCCAAAGAGCCACTCATTTGCAAAGCTTGCTGTGCTGCTGGCGGGATCTGCAAACCTGTACCTGTAAAAGAATAAGTCTTAATGTCCTTGCTTTGTTAAGAGTGTGAAAATCCTAGTTTTCTGATTGTTTAATACCAAAGTCAATCTTTAAAAATTAGAGTGGCCCTTTGGTAGCCGGGTGGGTAAGAATGTTTCCAGGATTCCCTTGGATATCAAACTCCACAAATGCTGAAGTCCCACATATAAAGACGTGGTACAGTTTGCCCTCAGTACTCGAGGATACTGAACCTACAGATACAGGAGGCCAACTGTACAAGCACGACAGAGTAAACACTGCAACTAAAATATGAGAGTATTAATTATTATAAGAAACAGAAGGAATCCTGTAACATGTGCTGTGGCATTCAAAAAGCACCATCATAAAGTAGATTCCATTAGAAGTTAAAGACAAAGGATTTCACCTATGAAACCATGTGTGCTGCTCAAGGAAAACAGTCAACCTCTAAATAAGAAAAAATCATTGTTTGTTCGGTTATGTGACTATGTTACCATATTCACAACAGTAGGACAAACTTACCCTCTGCAAGTCTTGCCATTAACTGGAGACGACCAGTTGTTCCCAAGTCAATTCCAGTCCTTTCCAGTTCATCGCTGTCCAAAAATGAGCTAGCACTGGAAGCATCAGTACGTTCAGTAACATGACCAACTTTCATGGGCCTTCCCGCTAGCTCAAATCCATTAAGTTGTTCCAAAGCTTTCTTGGCACATTCTGAATCAGAAAACTATAGAATTGAGAGGGGGTAAAAGGTAATTACTTATATGCAAGGCAAAGAACCTCAACTTATTAATGCTAGTACATTCAATAATTACATCTGGAAGGATAAGAGTAACAAGCTCAAGCTTTACATAATGTAATCTAAATCAATCAATGTAACCTAAATATAACCTAAAGCAATCAATGGAACAGATTGCTATCACTACAGGTTTAAATTTTACTTGAATTTGGATATAAGATCCAAGTGTAATTTCTTGATAAAATCTGGGATCTCTATTTTCAAAATTTTGTCTATAAAGGTGGCAATGGTGACAAGTATTTATATTTTAAACTAAAAATGTGTTTTCAGTACTTTCCAGGGATACAAATAACTTGAAAAATTGCTATCATGTAATTGGATTGCACCATGAACTAATGTACAAACTAAATAAACTAAGCTAAGAGTTTACTTTTAAAAGGGCACCTCCATTTGCAATTATTCTAGCTGCCATTAAATACCCTATCAAGGACTAGGTTTCAATGGTCAGCTACTTAAGGCAATCCTGATCATGGTATGTCAAACAACAGTATGTCCATAATAAAATTCCTAAAGACTTTAATGCAACTAACATCTTGGGTCACACGAGTCAAACTGAAGAAGTGATTGCCTTCAATTACATGAGAAGTTGGTTAAACAAATTGTCCATCAACAAGAAGACAGCAAAGTACTTGGAAGTTTTCCATTTGTGAGGATATTTTCGGCTACTAAAAACTGGCCACTAACAGCAAACTAATTTAAACCACTTGAAAATATTAACTTTATCCCTTCCCCACTATTAATAACTAATCAAGTTTTACACTGTGCTACTCAGATAAAAAAAAAAGTTCAAGTCATTACGTTAATCATAATTAACTGCTTACCGTAATAAATCCATATCCCTTGGATCGACCTGTTTCACTATCCATCATGAGCTGGATACTTTCAATCTAAAAATGAAAACTACAATTATTATTTATGCAAGTGAATATAAGGGGCAAAAAATTTCTTGAAGTACAATTTTAAAATGTCTCCCCCTGAAACAAATAGAAAACATAAAAATCCCTCATGCCCAGAACATCTTCTTTCTAGAGGCCTGGGAACATACTAAGCAGGGGAACAACCTTTTCTTTTGCATGAAAAAACACAATCTGAAATTCTTTGTAGAATATGTTAAAAAACTAAATCAATATGTTTCCTTCACATTATGCTAAAATACACCAATATTAATATGCAATTATGCCAGACATAATAAACTGCCCAAAATGTTGGAATAATTAAAAATAACAACTGGATTTGATAGTTTGGTTGTGGTTGATAGTTTGTACAACTCTGTGAATCTGCTACAAAGCAGTAACTATTCACCTTAAATGAGTGAAGTGTTGTTACAAAGGAAGGAATTGTAGTTACATCACAATATTGCAACAAAGAAAGCCACACAGAGGAAGCATGAAAAGTTAAATATAGCACCCACATATTTTATTTCTTCATGTATCTGTTGTTTTAAGAACGTATTAGTTTTGTAATGACTGATGTAATTATGATTTGTGCACAATTACTATATTTCCAATAAATAGAAACTACCCACAAAAATCAACAGCCAAACATTCTCATTATTAACATTTAAAACACTTTAGCGCTTCCCAATTTAGGCTTTACCTGGTCTCAGGTGGCAAAAAATTTGCCTGCAATGCAGAGACCAGGGCTCCATCTGGGTCAGGAAGACCTCCTGGAGAAGGGAATGGCTACCCACGCCAGTATTCTTGCCTGGACAATCCCATGGCCAGAGTAGCCTGGCAGGCTACAGTCCACGGAGTCGCAGAGTCGGACACAACTGAGTGACTAACAATTTCACTATTTTTTTTACAAAACAATTTAACAAAGAAGTTGAGTGGGATGGCAAAAGAGAAGAATGAAATATATATCCAAAAGCAATAAAGATTGAGAAGCGGATAAAGTACAGCAGGAACGGAGATTTTTATTCATGGCCACACAAAGCTTTTTAATCCAGAGCAGCCAGGTAGCGCAGTGGTAAAGAATCCGCCTGCCAAACAGGAGAGTTGGGTTCAATCCCTGGGTTGGGATAATCCCCTGGAGAAAGAAATGGTAATCCACTCCAGTATTTTTGTCTGGGAAATTTCATGGACAGAGAGTAGCCTAGTGGGCTACAGTCTATGGGGTCACAAAGAGTCAACTTAATCCACCACCACCACCACACCACAGGCTACTGATAACATTTATTCTAAACATCTCTAAAATGAAGAGAACTAGACTTAGCCTGGTGATTATTTTAATAAATATATAGAAATATCAAAGTCTATGCTGTGTACCAGGAAAATAGTGTTGCACTTTAATTGTACTTCAAAAACAAACTCATGGAAAAACAACATCACATTTGTGGCTAACAGAGGTGTGGGTAGAGAAGACTTAGATGAAATAGTCATAAGGTACAAACTTCGAGTTGTAAGTTCTAGAAATGCAATGTCTCATTATTTACACAGCTGTATGTCATAAACTAAGGCTCAAGAGTAAAGCTTAAAGTAAGTCAAGAGTAAGGCTTAGAGTTCTCATCACAAGAGAAAAAATTTTGTTATCTATTTAATATTCTATCTGGATGAGATGATAGATGTTCACTGCACCTATTAAAGTAATTTCATGATGTAAGTCAAATTATTGCATTGTACAGCTGAAGTTTATATACTGCTATGCTGCAATTGTATTACACATTCCTAAATTTTCAGTAAGAAAAGTATCCCAAAATCAACGAAGAGGGGGAAAAAACCTCTTGCTCCAATGTACAGTACATTTTATCATTCAGGTTGACTTTCAAAAAATTCTAATAGAACCACTCCCTCCCATCTTAACAATGTCTTAGAAACATCACAAAGCAGATAAACTACGCAGCTACATTTGTTTCAAGAACCTATTTAGGATCCACTGAAAAACTTGAGACTTACCCTTCCAAATGGCTCAAAAATCCCTCGAAGCATATCTTCAGTTATGTTAAAGTGTAACGAGCCCACATAAAGCCTCATAGGTCCAGCACTTCCCTTTTGTAGATTGTTTGCCATTGCTGCAGCTCTGTTTTTTTCTGCCTACAAGTTAGATAAGACAAAATGCACATCAATTTACAATGAATACCATTTTGAACACAGTAAATCCCACTCACATTGCAGGTTTGCTTAATGACAACTGATATCAAATTACACTAAGTGTTAAGTCATACATAAAAAGTTAAATACTGCATGATTCCACCTCATATGCTTGTCAGTCCTGACACTGACTGAATGGTACACCTAAAATGGTTCCAAAGCCAAATTTTCAGATTAAAATTTTAGATTTTACTATATTTTCCATTAAAAAAAATTTTAGATTTAAGAGCATATACAAAACTGATAAAGCAGCATCCTGGTATCAGATGTAATAAACGTAGAAATGTAAGATTACTTCCTAGAACTAAATATACTCATTCACTAAAATGTGTTATCAAGATTACTGTTATTCAATATACACTATACCAACTGGCTATCCATCTTAAAGAACTTATACAATATAAATCAAACTAAGTAAAACATTTGGTTTAGCAGTCAATTTTCTCCTATTAAGTCCTTCTCAAATGAAAGGGTTCTCAATTTACATTCTAACACAAACTCCTTTAACAAACTGGGGCATCATTGGAGGTTAAAATTAAATGAATTCAAAATCTCTCATCCTTTTGCCAGGATAAGGTTTGTCCTCCATCATATGAAATGAACAATGACACACACAGCCTGCCCCTTAACAATTATTTACCATCTGAGCTACCAGGGAAACCCTGGGCTCCTACTGTTTACCTATAATCAAAAGGTACTCAACAATGTTACATACTCCTAAAACATTAGATAGACAGTAGTAATTTGACCAAATTTTGAGTTTGTTAACAGTGAAAACTGCAATTTCACTTCAGATTTGGTTAAATCCTGTGCCTAACTATAAAATATTAAAAGCTTTTGATGAGTAACCAGATTTTACAGAAGTTATGTGAAGTATTTATTTCAGGAGTCTGAAAAGGAATGAGCATAACTATACTGTTATCTCAAATTGCTCAGAAAATTGCTCGGGAATTCCTTGGTGGTCCAGTAGTTAGGATTTGGGTGTTTTCATTACCAGTGCCCAGGTTCAATCCCTGACTGGGGAACCTAGATCCTGCAAACTATGCGATGAGGCCAAAAAAATATCTTTAAGATCTATACTCTCTATTTTAAAAAGCTAAATTATCTGGTAGTCACAGAAACTAACTTGTTTCTTAGTATAAATAGGTACTGCTGATAAATCCTAAAAGTATTTTCATATTAGATACTCAGCAGTGATGTACTCCAATTGTTCCACATCTAAATGAATTAAAATATTAACCATAATTTCCCTTCTCCAAAGGCAACACTCAATTATTTTGAAGAATAAGCAAAGAGAAATAAAATTATAATTTGGGTTATCTTAAAAGATATTTTCAAAATTAATCTAACTTTCAAATGCTAGAATTTCATACAAATTGTGAAAATACATTAAAAATGTGAAAAACATTCCATTTGCAGATAGACAAGTGAAAACATATTCTTAGATGCTTCTATTCCCAAGTAAGTCAAACATCAATAAAATTCTACAAGTTCAATACTTCAGCATGAAATATGTACAACTTATATTAAGACAGAAGAAGAGAATTTTAAGAATACAAATGTATCAAAGGAATCAAGTTTCTTTTGTTTTTAAAAGCTGTCCTGAGCCTTTGTAAGGCTCAAGGCCCTACAACACTAAGTAACAGCAGGTTTCTAGTACTATCAATGCTCAAATTCTTAACTAGGAAGTTACCTGTGATGCTTGTACTATGATCGGCACGCCTAAAACCCGCTGACCAGTTAATCCTATTGCTAGAGGCACTGAGCTAACGTCAACAAACTCCACATAAGCAATTCCTTTGGAACGTCTTGAATTTCTGTCAGAAATCATCCTCACATCACGAACCTAAAAAGAAAACATACACTTAACACAGGGTTCTGTTTATGCAACCATTCACAATAAGTATAATAATTTCAAAAGACAAGAGGCACGTATAAACAATATTATGAAGGAAGGAATTAAAAAGACTTCTTAACATAGGCAAATTTGAAGGCTCAATTATCAAAATACATCAATTTCCAAAAATGGTTTATATTTTTTCTCATTTCATCTGTCATACTGACAATTATTAAACTGCAGCTTGCAACTTCTACTTAAATTAGCTCCATAGATAAGCTTAGATTACCTTCCCAACTGTAGAGAAAAACTCTTCCAAATCCCTTGGCCGAATTCTTGCTGCCAGCTGCATGCAGAAAACAGTCCTTGCATCTCTTTCCTCAGGAGTGAGATTATCAATAGGTTCCCTAACAGAAGAAAAGAGTATAGAATTAACTTTATAATTTCTTTCAAAGTAACATTTAATATATATTTTTAGTAAACAGAATAAACTTTCCTGAAACCAGTTTGTCACTACTCCCAACCCCATTTTCACTATGATATATACATATATATATATAATGCTCATAAAATAATTCAATGTGACCCAAATAATGAGCTTCAAAAGTTTCTTCTGATATTATCTTACAATATCAGGACCAAAGTCCATTGGTCTCTCAATCTTACAAATGGTATTCTAGGATACCATTTATTCTAGGATACCCATTTATTCCAGAATAAATGGCCAATCAGAAGCCCAAGAGTTTGACAGTCACAATTAATAACCCCTGACTGGACACAAATGCTGAACTGGTCCAAACTAGCAGAAAGGATGTTTCCCCAAAAACAAATCATAAAGGAAAACTAAGTTTCATAATCACAAACAGGAACTTGAAAGTAAACCTCAAATGATGAAAACTATTTTGACTCTTTTTGAGTTGGGACTATAAAAAAAGCTGAGCCCTTAAGAACTGATGCTTTTGAACTGTGGTGTTGGAGAAGACTCTTCAGTTCCTTGGACTGTAAGATCCAAGAGTCAATCCTAAAGGAAATCAGTCCTGAATATTCATTAGAAGGACTGAGCCTGAAGCTCCAATACTTTGGCCACTTGATGCAAAGAACTGACTCATTGGAAAAGACCCTGATGCTGGGAAAGATTGAAGGCCAGAGAAGGGGATGACAGAGGAGACGGTTGGATGGCATCACTGACCCAATGGACATGAGTTTGAGCAAATTCAACGAGTTGATGGACAGGGAAGCCTGGTGTGCTGCAGTCCACTGGGTCGCAAAGAGTCAAACACAGCTGAGCGGCTGAACTGAAATGATTTTGACTCTTAAGAATTTTATTTCACAAACTCAGATACTCATAAAGAATAGTGAGGTAGCTGTTACTAAAATTAGATTGGTCTTACTAAGGCTACAAATTCAGTACCTGAAAAAAATACTTGGTACTTTTTATAGCACAGAGACACTAACAATGAACAAATCAAAAGTAAAAAGCAGGAGGTATGGAGATAAGTAACAGTGGGATTTAATTTACTCATGTTTACAAATGTTTACACTTCTGAATTTATGGAGCAAACTTAAATGCCCAGTAAGTGAGAAAAGTAAAAGAACACAGCAAATGAAATTTAACATCATGAAAGTCAAAGAAAAATAACAATGTCCACTACTAAAATTATCTATTATAAAATTTCACTGTAAGGTTTTAATCCTTAAAAATATAAGCATAAATATGCTCTTTCTTAACATGTTCTGACTTCTCAGGAAGTATTTTTGAAACACTCCACCTACAAACCTCAGGTACATCCCTTGGGAAATCTGCAGTTATTTTAAAACTATTACTATAAAACAGAGATACAAAGCAGACTAGATCCAAAGAATGAGAACTAAAAATGAGTCTTCTCGCAAGAGAAAACTTATGTATTAAGAGTAAAAACTCAGTATTTGTTACAGAAACCCTTAAAATCAATAAGGCTATCACTTAAATCCAAGAATTAGAATATGCCAAATAACAAGATACTTAGTTAAAAGACACCCTTTAAGGAAACCAGAAGTAAAAAACAATGCTATCATGTAACAAAATGTTCCTTGAACCAAATGTAGATTGGATTAGCTCAGTTTTATCTTCATTTAAGAGAAAAATACCTCACAGAAACAATCAAAAACAGTCAAAAAGCACAAGTAAATTCCATTAGGAGTTTGGAGATTAAACACTGCTCTCAAGTAAGGGAGCCAAATGATAAAACTCATGACTATTTTCACTATTTTCCCACAGGAAGTTATTTCAAAAATTCATTATTTCTGAAGGTAAATCATGTCTGAAATTTCCAATAGCTACCATTACAATTTTTTTAGTTACCATAAAGGGGACTAAAAGCACACGGAATATCTACAATTAAAGTGGTCATTTCTTCTCCATTCTTTTTAGATACAAGTTGCTGAAAACTTTGCAACTGACCATTAATAACACTAGGACTACAAACCAAATAAAGATTTAATATGATCCAAGTTACTGAATGTCATTAAATTTTGCAGTAGCATAAATTGTAAAAACCTTACAGAAGCTAAAAAGGCAAAAAGAAAAGAAACGGAGACAACAATTACCTCACAGGGCTCTTGTCTTTTCTGAATGGACTTTTGCTTCGAGAACGTCGTCTGCTGCAAAGTTAAAAAATTTCACAAGTTACCCAAACAAGTACACCACATTAGTTCCTTGAAAAACAATTTAAACAATTCAGAAGTATGTTTAAAAACCTTAATTTGATGCTATGAGGCAACCCAATCTTTCCTCGGATGGCACTGTTAAATTTTGGTCCGGAGCTAAAAAGGAAACACAAAATTACACTAGTTACAGGGTTAGGGTCTTGCTAAGATCGCGTTCATGCGCTCTCCAGCAAGTTTAACATTGTTTAGGCTGTTTGTTTTCCACCTCAATTATGAAGAGGAAATAAAAGACTTTCTTTTCACTCTATCCCAGGCAAACTGTTCTTACAGTTATCCATCCTGGACCACTGAGAGGTGCCAAGACCAAAGGTTACAGCCTCAAATTTTTTAATATTCTGAAAATGCTTAAATTTTCAGCCTAGTTTTCTGTGATTACATTATGAGTACATTCCTGAGGTTTGGGGGCTGGGGGAAGCACATGTAGTGAAAATTATCCTGAACTTCCCTCACACCAGGAATAAGTATAATTAGCAATTTGGTGTGCATCTCTGCAGATCCTTCCTCAGGAATATACAGGTTTATATATACATACATATGCAATATTCGTTTGTTTTGAGTAACTTTTTTTGGCCATGCTGCATGGCTTGTGGGATCATAATTCCCTGTCCAGGGACTGAACCCAGGCCATAGGCAGTGAAAGTGCACAGTCCTAACTACTGGACTGTCAGGGAATTCCCTTGAGAAGCTTCTTTTAAAAAATAGGGGACTAATTCTTTACATTCAATTCCAATTTTTCCATTAACAGTTAAGTCTCCAAAACTGAATATAAGCATATTTAAGCATGTCATACGCTTCAGTTCTTGGTGACAACACAATATTAAAGATGTGAAGGAAGTTCACCAATCCCTCAGGAAACTTTCTTTTCAGGACTTCATTATATTAAAAGTGTGTTTTCAAAGTTTTACTCTGTAGTTTAAAACACTCTAAAAAGGCCCAGTATTTTATGGCCCTTTTATTTTGAAAGACCAAACTAACGTAAAAGGTCAGGTCAGATGTCTCTTAGTGCTCATCCTGCTATCCTTTACCAGATGGGTAGCAAAATGAAAATATATGGTGGTCCTCAATTCACACTGAGATTGCTGTCATGGACTCTACATGTACCTATTACACCCAAGAAATCCCAAATAAAACTGTATTAAACAGGTCCTTTGCAAATCACACTAAAAGTGACAATTAAGAATATATATTTACTGGATAAGTAAGTCTATAAGCTACTTTCTTTCTTTCCCCTTTAATTGTAAAAGTTCCCATTACTGCCTTGATAGTTAAAAATCACCTGAAACCAAACATAAGAACCAAGTCAATTTTAAGTCAGACCAGAATCACAGGCTGACTTTTAAGTATCCATCACTGATGAGAAATAACAGTATGCAGAATTATTAAAGTAATCTTCCCCAATATTAAGTTCATTCTGGTAAAAAAGAATGAAGTAAATTTTTATAAACTGGACAAAAAGCAAAGTATTTTCCCAAAAGAGCACTTAAAATTAAAACAACATTATGGTCCTTTTTAAACTGTTACAAAGTTTGTAAAATAATCAGCTAAGAGGACCTTGGAGAACAAGGAGTGGAATCCTTTTCATTGAAGAACCAGAATCAGAACTATAAGTGTTACTAACTGTATCTGCTTCAAGTAATACGAAAACAATTCATCAATAGCACTAAGTATTGTGGGTGCTTTAATTTACATCCTCTTCTCAAAGCTTGTATCAGTAGTTACAGCTCCTTAAAAGATGAGAAAACTAAAGCTTAAGAATCTTTCTTAACCAAGTGAAAAAGCCAAGGCTCTGATCCACGACTCTCTTTGAATTCAATCAAATTCAATTAGGACTTAATTTTAATATAGTCCATTGCTTACAACAATATATTTATTTATTACTAAGAAAGATCATAAAGCACTAGGGACTGTTAGATTCAATCCCTGCTTAAGAGTTGTAAAGCTCTTTCCAAAGTCATTCGTACAGTTTAGCTTTTTAAAAATAACTATAATGAAACATTTCCAACTAGTTCAAATAACCCCATCCAAATTTCCACAGTGCTTTAACCTTCAAGAGCACTTTTACTGCATTCTTGCTATTAAAATACCTTTAAGATGTGTGATGAGCGTCCCCCAATAATGTAAAAAAGCATACACAAAATTCACAATTGTTCCGTCATTTCAGCTGAAAGCAGCCAGACAAGACTGTTAACTAATTACGTATGTGACTAACTATATATATTTATAATTTGTGTCCAACTGAGTTTTACATTTTTAAATAACTTATGTTCAGTAAAAAATACTGTTAATAGCTCACAGACTTTAAGCTTTCACATATTTGGCACTACAATATCAAATCTTTTTTTAAAAGCACTTTAGTGCTTTAGTCTAGTTTGGAGTGGCACACAGTTAAAATACTTTTAGATGGCAGTAAACAATATTCTGTATGCCTAATAAAAACAGTATTATCTGTCCACACACTGTATTTTCTACTGGACTTTCTGATGCCAAAATCCTTATATAATAGTGAAAAATAAAATTCCACATTTCAAATCACTCTGGTTACACTGCTATCTGGATATCCAGAGAAATCTCTCAAACCAGTATCATCATAATTATAGTTACATACTAAGGACTTCTGTAGCGGCCTCTGAATCTGCGATCTCGACTTCTTGAACGGCTCCGTCTCCTTTCTTTGCTTCTACTTCGTTTCCTTTCACGGCTTTTGCTCTTTTTTCTTTCTCTATCTCTACTTCGCTTCCGTTCCTTACTTTTGCTTCTTTTTCGTTCATGACTACGACTTCTGCTCTTGCTTTTTTTCCTCCTGAGAAGAAAAAAGTCACCATCATCTTGCTGATTTAAGAATCTGCCAAAATATACTTCCCTTTATGGTCAGAAACATTTTTATAAAATTACTTTGTTATTTTTACTATCATATAATGATATATAATAATTACTTATGGAAAAATAATTGCAAGGTAAGGTAAACAACACCCCACCTTTGCCTTCTATTACTGAAAATCAGCAGTCAACTGATAATGAACCATTTGAGAGAGAGAAAGATATTAAAATGATATTTCTTGAGAGTCAGCTACAGCTTTAACAAGGAGAGGACTTGCTGGTAGGTACAGATCAAAATCTCAACTTTTAAACAGAAAGTCCAATCATGTAACTGGCCAACCAAGTATTACTGTAATCCACAAAATATGAAGTCAAAGTTAAAAACAGAAGACTTTTACATCAAGTATTAGTGCTGAATCATACATAAAAATTGTCATTAATCCACTAATTTCTCTTAAGTAAAGCCAATTTTGACCCAATTTGCACATATGAGTATTTTATACTTTCCAAGGGCCATACAAGCATCACTATTTTGGAGTTCACGGGCAAAATTGTTACATATAACGATAAATGACAAACTAACAAAGTAAAATGCACTCTGACACTCCTAGACTTTAATGTGACCAATTCAAATGATTTCTTTTTAAAGTTACAGTCAATACGCCAGATACTGGAGCATGCCATTTTTATGCCAGTTTATACAAGCCTGTGGGATACAATCAACAAGGATCAACATCTTTATAAATCTTTATAAATTTTCGAACTCTGAAAGGTAAAAAAGCCAGTCAGTATTATCTTTTCCTGTTCTCATTTCTGTATTCCTCAGAGCATACCATCCATCTATTTCATACCTCTGTCATCACCTAAATTTTAGAGGTGCCTTCAGATATTTCAACATAAATTCAAAGACATTTCAAATTAAACTTATCCACTTAAAGGTCATTTTGTAGTGGCAAAAAGATTAAACATTGTGACAACTACATCATTTGGAAATTTAACTGTTTAGTCCTTAGCAAAGCAAGCTTAGCACACGAGCAACTGAAGTCTGCCTCAGAGAACCTGTAAAGCAGGTCATCTTAGAGTGCATTGAAAATAGAAAATGAAGACACCCACCTTCTGGAATCTTGAAACCCACACTCCAATCACAAGGAGATGTAGAGCTTTCCAAGGAGGCAGAAACTTTGTCTAAAATTTCAAGATAATCCACCTGACTGTCAGAAATGTATATGCTAGGTAGCACATGACAGAAAATTAGGCTACACTCAGTACTTTTATAGAGGTTATCAAAGCAATGCCCAGAAGGGCAACAGATAACATTCCATCTTTGTTGCCTAAAAACCTGAAACTATCTCTTAGACTAAAGAATTCTGTGAGATAGCTAGCAAAAATCCTAAATATTAGCAAGTAGGGGACAAAGTTAACACTCCATCCCTCATAAAAAGGACAAAGATTTGCTCTGCTCATAGATGGTCCATTGCAGAGAGGCAGCCAACCTTCCAATTTACCTCTTTTTAGGCCCAAAATTCATTGTGCCAAAGGAAAAGGACTCAAAAATCGAAGAGCTAATTTCAACTTAAAGTCTTCCTAGGACTTTTCATAAATGAGCCCCCATGCACATCTGAAGGCAACCCCAGACAGGTAAAAAGACAGCAACATAGTAAGACATTCAGAAATATAATCCTCTTTATGAAAGCCCAGACAAAAATTTAAGGGTGCAAGAAAGCAGAATACTTCTCTACAATAAAACAAAGCTTCAAAGAACATTTATTAAGTTAACTAAAGAAGGGTTAATCAAAATCCACACTAGTAGTCAAATCCTGTTACAACTTAAAAGGGACTTTCCAAAGTCTTTAGTGGCAGTGGAATTTTGTACTGAACATCATTGAAGTAAATGGTCCACTGGGCTGGGCCTTTGGACTTTTTGGTTATATGGTCTCTGCTGTAAAGGTGTTTTGCTATAACTGGATTTGACCTCTTCCATGTAAGAAGATCTAAATATTAAATGCAAAGTACTCTGGAAAATAAGAAAAAAAATAGAAAAGTCATTTATTCCAAAATTTATAGATAATCCACACCACAGTAGCCAATATATTTCAACTGTGTCTTTATCCTTTTTGAGTAATTCCAAAAGAGCTGAATGGATGCTGGTTGAGACTTTGCAAAACTGGTTATACTAATAATACTCCCATGAAGGCAAGCTCAGGTACTTAAAAAGGCATACTTTGAGGTCTTGCCAAGTTCAGGGATATAGCTTTTCAGAAAGGCTAATAGATAAACAATTTGTGTTAAGCTTATTTCCTGAAATCGATTGAGTGTATGTATGTACTGAGAATTATACTGTTTTTAGAAGAAAACATTTACTAGTCAGTCAACTCTCAATTTCTCAGAATGTGCATTTTCTTACTACCTTAAAACTACATCCCAATATCCAATGGCTTTTAAAAAACAATGACGTTTCAGAATGAAAAATTTGGCAACATGGTACTTTCCTTTGGTTAAGAGACTTAATTTATTCACACAAAGGCTAATGCACAGGACATTCTGTTTTATAATTTATAACTTAAAAATTTTCTTCTAGATAATTTGAAAGATTAATTCCCTTCAGGAAAAACAAAGGAGTCAGCTTCAACTGAGGATGAGAAGTCTGACAGAAATAATTTGTACATTTAAAAAGAAACCAGATGACAGATGAAGTTTTGTAAATATTCTTCCCTTAAACAAAGACTCCTACAGCCAATTAAAGAAAATTGTCCATTCTTCTATTTAGTCTTGTAAGACTTCACACTTTAAAGCCACTAAGCACCAGTCATTGAGAGCTTGATGCTCAATTTCCTTGTAAAAGTTTGGTAGTCTTTAGTTGCAGGAAGATAACAAGTAAAGATGGTATTAGTAGCAAGACATCTAAGAATGGTACAACAAAGAAAGCATGTGCACTACCAATGTCTTTATTACAGATGAGATTTTTATTGGTCCATTAGGCATGTTATCTAGAGACTGGATAGTTTTAATTTATATGGATACCCCTTCCTACCTTTTAATTGCAGAATTGCAAATTACAACTGTTAATTAGGAAACATACTTTGGTAAAAGGTATAAAATCAAAGGACACTAAACCATGCAATGATTGGTTGGCTGACTGCCTCAAACTATAACAATTCAAGACTAAACCCAACTCAATACCCATAATGTGATTAGTGAAGAGGGATAACAGACTCCCACCCATGCAGAAAAAATATAGGAAATATCATACAAATTTTACCATTTTGATCAATTCCTACAATATTCTAGGGCTAAGAACATTGGTGCAGCAAAGCCTGAACAATCCAGTCTAGACAATCTCAACTATTTTATGAAATTTTATTAATCTACCTTACAAACTTCTTGTGAGATATTGAGGTGGTGTATTATGAAACACTTTGAGCTCTTGGAAGAGCCAAAAAGAATCAAGTTTAAGTGACTTACATTACCATCATTTTTTGTTATGTATTATTAAGTCATGAATGTAACAAAACATTTGAATATGACATCACAAAAGCTAATAAAACATCTTAATGCTTATGATATAGAACATGTGATGCTAACAATCATTTACTTCAGAGCTAAAGAAAACTCAATAGGATCAAATCTTATTAAGTGCATTTGGTTTATACTATTATTTACACTTCTTTCTCACTGTATTCTGTACTCATCTGTCACTGAGTTCCTATTAAGGGTTAGTTATTTATTTAGCACAAATAACATGCATAATTTTCTGAAATTCCATTCTATTAACTCTATCAGAGTTTAAAAAGCTTAAAACAATGAAAGCCGTGTAAGAACATTAAGAAGTACTAAAATATGCTGTTAACATTATTACAAAAAGAATCTTAAAGCATCAAGGAGCATGAATAATTCATAGCTCTGACTCCTTCAGTAATTTAGGGCAAAACACATTTCCCACAGTTATCACCTTCTTTCTAACCCATATTCAGTGGATATAATAGCTTTATTGATAACTAAAGTCATAAATATTAAGCCAAAGTTAACAAATTTTAGACAAGCTCGAATGTAAGAACTCATCCAGATTGTCATGGATGGTCTTGGAGGGGAAGGTGTCCAATGACACCAATTTCTGATATCTAAGGAAAAGAGTCCAGTTTTACATCCTTAAATAGTGTCTCTTCCCAAAAGAATCCACTTTTCTGAAACAGGCAAAGAAAAGCTTCAGGAGAGAACCTAGGTGTGACGCTTTAACCACAGGGGTACAATTTAAAGACCTCCCCCCAACCCAGGTCCCTTCTTGAAACTTACTTTTTGCTACGTTCTTCATGGCCGTTAGCACTGCTCAACTTGTTCTCATCCTAAGCAGGGTTGATAGAAGAACATCATGAGGACGAAGTGGTAACATTTCAAGTTGTCAAAGGGTAAAGGGAATAGGAATAAGAAAATACAAAACAATTTTAAAACTATTTACTTATTTATAGTTTAACATGGAAGGCTATAAAAAAATTTAGATGGATGTATGTTTAACCACTTTGTTGCTTACAAATTAAGTCATCAAGATACAAAAATAAAAATGCATATTAACATGTTAAATTTTCTTATATAGTTAGATATTAAGTTATCCAGATTTACAGTGTTGAAGTGGTTAAATAGAATTTCTATAAAACATGAATGAAGTCCTGTTTTGAGTTTTATTCCATGTGCTATGGCCCCTTTGATCAGTACCATGGCTCTATTTCTGCCTAAGCCCCAAGTGGCCATGCTAGCAGCCAGCCACTATCGATTTCCTGTGACCGATGCCATTCCTGAGATCTTCGCCCATTTCCGTTGGAGGGTTGGGACTGTAAGAGCTTGATGCCACCTCTGTCACACATCTCGCCCTGAAGCAAACAGGGATTCACACTGCTTTAGTAATGTTGACTCCCAAGAACCCAAGAAAGTCAATTAATAATCCACCAGTCCTACTCCATACCTGTTTACATGGAATTACATCCATGTTAAACTAAGACAGAATCTTAACATTAAAATAGAAAGTAGAGCTTCAAGAGTCTAAGTATTACAAACTAAGTACACTATTCAAAGCTTTAAAGAATTCATCCAAATGGTACCACATGGTCGAGCTATACACTCCAAAACAAATGTATTATTTTTAAAAGGTTTAGCGAAATGTTTATTTTCAAGTTTGATCACATCAGCTATAGGAGTATATGTGCTAACTTACAAAGCTTACAGTTTGTGACATCAGTGATAACGCATGCATACTGCTATTTTCACCACCAACTGGTGGTGAAAGAATGAAAAGACACTTTACTTTTACTGTGATACTGAAATGGATCTACGTTATTAGCCAAAATAACTCCTTTGTAGTTTTTAGTGTGAAATATTATGGCAGGGACGAATTAAAAATAAAACAATATGGAGAACAGTTAAACAGTCATCAAGTGACTCTAAGTTGTGATACTGCCTCTTCTGCTTTAAGAAATTTTTTCTGTTCAGGGATCCAAGAATTTTAGTAATTTTAACTGAGCAGCAGATCATCACCTGCCTGTTTTAATATTTACTATCACCAGTCTTATGTATAGGATAAATTTTAAATCTCACCCACTTCTTCTTGTAAGACTTGTCTTATTTAAAGATTTGCTTGCCACAGACTGGTTATGCTTTGTTATTCTTGGACCCCTGCTGTTTTCCCAAACCACTACATTCACCTTTTTGCTATACCAAACTGGAGCTGGTAATTCTTAGTTGAGTCATTTTACCTAGGGGACCACGGTACAGCGATAAGTCACTCAATTACTACCTTATGATTGACAGTTCACACTGGAATCAAAGGTGAATTCATGGGAGTAGAGGTGAGATATCGTTAGGCAAGTCTACAAAGAGAGATAGATGGGCATTTATTCATCACGCTGAAGTGAAACTACTGCACAATATTATTACATCAATAGCATATATTTACTTTTGTAAGTTACACGTAATGCATCTCTGATAAGGTAAATCAAGAGGGCTCCGGGGAGGTTAGTTTACATTTCAGCAGTAGTTTCGTGAATAATGCTAAATTAAGAAACAGATAAACCTCATCAACTTGTTTTTCTCACCTTCTTGTAAGGAGCCTCAAGCATTGCTTCAATATCAATATCGTCTGCCATTTTCTCTAAACGACTGGGTAAAAAGCGAGAATGAAAATTTGGTGAGTAAACAATTTTAAATTGTGCTAAATTTCCTTTTTACCTGACATAATCCAAAACTTCAGAGAGGTCCCAAAGAATGACTAAAGCGGGACGACGTTAGCAGGCTTGGCAATTAAATCTAAAACGTCCCCAACGTCAAACACGCTACACAGATTAAGTATCCTATTTTTTAAAAAACCTAAAGCGCCTCAAAAACACAGAACCCAAGAATCTCGAGCCAAAGTGCCGCTTCGCGCAAATACCCGCGCTGCCATTTTAGGGGCAAAGGGAAACTCCCTGGGCTGGGAGGGGTTGTGTGCCATAGCAGCGTTCGGCTGGCGCCATGTTGGGAGGTCGCGGTCGGCCCGGGCCGCGAAGGGACAGGTCGCCATCTGCCCGAAGCCTCGCTGGAGCCCACGCCACCCGAAAATCCTGAAAAATACTCGACCAGAAAAGGGCGCGGTCGTCGAAAAGACGATTTCTAGAAAAACTCCCCCCCCGCCCCCAACCCGGTCTCTTAAAATCGCCTAAGGAGTGCCCCTCAACCCAGAAAAGAACCAAACCTCAAAAAAGCCCTGAAAATATGCGGGTCCGCGAATGCCTCCTTACCTGTGCGGGCCTTCCGGGTCCCTGCGGTGTTAGTATTCGGGAAGAGGGGGGCTGTGGCTGCCGCCGCTGTGGCTACTGTTAAGCCGCTAGGCCCAGGCCGCGGTACCACCCAGCCCGAATTTCGGGCTCAAAGGGCGGACAGGCCCAAGCGAATCTAAAAGAGACAATGGGATTAGAGGAGCCCGCGCGGGAGTTCAGGACGGCGGCTTAGGCAGCTCAGGATCCACCCCTGCGACAGCGTCGGCAAGCTCTCTGAAATGGCGGCCGCAGCTTCCCTGTACTCACGTTCACCAACACACATACACACACACAAACACACGGGGCCTCACAGAGCCTTCAGCACGGGCTCTCGCGAGAAGCAGCTCCTAATTCCAGTCCGGAGCAGTGGAAATATCGCGAGATTTAGGCCTCGGGGGGGGGGGGGGGGCCCAGCGACCATGGCCAAATCTCGCGCAATGATTGCGCCACAGATATTCCCATCCCCCACTCAGAAAGGCGCCTTTGAGTCCCTACTCCGGATCGACGTCCACATCTCGCGGGATCGCGCAAGCTGCAAGCGCAAAGACAGTTGGTACACGTACTGTCAATCTCTCAGAAAACGCATCACTGAGTGGAGTTCAGTGGTCGCCGCCTTCTCGTGGCACCGCCCCAGAGCTCTCAGAAGGTTTCTGAGTTGACGGCTGCCCCCTCCCCCGGGCTACCCACCCAGGTGTCTGTCAAGGTCGCAGTAAACCAATCTAGTCCACAGGCCTCTAGAGTAAAACGAAAATGCTGTTATACAGATTATCTGCCAAGGGTGAAGACGGAGTGAAAAACAAGCAAGAGAGAAGATGAAAAGAGACTTTAAGGGGCAGGGGTCTAAGAGCGTGAAACAAAAAGTTAAATTTCTGGGCCTGTGAAGCCAGTGGACCAGGCACCGCGTTGACTGCCTAGCTTCAAAATACCCTTGGAAGTAGTGGGCAAAAGCAAACAGAAGGTGAAAAAACACTGCATCCCTTGGCAGTGGTCCAGCTCTGTGCCTTCCAATTTATAATCTGACCTTGTGTCGGGGTTGCTATTGTTTCTTCATAAATATACCCCATTCCCCTGGGTATGTACTCAATGGACATGAAACTGAGCAAACCCCAGGACATAGTGAAGGACAAGGAAACCTGCATTCTATGAGCTCGCAAAAAGCTGGACACGACTTTCGGAGTGAACAATAATCCCCCTGGGACTTGGCTCCTTGCCATTGAAGCCTCCCACATGCCTGGTAGTTAGAATGTATAGTCACCACTTGTTCTTTGGTCTACGCGGTGAAAAAGCGAAGAGCAAGAGCGGAGAGGTCATTGTCTCCAAGACTTTTAAACTTAAAAATGGTTGAAAAAATTTAGAGAGAAAAAAATTAAAAGCAAAAAAATCTTGAGAGAGAAAATCTAGAAGTCTGTTGACAGCTTAATGATTGACTGCAAAGATTTGAGATGAGTTTGTGTAGCTGTTCCAATCCTGTGACCTTGGACAAGTAAATGAACCTACCTTCCATTTCTTCCTGTGAAGAAGAGTGTAATTAATAAACTTCTTGTTAGTGAGGAAGGCCAGTAATGCTCGCTAGTGAATTCTCAGCACTCAACCAGATCCGTAGGTAGAAACTCATTAAATCAACGAATGGATGAATGAAGGCCTAGTAGGAGTATAGTAAGGATTGAATGAGGTAATAGCCTCTTTTGCCATGTAAAATGCCTGGCAAATATTTAATCCTCAAAAAAGTTAACTTCTATTATCTCTAAATAAAATATTTAGAGGAAATCTTGGTGTAAAGAGGCTTTGCATTTCAGATTAACTTTGCACTTAGGTGTTTCTTTTAGAGAATTAATAGATTTTGCATAATTAGTAATATTCCCTGAACTTCTTTTCCTGAAAACTCAGATACTCTTTTCTTTTTTTGAATATTGAAAATCATCATATTATATTGAAACACAATTATTTTAGAAAAGACAAGCTAACCTTTGCCTTTGCTTTTCCCTTTAATTCTAGTGTTGTGACTAGTTAATTGTGAAAATATTAAAATATAGATGGTGGCCCCTACTTAATTTTGCTTGTTTGGGAATATGACTGCACAAAATCTGACTTTAACCTCTAGACTTCTTATTTGAGAAGAGAAATATTTTAAACTTTAAGTTACCTGAGCATTGAATATCCCTCAGATTGTTTTCTGTTCCGGAATGATCAGAGTAAACCTGGCAATTTAGCACACAAACAAGAAACACCAACTGGAAAACTCAGTTTCTAAAATGGAAGCATTTTTATATTTTTAAGAAGAAATATTAAAAATATGATATGCTTTTTATTCACCATGCAAAACCTCTTTCACTCTGTCTGGCAATGGACTCCATCCCCTTTCATCATAATTATTCTCAAATCTTTTGCCTTGAAGGTAGTTGGGTTAAATCATCGCCACCAAGAGTACCATTCTATCTTAAAACTTGTGAAGAGGAGACCACAGGCTAACTGAGGGCCTGGGATAAAGAAGGTAACAGATATTATGCTTAGAGGATTTGGCTGATAATTAAATATATTTTTCCAATGTGAGTTTTTTAACGTTCATATATGACTTTTACAGACAGAAGATGCTATTTTTCATACTTGCATTTTAAAAGTTAACATTCAACGTATAAAATAAGTGCATTTTAATCTAGTTTCCTTGAGACTTTAAGACTGGCTTAGAAAATTTGTTTTATTTATGGGAAAACAGTGGAAACAGTGTCAGACTTTATTTTGGGGGGCTTCCAAATCACTGCAGATGGTGATTGCAGCCATGAGATTAAAAGATGCTTACTCCTTGGAAAGAAAGTTATAACCAACCCAGACAGCGTATTGAAAAGCAAAGACATTACTTTGCCAACAAAGGTCCATCTAGTCAAGGCTATGGTTTTTCCAGTAGTCATGTATGGATGTGAGAGTTGGACTATAAAGAAAGCTGAGCGCCGAAGAATTGATGCTTTTGAACTGTGGCTTTGGAGAAGATTCTTGAGAGTCCCCTTGGACTGCAAGAAGATCCCACCAGTCCATCCTAAAGGAGATCAGTCCTGGGTGTTCATTGGAAGGACTGATGTTGAAGCTGAAACTCTAGTTCTTTGGCCACCTCATGCAAAGAGTTGAGTCATTGGAAAAGACCCTAATGCTGGGAAGGATTGGGGCAGGAGGAGAAGGGGATGACAGAGGATAAGATGGCTGGATGGCATCACTGACTTGATGAACATGGATTCAAGTAGACTCTGGGAGTTGGTAATGGACAAGGAGGCCTGGCATGCTGCGATTCATGGGGTCACAAAGAGTCGGACACGACTGAGCGACTGAACTGAGCTGAACTAGAATATTACCATCATCTTCACTTTTCTATTGAGTTGAATTCAAATTGAATGGACTAAACCCCCTTCAAAAAATCAGTTCCATTTATATTAGATAAATTTGCTCAAATTTAGTATGCTTTTGTCAGTTTAACATGGTGTGTGTTTTTTTTGATGTGTTACTTTTGAGTACTTTAAAACTTCTCCAAGTATATAAACTCTTCTAAACCTAAAAAATTAAAATCACAAATATAGTGTTTTAAATTTTCTTAAAATATTCTGAAGTAATCTCATAGTTTTCCAATTAAAATGACAAATCTCATCGGTTACTTAACTACATTTTTTACCTGAATTTCTTGTACACTAAGTTCCTTTAAACATTACAATTCAAATACAGAAATGTATAAAGTGGGTTTCCCTTGTGGCTTAGATGGTAAAGAATCCACATGCAATGCAGGAGACTGGTTGGATCTCTGGGTCAGGAAGGAACCCTGAAGATGGGAATGGCTACCAACTCCAGTATTCTTGCCTGGAGAATTCCCTGAACAAAAGAGCCTTGCAGGCTACAGCAGCTTTGCAGGCTACAGTCCTTGGGGTCACAAAGAGTCAGACACAACGGAGTCACTAACATATAACATATATATGTACAAAGTATTCTTAATATTCATATGAAAGTTTTAAGTCTTTAAATTGAAATTTCCCTGGGCAAAAAGATGCTTATAACAGAAAGGTTTTATTATCTCAAAAAAAATTGATATTAACATTCCGAGAGAATTCAGGTATTATCTCAGAGGACCAAGGTTTCTGATCGGTCAGAGTTTCTGACCTGAACCAACAACTGTTTCCATACTTTACCTGACAGATTCCAGCAATTCTTGAGCCACTGGGGACACTATGAACTTTCTTTTTCCCCTTTAAGACTCTGTAACAATGAGAAACTTAATCCCATTTCATACTAGTGGAGGTAATTTTGCCAGCCTTATGACTTTTGCCTGATTTGGGAGGATCAAATCATCCCCCTCCACCCTCATTTGGACTTGATTGTATAATCAATCTACTTAAAGATTGAATTTGGCATTCATTTCAAATACTTGCCTGTTTACTGGCCATAATGTCAGGGGCATTGTAGTGACATTTCCAAAAGGAATTTGCATACATTTGTTCTTCAGAGAAGAGCTGTTTCATGGGTGTATCACCAGCCACTTATTTGTCCATCTGTCCATCCCACGATAAAAAAAGATTATGCAAGACACTGTTTCTTGGCACACCACCCAGCTTGTGGCATCTCAGTTCCCTGACCAGAGATTGAACCTGAAATTCTAACTACTAGGCCATGAGGGAACTCCCTCAAAAAACTATTTAAAAAACAAACATTATTTTAGATTAAACATAAAAATGGCAAAAATTTAATCAGCTATAACAAATTTCAAACATTCCTTTAGAGGTTTGTTTGGAGTATGTTGTTATAGGCTCACTATATCTTGACTGAAAATTTTTATAGGTTATACTACATTTATAGTTATTATAAAATATTTGCTATATGCCCTGTGCTGTACAATATATCCTGAGAGCTTATTTATTTTATAGAGAACAGTTAGTACCTTTTAATAGCCCTGTTTTGTCCCTCCCCTTTTGTTTTTGGCTGCCCTGGGTCTTCTTTGAGCTGCATGAGCTTCTCCTGATGTGGTGCATGGGTTCTGGTGCAAGAACTTAGTTGCCCCCTCACATATGGCATCTTAGTTCCCCAACCAGGGATAGAACCCAGGCCCCCTGCATTGGAAGGGAGATTCTTAACCACTGGACCACCAGGGATATCACCTTTCCCCTTTTCTTTTAGAGTTTTATCTGTGCAATGTGCCATTTACTGATTCATTCTGTGCTTAGTACCTTTTGAATTTTTGGCATTCAGTGGACAATTTGCAAGAACCAAATAAATAAAAAACACAATCTCTTTCCTTTAAGACTTTCCAGTTTAGTTAGAGAACTCTTCTTTTTCTTCTTTTTGTTTTATTTTGCCACACTACGTGGCTTGCAGAATCTTAATTCCCTGGTTAGGGTTTGAACCTGGGCCACTGGCAATGAGATTTCAGAGTCCTAACCACTAGACAGCCAGGGAATATGTTTGGGATAGTGTTTTGTTTTAAGATTTTACACAGGCTCAATCCCTTGGCCATTATAGAATTAATAATATCATGGTTATATAGTTCTACAGTTTAAAAACCATTTTCTATACATTCTCATTTATTCCTCTAAATGTTGTTTATTTACTTGAATTGGATTAAATAAATTGATGGGTTCAAAATATGATGGAAATGATCAAAGAATCTTCTACAAAGAACTGCTTGACAGAAGTCATCAGAGCAATGAAGAAGGGTTTTTTTTTAATTTTTCTATGAGAATTATCAAAAAGGCTGAGAAAATAATATATATGCTTACCAATTATTTTGAATTTAACATTTTTCAATATTTGTTTTATCACATATCTGTTCATCTGCCTATCCCTCTTTCCATCCAGGTATGCAGCTTAATTTTTTAATACTTTTCAAAATTTAAGACATTGATGCGTACCATCTCTAAACTCTTCAGCATTGTGTATTTTTAACTAGAGTATAGTGCTCAGCCCTCAGTTGCTAAGTCATGTCCAACTCTTTGCAACCCCATGGACTATAGCCCACCAGGCTCCTCTGTCCATGGAATTTTCTAGCCAAGAATACTGGAATGGGTTGCCATTTCCTTCTCCAGAGAGTTTAGTAGTTGCTCACATTTTTTTTTTTTTTTTAGTCAGATAAATTTTACATACAGTGAAATGAAAAATCTTAGTTGTACTAACATATGAGTTTTCACAAAATGCATATAAATTGGGCAATATTAATTTTCTTTAACATGAAGGAATGCAGAAGCAAGCTTAGAGGACCACAAAAGCAATATATTTTATTCCAAACTATTGTGATTCAATAACCAGAGAAATGGATAAAACATTGAAAATTAGGAGGCAGAGTATTGTTTAACACATGTGCTAACAGAAGCAAAAAGAAATGCAATCAAACGTAATGTTGCAAAAGATTTGGAATTTAAGCAAATCCAGTAATGGAGAGGAAGATTCTGCTGACAAGGCATCACAAGATGGAAATACACCTTGAAAGTGATGGATGAAAAACCGAAGAATCATCAAGCCACAGTGATTTTAAATGAAAAGCATGTAATTCCATGATATGAGTGAATGAAAATGAATAGCCCAGAAAGACATCTCTGAAAGGGTGTATCTAATAGACTCTATTCTTCTGTTTGTTTTTGAGCAAGAAAAAAAAGTTCTAAAAAAAAAAAAGAAAAGAAAAAATGTCCTTAACAGTCATTTTCTAGAGGAGATCCAAAGGGACATGACGTGCACAAACATCTCTAAATAAGCAAGTCCTAAGTCGATATAGAGATGAAGCATCAGAGTTGGAAGATGGGCATTGTAAACATGACTTGTGTGCAATTGCTGTAAAAGAAGATTTTGGTAAGAATGTGGAGAAAGTAGAACTTTCTAGACCTTGCTGTGTAAATGTAAAATGGTACAACTGTTGTAGAAAACAGTTTGGAAGCTCCTCAAAAAGTTAGAATTAGTAAGAATTAGAATTATCATATGACCCAGCAATTCCACTTCTAAGTATAGACCCAAGAGAATTGTTTTCAAATACCTGTACACAAATATTCATAGCAATATTATTCATAATAGCCAAAAATGAACTCAGCACAAATGTCCATCAAGTGATAACTATATAAACTGAAAGTGGTACATCCATACAGGAGAGTATTATTCAGCCATGAGAAGGAATGAAGTACAGATACATGCTACCAAATAGATGAGCCTCAAAAGCATTATGCTAAATGAAAGATGCCAGACACAAAAAGTCACATAATTGCATGTATCTGAAACATTTAAAATAGATAAATTTCATGGAGACAGAAAGCAGCAGACTAGTGGTTTCCAGGGACTAGCAGGAAGGAGGAGTGGGGAATAACTACTTAATGAGTATGAGATTTCCTTTCAGAGTATTGAAATTGCTCTGAAACTAGCGACTGGAGATGGTTGCACAACATTATGAATGTAGGAAATGCCAAAAAATGTATAGTTTAGCATGACTCATTGTTTTCATTTTCTTTTGTGTTATAAGTATTTTACCTCAATTTAAAAAAGGAAAGAAAGAGAAGGGTCATCTAAGGACCCCCAGATTCTACAACAAAATGCTACAAGGAGATAAAAGTCCCCCAAATCCCTGGTTTCCAGATCACACGTTTCCCTATTCTCAGGACATTGAAGTAATTTCTTTTTTAAATTGTTACTATTTATTTTTGGCTGTACTTGGTCTTCAGTGTTGCACATGTGCGTTCTGTAGTTGCAGTGCCCTGGCTTCTCACTGTGGTGGCTTCTCTTGTAACGGAGCATGGGCGGTAGGCATGCAGGCTCAGTAGTTGCAGCCTATGGTTTCAGTAGTTGTGGCTCAAAGACTGCAGTGCACAGGTTCAATAGTTGTGGTACATGGGCTTAAGTGACTCAAGGCATGTGGAATTGTCCTGGGCCAGGGATCGAACCCATATCTTCTGAACTGGCAGGCAGATTCTTCACTACTCAACCACCAGAGAAGTCCATTTATTTATCTTGTAACTGGAAGTTTGTACCTTTTGACTTCCTTCACCCCATTCCCTCTCTCCTGAACTCCTTCCCTCTGTTAACCACAAATCTGATCTCGTTCTCTATGTTTGTTTGCTTTTTGCTGTTTCCTTAACTTGTTATTTTGTATTGGGGTATAGCTGATTAACTATGTTGTGATAGTTTCAGGTGAACAGCAAGGGACTCAGCCATATAGATACATGTATCCATTCTCCCTCAAATTCCCCTCCCATCCGGACTACCACAAAACACTGAGCAGAGTTCTCTGTGCTATATAGTAAGTCCTTGTTGGTTATCCATTTTAAAGAAATGTTTGCTTGTTTTTTCTTCTTTTTTTTTTAAATATATTTTTTTATTTGTTTATTTATTTGGCTGTGTCAGGTCTTAGTTGCAGCATGTAGGATCTTTAGTTGTGACATGTGGGATCAAGGTCTCTGATCAGGGATCAAACCTGGGCCTCCTGCTTTGGAGTGCAGAGTCTTAACCACTAGACCAACAAGGAAGTCCCATGTTTGCTTGTTTTTGATGTATAATTGACCTACAAGGCTATGTTAGTTACTGTTACACAATATAGTGATTTAACAATACATTTCAAAATATACACCTTGAGAAGTCTAGTTATTACCTGTTGCCTTACAAAGATATTACATAATTATTGACTATATTCCTCACACTATATTTCATACCCATGACTCATCTATTTTGCAACTAAAAGTATGTGTGTCTCAATCTCCTTATTTATTTCTCTCCACTCTCAATCTCCCTCCCTTTTGGAAACAGTTTGTAATTTTACAATGCTTACAGAATCGGTCTCATTAGCATTGACTGCCCAGTGACTCCTTCACAAAGATCTTGGTCCCAGCCCCTCTGAGTTCAGAGACACAAGCACACACCAAGTTTGGCCTCCTCTTCAGAGGTCTGTTTCAGTTCTGTTTAGTACTTCCTCTAACTGTCTATGTTTTAATCATTCCAACCTCTTCCCTTTGCTCCCTCAGCCCTAAGTGTTGTAGGTGTTCCTATAACTCACACTTACTACCTTCATGATAGCTTAGATTTCTTCTTTTACTTCTTCAGTTACATGGTTGACAATCTATTATATCAAATTGTCTCTCTTCAGATAACAGGTGGTCTCTACCTCCCTCCATGAACTTGACTAATACATGAAAGTGAGTGAAAGTCATTCAGTTATGTCCAACTATTTGCAACCCTATGAACTACACAGTCCATGTAATTCTCCAGGATAGAATACTGGAGTGGGTAGCCTTTCCTTTCCCCAGTGGATCTACCCAACCCAGGGATCAAACCCAGGTCTCCTGCATGGTGGGCAGATTCGTTACCAATTGGGACTTCCCTGGTGGCTCACATGATAAAGACTCTGCCTACAATTTGGGAGACCCAGGTTTGATCCCTGGGTCAGGAAGCTCTCCTGGAGAAGGAAATGGCAACCCACTCCAGTATTCTTGCCTGGAAAATCCCATGGACGGAGAAGCCTGGCAGGCTATAGCCCATGGGGTCGCAAAGAGTCAGACACAACTGAGTGACTTCAATTTCTTAACCAGTTGAGCCACCAGGGAAGCCCAAGAATACTGTGTTGGATAGCCTATCCCTTCTCCAGAGGATCTTTCTGACCCAGGAATTGAACAGGGGTATCCTGCACTGAGGAGAAGGCAATGGCACCCCACTCCAGTACTCTTGCCTGGAAAATCCCATGGACTGAGGAGCCTGGTAGGCTGCAGTACATAGGGTTGCTAAGAGTCCGGCACACCTGAGTGTCTTCACTTTCACTATTCACTTTCATGCATTGGAGAAGGGAGTGGCAAACCACTCCAGTGTTCTTGCCTGCAGAATCCCAGGGACAGGGGAGCCTAATAGACTTCCGTCTATGGGGTTGCACAGAGTTGGACACAACTGAAATGACTTAGCAGCAGCAGCAGCAGCATCCTGCATTGCAGGCGGATTCTTTTATCAGCTGAGCTACCAGGGAAGCTCTTCAAGGTTCAGCTCAAATGCTACCTTCTTTGTATGTCTTTTCCAATTACCCTCAGTTAAACTTATACCTCCACTTAATTCTTAGTGCCTTTCTTAAGGTTTATTAGATTTGTTTTCATAATCATATGCCAAGTCACACCCATATACCTAATAATAATATTGCCCTACAATTACAGTGAAGCACATTCACTCAGATTAATCACGTGGAATATAATAGATTCACCCAACAATTCTAATAGAGAAGATAGGTATAGAGCAATCGAGAACAGATACTGGCTCTCATCTGTCCCCCTACATAGTACAGTTCTGTTCAATTTACTTAAACTCACAGTTGTTTCAGTTTCCCCAGCATCACAGACTGATCTGAGGATTAAGTAAAATAATATGGAGAAGATTTAGTAAGATAATGTATGTGAAGCGCTTAGGGTGGCCTAACTCATAGAAAGAACTAAAGAGCCTCTTGATGAAAGTGAAAGAGGAGAGTGGAAAAAGGTGGCTTAAAGGTCAACATTTAGAAAACTAAGATTATGGCATCCAGTCCCATCACTTCATGCCAAATAGATGGGGAAACAATGGAAACAGTGACAGACTTTATTTTTTTGAGCTCCAAAATCACTGCAGATGATGACTGCAGCCATGAAATTAAAAAACGCTTGCTCCTTGGAAGAAAAGCTATGACTAACCAAGACAGCATATTAAAAAGCAGAGACATTACTTTGCTGACAAAGGTCTGCCTAGTCAAAGCTGTGGTTTTCCAGTAGTCATGTGTGGATGTGAGAGTTGGACTGTAAAGAAAGCTGAGCGCTAAAGAATTGATGTGTTTTGAACTGTGGCGTTGGAGAAGACTCTGAGAGTCCCTTGGACTGCAAGGAGATCCAACCAGTCCATCCTAAAGGATATCAGTCCTGGGTGTTCATTGGAAGGACTGATGTTGAAGCTGAACCTCCAGTACTTTGGCCACCTCATGCAAAG